>JAVIWB010006070.1:600000-1129362 GCA_031893035.1 Dermolepida albohirtum
ACGATCAAATGATGGAAACTGTAAAAATATTAGAACTGACGAACGTGAACCAGAGGACCAATACAATTGCATAAAAAACGATATTTATGCGAGAATGTAATTAAACATCAAACGAACTGTTTATTCCAAGAGAGAATTTAAAAAAGGTTTTATTTCATGAGATATTAAGCCAAAAATTATTTTTTATTGTTGGGTTCATAAACGAATTTGTGCATCAGCTAGATGTGTGTGTGTGTGTGAGGTTAATTAGGTGATGAATATTTGATATGTATTTAAAAGATATTACGGATTATGTCTGCTGAACGATCAATGTGACAGAAATTAGGCTTAATTTCTTTAACGCCTTAAATTAGTTGCTATCTGTTTAAGGCTATTACTTTATACAATAAATGTAACGACGAAAAAAATTGCACACTGACAGGTTCTTGCATAGTATAAGGAGAAAGAAATATTAAATTGAAAAAATTATGGTTCTTGCATATGATTGGAAAACGACAACCGGATCAATAGGATTATTCCGCTTATGTTTATGCTTTCTACTTATTTTTCGGATAAATTTTTAATTTTATCTTTCACTGTTTCAATTTTCAGATTTTGGGTTACCAAATTATTTAAAACATACTTAGGGACATTAACAATCATGCCAATTATCTGAGACTGAAATCTCAATGCCAGCAGATCTCCAGAGATTTATTTAGCACCAAGTATATTTTAAGGAGACTTAAATAAGAACAAGATTGGGTGGAATTTTTTTACCAATTAACCAGCTAGTATTTCCTTTTCGAAAATACATGCTTTCTTCATTGCAATCTCCAGTTAAAGCAAATTCTTAAGCATTTGACTTCATTTTACTGTGATAAAAGGGATTGCTTAGATACACAACAGGACAACATTAATGCTGTCTCATTGGTTTACTAACCATCGTTAGATTTGATTAAATTTTATCAGCAAATGCGAAGCAAATCTAGAATCAAATGATATATTTTCGTTTCTTTTCTAAACATGTTTGGATGTTAATTGGAAACAAACTTCAGAAATTTACATTTATAATAAAAAATCAGAAGAGATTTTAAGTTACTAAAATATTATTTTATTCTAAATTCGGACATAGACATCTTCCGGTTTCCTCGCAAAACTCCTCATAATAATATTACAAATACAGGAAGTCGACAAAGTTCACAACAGGATTAAAACCCTTTCAGCAGGAAAAAATGTTGTCAAGGCAGCGGGTGTGGTTGACCTTTCTCATTCGTATACTACCTGACTTCTGAAATGATTCATTACCGAAAAAAGGGGGAAACTATCCAACTTCAACCGACAGGGTTAGGGACAGCGTTTTAAAGATATAGCCAGTGGAAGAGTAATGGAGTAGGTGAAGCCAACGTTTGTCGTCCGGACAACAAAAACGAGACCAACACAAACACACACATGACGGTGCGGTGCGTTCCCCCTTTTTGCCCCGCAGCAATTGCGACCCCGCAATTATAACCGGTAATCTTTTTAATGTCGGTCTGCAACAGAATTAAATTAAATAGGTTCGGTCGTACAACACGAAACGGTTTTAGAGGGCTTCCAGTGGACATTGAGTCATCATTATTATATGGGACGGTCTAATAAGGAATAGTTTGAATAAGTGTATGTTTGTATAATTGCAGCCTTGTAAACCAACTAAGTTTCTTACACTTAATGTGCTTATGTGCCAATAACATTCAATTAATGTTAATTATATTCATTTAGACACATTTATAATGAAAAAAAATTGATAAATACAAAACAAAATCTTCTAAATCATAAGAGTTTATAAAATACAGACACATAACACAATAAAGTGGTATGCAGTTGTACTTAAAGTCGACGCTAAAAGAACGCACAAAAATATATGGATAAAGAAGCGAAAATAACATCAATTAGGATAAGAATAACCTATAAGGTGTCGACCAATGAAAATACAGAAATTACAAGTTAAAAATTACTATTTAAAGGCACAACATGATGTCTACAATATCGATAAAAGACTTGTCTTAAAAATACTTTAAAGTTTAGGTCAATTACAAAAACTGGAATGGGAAAAGGTAAGTGGGACGGATTTTTTTTTTAGTTTGTTGGCAAAGTCATTGCCGCATTTTTGCAACAGATAACGCTAATTCATTCGTGTAAGTGTTTGCATTTATATGGATACCCTCATTTTCAAATTTGTGCGAAATTTCGAAAACAACCAAATTGTCAAATTGTTAGTCCAAAATGGAAATACTTGGCATACATGTAGATTCATGCTAAGAATTTCCATTTTGAAAAAAAATTGAACAATTTTATTGTGTTTGAAATTTTATAAAAACTTGAAAATGGGAGACCGAAGTGTGCATTTTTGTCATATTTTTCTCTTTTACTTTTGTAAGCAGGAGAACGCATCTTAAACTTGTGGAAAGTTACGTAATGTTTACGGTGATGATGCTTCACAAGTACGTTACTACCAATGATGATCATTCCTCTGTCAAGAAGCCTCGCTGAGGTTCATTACGATAAAATTAAAGTGTTGATTGAGACAAACCCACGGCACACGACATGAAAAATTGGAAAAACGTTAAACGTCCATCATTCAAGCTAATGTGACTACATGAAAAAACGGAGAAACATCAGTAGACCCAGTATTTGGATTTTTTATGGATTCAAAGAAGCAGACATTCATTAGAGGAAAGTTATGCTCACAGTGTTGTTGAATTATAGAGATATCACAACTCAATGTATGTACTGTTGATAATTGGACGGTTAGAACAAATCTATCATCCAGATTTCGTTAATTGTAAAGGAATTGTATTTGATCAAGATGACACGAAACCACACACAAGTTTGATCGCTCGTCAAAAAAATATTGGATCTCCTCTCCTTTTTTGTTATAAGTATTAATAAATGTCCTATGAAAACGGAAAAAATACGTCATGATTATTCCAACAACCTAATAATAATAATATATTTGATCCTTTGAACTATAACAGAGTATAGGGTACGTCATAGTGTAATTTAATTAAAATAAAAACTTTGGCAACAATCAACATATTAATACGGATTATTCAAGTTGGCACAAGTATCGTTTATATTATTATTGTAAACAAATATGTATCATTCACATATCACTACAGAATCAGCCAATGAATCATTTCCATATATTATATGGTGCCATGGTCCAAGAACGCTGCCTTGAGAAACACCGCTGCCTTTAACTTTCAAACAATTTGATCGGCCACTGCAGTTACTCAAAAGACTCGCGATGGATTAATACATCGTGCCTCTAACATGTAGAATGCTTTTGTAGGGTGTGGATTATCTCGGCTCAATGAACGATGTATCGTAATTTAAACTATAAAAGAGTACAAATGGCTCTTTACAAAATATTCTGTAAAGTTTATTGTAAAAAGACTCACTGCATGAGGAAGTATTTTAAATTCATATTTAAAAAAGTAATATTTTGATATACTGAAATATTATGGATCACTCCAAGATATGGAACTGCATACCGACACTGCTTGAATCGACACAATTTTTAACCTAATTTCAGAAATTCCCAAATTCACGATTTTCAGTTCGGGAAATTCTACCGCAGTATTTATTATGTAACGGTTAATAAATAACTATTGCAATGAATAACATGAATTTTGTAGCGATAGTTGCTCAACGTTCGTTGCCCGTCAGACATGACTTAGTGAAGTTTCTCTAGCGGCATCCCAAGACCGCCCTTTTCGCTACATATTTATGCTTTCCAGGAACTGGTGGATGTAAATTTTATCGTATCGTTTGCGGAATTTCATTCTGTTGCAGATGGTGTACGTACATTTACACGAAATGACTCGAGGTGCATTACATTATGTACAGAAACTTGACGTTATGGCCAACCAAATGGTATTCACGTTTGAAAAGAAAGTAATTGCCATGTTTGTCTAACAATGACTACTTTAAATTTAGTTAAAATGCGAATATTTTTCTCGTATGAGAATAGCACACAGATTATAGTTTCTAACATTATAGTCTTTGACTAACATGAAAAAATATTGCTGTATTCATCTGAAACTTAAAGTGTTTCTACCTATTTCGCTACAGTTATAAAAGGATAGGACTACTACCACTACTACTTAATAGTATTGATAATGTTGTCATTACTATTGGCCTTCCGGGCCTTGAAGCTAACGGGGACGAAACATTAATATTGGCTGAATTAAACCACCAAAGAATACGATAAATTGCTACGAGATTAAATTTGTTGACATCGACCGATCATGATCATATGTTTTGGTCTTACATCAAAATATGAAGAAAATGATTCATTTCTGAAGCGAATCACAACTGGGAATAAAAAATGGATTGTTTACAACAATGTTGAATGCAAATGATGATAGAGTAAAAAATAGGTCGACCTGAAGCACTTCGAAAGACGTTATTCATCAAAATCGAAGTGACGCTCTCTGGCGGGAATTGTTTTCTGAGCTTCGATCGGACAATTCTACAATTTATTCGGAATAATATTGCCAAAATTTAGTTATTTCATGAAATAAAAGCAGCCCGAATTGATTAAATTGAAAAACTGTAGTTTTTCGCTATTATTTCGCCTCATACGAGTTTGATGACTTGATAGAAGCTGTTACATCTTTCAGTCATTATAGAATGCTTTAAAATTGGAAAAACATTTAGTTCCAATGAGAACATCAAAAATTTGATTGTTGTGGAATACCAGATGAAACGATGAAGTAATTAGGGTTAAAACTATTTTAAGAAATATAAAATGTTCTATTGTAAAGATACGATTTCAACAATTGTTGAGATTGAATATCCGAAAAGATTTAATTTTGAAATAAGTACACGATGGTCTACTTTGTCGAAGGCTTTAGCGAAGTCAGTATATATATATATATATATATATATATATATATATATATATATATATAAAACGTTAACTTACTGTGGTTTATCCATTGATTCACTGCTGATAAATTGGGTTATTTCTACTAAGTTGGTAACAGTAGATCCACCCACTATAAACCTTTGCTGGTTTATATAAAAATATGGCTGAACACAAGCATAAGTTCTAAAATAAAGTAGTTGCTCAAACACTTTAGCGCAGCTGGAAATAATATTGATAGAGCGATAATTATAAATATTTGAACGGTCATCCTTCTTAAATACAGGAGCAATTCTGCCAAGTTTTTAAATGTCTGGGAAGTAGACGTATAGATATATTGAAGATTGTTGTTAATGGTTCACAGAGTCCAGTAGCGCAATTACATCATGAAAAAATTGAGTATGCCATCACGTCAACAACAGGAATCCGAATTAAATTTCTTCATTGTAGAAATAACGTCCCGAGTTGAAAAAAAGGCATATGAAAGGAAATAGAGTATGATTGTGATAAAGGTGTTGTGGTTATAACATCAGCTAATGCATTCGCTTTGTAAGCACTAGAGAATGCAATAGAAAATGCCTCCACAATTTCATCGGCATTAGAAATCTCTCGATCTTCAACAGTATTCTGGATTGACTATGCTTAACACCAATATACTATCGAAAAACTTAGAGTTGTCTGAAATATTGTGTTGAGCTTTAGATAAATAAGTATTTTCAGCGGTAGAAATTTCCTCTTTTCCAAACTTGCACAGTTTCAAAAATTCATTATGATAATTTGTAGACTTATCGAATTTCCACTTATTAAAAAGATATTCTTTTAATTTGACTAGGCGAATCAAGTCGCCATTAAATCTCCAAGGAAGTCGCCGAGAAGGAAAGCTACCTGAAACACATTTCTCAATGAAAGAATACAGAATATTATAGAAGGTAGAAGTAGTGGAAAATTTGTGTCCGAATAAGTTTCCAAGAAAGACCAATCGCTTTCCCCGAGAGTACAATATAAGGTTTTATAATCAGCACGATGGAAATTCAATTTGTTATTCTAGTCTAGATGTCTATGATTTTCTACTAAAACGTGAAAAAAATGATCTACTTCTGAAGCGAATCATAACTGGGAATAAAAAATGGATTGCTTGCAATAACATTGAATGCAAATAATCATAGAGCATAAAAATAGGCTGGCCTAAAGTACTTCGAAAGATGATATTCATCAAAAACTCTCTGACGGGACTTCAAGAAATTATTATTTTCTGAACTTCTAACAAACAATTCTACTTCTTACTATAGTATACTTCATTTGGAAGTATTGTATACAAATCAAACAAAGTTAGTAATTTCATGAAACAAAAGCGGCCAGAATTGATTAATAGAAAAAGTGTAGTTTTTCGCTATTATTACCCTGGGCCTCGTATGAGTTTGATAATTCAATAGAAGCTGTTACATCTTAGATGATATATGATATAGCACTCCCGAATTTCTCCAGATCTAAAAGTCCCTGATTAGCACTTCTTCCTGTCTTCATGGAATTCTTTAAAATCGGAAAAGCATTTAATTATAACAAGGACATCAGAAATTACTTGGTTCAAATTATTATAAGTAACGCCCAGTAGAATACGTGGTATAGTACTCGTGTGCCCATGAAAGGTATAAAGATCACAGAAGTTTATTATACGGAATTACTGAAGGACAAGTTGATTACTCAACTCAATGCAAATAACATTTGAACGTTTGAGAAAAATTGCCTGTTTTGAGCAAATCGAACAAAACTACCATATGTGGGGTGTAAAGAAGCTTGAACACCCTAAGTGTGTGGAGTTGTGTAAGGTAAGTATGTAGAAAAATAAATAGTTTAGAAATAGAACTATTTCTTTTATCAAGTCAAGAACACTTTATTTAACCATCGTATGTGTGGAGTCCATATTATGTTGATCTACCGTTTTTAAACCAAAGTATAGTTTGCGCACTTTCTTAACTAATATCGTTATAACATCTTTTAAAATTTTTAATGTATTTGAATAATTTACATACTTGCAGGAAGTAAAATTGTCGAAATATATTTTCAAACCCGGAATATAATTCAATGACTGTCTAAAGCATGAGTCAAAGAACTTTCTGAAAAAATGAGTCACTTAAAGTAATGAAAAACAGTGCCGTGCCCCCTTAATACCCCATATAAACGAAAATCAGATAAATGTCTGAAGAACTATGGGTGAAGTGTACCTTTTATGCATATATTCGGAATCGAAACGGCATAATCATCCATTAAAATATCCTGGTAAAAAAATGGTCAATCAACGACCACCCTAGTTAATTAACCGAAGCCAAAATTACTCATTGAAATTCAGATCGATCAAATAACAAGCATACAAACATGTGTCCTCTTCGTGTATGAAAGTAGGTGCTGAGAAATTAACAGCTGACTCATGACAATGATGACGAATACTATACACGTTTAAAGTATTCATTTCAGGTAACCACGTAAAATATACCCCGTGGTTTAAAAAAAATTATTCACGTACACGTTTAAACACGTGTATATATTCACATTTCATGCTACTCTTACAAAATTATGTATGTGTTGTGTGTTTGTGCCAGTGTGAATACATATCCATGTACGTTATTTACAACTTGTCACCGCACTCAGGATCAGTAGCGATGAATCAGTGTGTTCGACTTGTTTAACCACTTAAGCGTTTATGAATGGACGAACGGAACATGTGCGTCAGTTGGACAATGAATGGTGTTTAAGAATTCGACTTAATTTGTCTAACGGATAAACTGAACGTTTAGAACCATGTGGGTTCCAATTTGTTGGTTAGTTGTATAGTTTAATGTTTAGATGTCTTAAACGGTATTAATAATAAAATTTATTCTCCTACAGATATTCGAATTACGCATACAATAATGTAATAATATGAAATAACAGTACTTATATAAAATTAACAAAAGAAAAATTACGTAAATAATTTAATTTCAAAAGCAAGAAATACAAAATACACAAGTAATCGACAGACTTGAAAAATTAAGCAAATTAATATCATTAAATAAATATACAGTGTAATTCAAAAAAGTTGGACACAATTTCAACTGTTACACTTCCCACTTTATACGCCTTCAAGTGAGCAATATATTTTGCATAAAGCACTCCAGTGACGCACAGCAGCCTTAATTGGACGTAAGATGGTTACTATACAACATAAGATTTTTGCATTCGTGAGTTTGGTAAAAGTAAATCTGTGTTTACGGCGTAGTATGCATTGCGTCCTAAGTTTGAAATTGAACGTTTAAAGAGGAAGAGCATTTGTCGTTGGAATAAACAATTCGATAAAACCGTGTCATAGCGTAATTCCTATAGAGAGGGTATATCCAAATCCATATGTAATTGATTGTTTCTGACGAATTATAGATATTGGCCTCAGTGCACCAGATCAATGCTGTGTTCGTCAATATTGGTTTTATAGATTAAAAGCTTATTACGTATATCCAATGCATTGGCGTTATAAAGTAAGAAAATGACGGTTTATTTGGCTAATAAAAATGCGTCCTTTTTTCCTCAATGCCACTACTAAACAATTGTTGGGTGAAAAAGAAAACCCACATATATTTAATTTCAGGTGGGTATCTCCTACTGAAATGTCGTCGTGCGACGGACGTTGTCTTCTAATGACTCTGGCAATTATTTTCATTAACCCGGAAACTCCATTGCACCACCCATCCACAAAAGGCATCTGTGGCAGACTAAAAACGTCTGAACACAAGTTCTTTGCTCCGGAAGAAAATGAAAGTTGCTGTATCATCAACATACTTAGCGAATACAGCAGACGGGGTTCTCTGAAGATCAAATGTGATCACGATTAATAGTTCGATGCGAAGAAGGGAGCTCTGCGGAACGTCAGTCCCAATTAGTCTGACCATCGACTTGTTTTCGTTGGAATCGATTGACGATTAACTGTGATATAATTAGTTTTGGTAGGTGAAGAAGAATTCCATGATGATCATTCTATGACAGAGACAATCGTGCTATATCTTGCTATATAGTGTCTCCTTTCTATCAAAACTATTTTTGGTCACCTAAGGTAGAGGTATGTATGGAAGTCAGCTGAGAGAGAGAGGAGCGAAATACGAACTGTGAACGAATTCTAATATTGATGTATTTGTATTTGTATTATTTATATGTGTTGCTGTTCACATCTTAGTCTTCATGAGATTGCAGAATAATTTTCATAGTCTATCAAAAATTTTTACATTAAATAAGAAATTCATCGTATTTTCAATCAATTGTACCATGACCTAACTCATGACCTAAATAACAAAACTAAATTATGTAATTTCAGTCTGTTAGTGAAAAGCGGTTTAAAATATTATGCGTGTTTAAGTTAGGGTACATTAAACTGTACAGGCACAATCAGGATTTACTTTATTACTTGGCTGCACGTCTTCGGTTCGAGATAATTGGGGTTCAGATTATATGAAGCGCATACGTTATGGAGCCCGTAAGATAAAGGGAAGGGGTTTCGGTAGAAAGCTTTCCACGGACGATATATTACACACGTTCATGGGGGTATTAGTGGAACAAATTTATATCTAATGATTATTTATTGGATTAATTCAATTATATATTGTTATATGAGATGCGTTGTAACCCTTCAAGTAAGCAATATATTATAGTGAAAATTTAAAAGTGAGTATTTCACGTTACTTTGGTCAAATTAATCGTTCTTTATTTTTTTCTTAATTTTATAGTTTCTATTTCTGAAAAATAAAAATAGAATAATGATATTCGTATCGATTTATTTGAAGATGTATATACGCTGAGTTGCAAAGTTAAAGGAACACTGCGAAATAAAAGTATAATAATAATGATAGTAATAATAGTAACCAGGGCTGTAGAAAAAGTAACTCTCAACTAATGAGAAAATCTGACCTAAATTTTACAAATGGGAGAAAATAAAGTGCACGCGATTACTTTTATAACTAAATTATAACTTTAAAATACAGCTTTTAATATTTTGAATCGAACCAATCCTTTCTTTAATAATATAGCTAAAACCTTTAACCGTTCTTGCCACATAATGTTTGTATAACGACTATTATCGAATTCAGCATGCACGTTTTGTTTCAAGCACAAAACATAAGACGATATTTCATGGCTTTTCAGAAACATTAAATTAGTTAGAGGTAACTCGTCCAAATTTGTTGCTTTTATAACTGATGGTGTTAAGTATGTAATGAAAGCCGGAAAAACTTTCACAGAGAACTATAAAGATTTATTCGTAATTCATCTGATACGTGCTTCTTACAGGCTTATTCGTGTAATCGAAAGCATGCATGACTTCCTGGGGTTGATCCTTTAATATTGAATTAAAGATTAAAAAAAGCAGAAAGCAGCAAACAATTTAAAAGACCTTTCCTCATATTGCATTACCTCTATCTGTTATAAGTAGGTGGAAAACGAAGCTGTTCTCTGTTGTGAAAAGTATTACAATGACATAAAAAGACTAGCTTCATAACTCGATTTCTGCTGATCTACTTTAGTAGATTCAGTTGAACTTTTTACTGGAAAAGAAGACAAAGGTAAATAAATGCTTCAAAATATCCACAACACTACCTTTAAATGACTCTAGCGAAATTACTAATGCACATTTAATAAACTGGAGAAAACACACGCCTTAAAGTGATTTTAATTATAAATTACTAGATCTACATATGTATTTAAAAAAACTGAATATAAATTAAAATTTATGGACCAAGATAGTAACGAAAGTAACGAAACATATTTACGAAATATTTATTAGTAATGTTAAAAACCTCCAGCTTCGCAGTAGTGTGTAGCCTTGTCGGGAAGGCAGAATAGATGCGATCATAAATAAAATGTATTTTCTAACTTAGGAAATATTTAGAAATTTATTTGCATCTATCGCAGTCAACAATATATTTCTACAAGTTATCTTCGCGTCACTAACATTATTTAGTATGCAGAGAAGAATAAACTTGTGTGAGACTGCTTGCGGAAAGATTCTGTATCGGTAAAAGTCAAGTGGGTGATATTTTGAAAAACAAAGTTGATATTAATAGACGGTTTGTTGAAAATGGAAATTCACAGCAGAGGAAGAAATTTGTGAAAACAGAAGGAGCTGCACTAGACCAAATAATATATGACTGGTTTTGCAAAGTGCACTCTAAAAATATTCCAATGTCCAGTAAAATAATAAGGGAAAAAGCTCTCGAAGCTGCACGAGAGCTAAATTATGAATTCAAAACTTCAAGTGGGTGGTTTGACAAGTTTTCTCAGCGACACAACATATCGCTTCGAACAATTTGTGGTGAAGCTGCCGCAGTAAATGCGGATGAAATATCTGTTTGTAAGAAACAATTGATAACTATCACAAAGTAATGTTTACCGAAAGAAATTTTTAATGCCAAACAAGACCTTTGCATTAAAAGGTGAAAAATATTCGGGCGGTAAAGCTGCTAAGGAGAGATTAACTATTCTCTTGTGTGCGAATATGGTTGGAGAAAAGGAAAGGTGTTTAGTAATTGGGAAAAGTAAGAATCCACGATGCTTCAGAGGAGCAAGTGTTGAGAAGTTACCAATGGACTGGCATTCTAATAAAAAAGCGTGGATAACGAGGGAAATTATGACAATTTGGTTAACCAAATTTGATAGAAAAATGCAACAGCGGAATAGAAAAGTTCTTTTATTTTTGAACAACGTCATGTCACACCCAGAACTTGAGTTACAAAATGTAAAGCAAATATTTTTACCCCCAGATACAAGCTATTGACAATGTCTGCACGCATTCGTTCCCACATTGTTTCCTGTCGCTGATTTCCCGGAGGATTGTTCAACCTTATTTACCAGTTAAAGGTCTAATTCTTATTTACCAGTTAAAGGTCTAATTCAACTCCAAAATAATATTTTAAGAGCAATATTATTTCGAACAAATAACAATTTATATATGTGCATGTCAGTTTCATTAAAACGTCTAATTCAACTCCAAAATAATAAAAAGAACAAATAACAATTTATATAAGACTACTTCATTAATATTTATAAATAAAAACCAATTAGATTACCAACTTATCACTCTAAAGTTTCTTAAAATC
Source organism: Dermolepida albohirtum (assembly GCA_031893035.1). NCBI lineage: Eukaryota > Metazoa > Arthropoda > Insecta > Coleoptera > Scarabaeidae > Dermolepida > Dermolepida albohirtum. The sequence continues at coordinate 611,998 of JAVIWB010006070.1, forward strand.
TGTAATTGTAATTACTCAGAAATTATTTGCAGAAAATATTAAGGAAATGTTCATTCTTATGTTTACAGAAATGTGTACTCTACCTATTACACATGACACAAGACATACGGTAGCATGTAGGTACGCAATTTATTCAAAATAAGTATTTATGTTCCAGATTATACGTGTACGTGTTTATCTTTCTTCCTGTGTCTAAAAAACAACATCCGAATTATGCTCGAAGTGTATATTTACACTAGTAAACGTGTTAGATATATAAACACAAGAGATTTAATGTAAATGATAACTTAAATTAATTTTTGGGAAAGCAAAACTGCGAAAATTGTCTAGAACGAGATACATTGATGTTCTCTGTCCATTTGAAGTTTATCTCTAAACGTTATTTTCAAAAATAAATGCAAATAAAATATAAAATTTTCAAAGGTTTCTTGTTATAAATTTTATTAGTGATAATAATAATAATATTTGCCAAAAAGAATTCGAATAACGCATATGACCAGAATGTTTTCACCGTAGACATTGGTACACTCTCAACATACTTATTTATATTTTACAGAAATGTTTTGCTCTGGTATATAGAACTTTCATCACATTTTTTTCCTTAGGCTTAGGTTAAGTTTCCATAGTAAAAAAGGTTGTTCCACTAAATCTATTACTTTAGGCAGAGGATAAATTGCGAAACTACCAGAACATACCACATAAAAATGTGTACTGTCTATTTGTTCTTAATTTATTATTGGAAGTCTATGTCACAAGCACTAAACATATATTACTCAAATACCTACAATCTCCTGATAACGAATAAAACTTCTATGATTAGCTCAAGAATATCGTTTTCTCTTTTAGTTTAATATATACTGGTTTTTGAATTTGATGGAGCCTGTGGTTGAAAAAAAAAGAAAAAAAATATACTGGTTTATTAAGCACTTTTAAGAGCTACTGTCGAAGTTTACTGGAGATGGTGATTTATTAAAGGAACAGTTATTTTACATCTAATGTATTGACGTCTTTATGCATCTTAGTAAAGCTTTTGATATGGTCGATCGTTGATAGCATGGTCGAGGATTGAATCATATCTGGACGAACGCAAGCAGATGATTGATATTCATGGTATTTGTTGTAGAGAAATAACATTAAACTGAGGCATTCCTTAAGATTCGATAATAGCGCCATTACTATTTATTATTTATATTAATTATTTACTGAAAATTGTATGTTAATAATATTATTTTATATGCTAATGATTGTTGCTATTTATGTGCATCTATATCAAACAGGGCTCTAGAAATTTTGGAACTGGTACAATATGAATAAACTCTATCTGAATTTAGACAAAACCAATTTCATACATTTTACACCTAGTGTTCTTTGGTGTATCAATAGAAAATCCGTGAAGTAAGTTCAATTGAGACAATTTTTGGGAGTATGCCTTGAAAATAGTCTTAGTTGGGAGACATATTAATTATCTTTAAAAAAAAAATTTTCCGTATCTTATGCTATTTATAGATTATTTCAGATAGCTTATGAAAGTCATTTTATCATATCATTATGCTAATTTGCAGTTTAGAAGAGCATACGGAGTTATCTTTTTGAAGTGCGTCGGCTTTTGCAGTAGAAAACTGCTGCACGAAACATGGCTGGCATCTCAAGAAGAATTTCTTGTCGTCCCTATTTCAAGAAACTGAAACTCTTAATGATTATTGCATTTACGTTTACGAAACCTTAATGTACGAAAAACGAAACAATATTTCTTTTGAAACAAGAAATTGTTATCATGATTACAACACTGTAAAAATTATTTTTTCTATACTGTCACATTATTTAACTATTTACGCAGGATCTCCTTATTATATGGGTGTCAAACGTTATAATGATATACCTGCGTACATAAGAACTGCAACCACTTTGAAACTATTCGAAGAAAAGTTGAAACAGCACCCAATAGAGAATATTTTTTATTCTACAGATGAATGCATGAATTCATAAATCTTTTTGTTTTGCCTTGTTTTTCTGTGGATTGTGTCTTTTTTCTGCTTATTTTTCTTTTCTTTTTTGAGTAGATTATGGTTCCTGTGATTTCTCTTATATTTCATTTGTTATTATAGTATTATATTCCCTTTTATTTCTGACTTGTAATACATAAATTGTAACGATTATTTAGACAAATAAAATTGTAATTATTATTAATAATTAGATGTTTACTGGCTGTTCAAAATTTATATTATTATCGTCAGTTTCATAGAAAACGTTCAAAATAGTTGTCGTCCATAACTTTTCTATCGAATTAAAAAGTTTTGGTCATTAAGTTACTGGGAGAATAATTTTAATTATAATAAACTATGTTATAGTTTATATTGACTGAAAAATAAATTTTCTTAGTTAAGTCATTTCTGATATAAACCTATTTAAAAATTTTTAGATATTGGGTCTGGGAAAAAGTTCGTGGCGTTTTTTCAGTAAAATTCAACTGGTCCCCGCATGGCGCGTGGACGAATTCATTTAAACCGAATATGCTCCATTATTATCGACAATGTTTCGCCATTTTTTTGGTAGATCCATGATCCCATCGGTGAAAAACTTCTGTGGTTTCTGGTCGAAAAACTGAATCAAGTAGTTTTCACAGGCTTCTTTTGAAACCAACTTAATTCCATTGAGAGAGTTCTGCAGAGATCGAAACAGATGATAGTCAGAGGGTGCTATATCCGGACTGTAAGGTGGGTGCATCAAAACTTCCCAACCAAACTCTCTCAATTTTTGACGGGTCATCAAAGAAGTGTGTGGTCGGGCGTTGTCATGATGGAAGACAACACCTTTCCTATTAATCAATTCGGGCCGTTTTCTTTCAATCGCCTGGCGTAATCTCTCTAGTTGTGCACAGTAGAGTTGAGAATCAATCGTCTGACCAGTTGGAAGTAGCTCATAGTGGACGATTCCCCTCCAGTCCCACCATACACACAGCATCACTTTTTTTGGCGTCAATGTTGGCTTAGCGAACGCTTGTGACGGCTCACCATCCTTTATCCACGATCTTTTACGCTTCCGATTATCGTACGTAATCCATTTTTCATCTCCGGTTATTAAACTTTTCAGAAACGGCTCGATTTCATTCCGTTTCAGCAGCGCATCGCAGATGTTAATTCGGTCCATCATGTTTTTCACGCTCAACTCATGAGGAACCCATACGTCAAGCTTTTTTTTGTAACCAGCTTTGTGTAAATGGTTCAAAACAGTTTTGTGGTCAATGCCTAGCTCCATGCCAATATCGACACTGCTGATATGCTTATCTTGTTGGACTTTTTCAAGAATTTCATCAGATTTTTCAGTGATTGGACGACCGGAGCGTGACTCATCTTTCACATTGAAATTTCCAGAACGAAAGCGAGCGAACCATTTCCGCGCAACAGATTTCGATAAAGTACCTTCACCGTACACAGCACAAATTTTATCACAAGCCTGCGCAGCGTTCTTCCCCTTATCATAATAATATTGCAGAATATAGCGAAATTTCTCATTATTCTTCTCCATTTTCAAGTGCGAATAACTTTCCAACCACTGCACCGATTACAATGTTTCTACGCTCAAACTAACGTTCGGAAGGTCATCTAAAAAAAACGAGCCGTCGGTGGTGTCGCTGTGACTTGTTGTTCTTTAGTTATCGGCAACCAATGCCATCTATCGGGAAAAACGCCACGAACTTTTTCCCAGACCCAATATATTTAACTTCACTTCAGTCAATTAAGTATAGTAATTTTATTCTTTTTTTTCCGCGAATTTTAACTCCAGTATTCAGCAAAATTTTTATATAAGCAAATATGTTCATGTTGGCCATACTGTTCGTCTTACAGGCAATATGGACGCGTTTATTCGATTAAGCGATTGAACTAACGAATCGGCCATCGTTGTACTATAAAGTTAGTCTTACGCTTAAGCATATCGTCACTTGCGACTTGATGAAAGGGTCAAGTGGTTACATTCTCGAACCATGCAGAGTAGAGTGTATTAATTGTGTTAATTTCAATTTGAAATCTATTAAATTAAACGCCGTTTTAGACGTACAGATGTTGGGGCATTGCTTCTTTTTATTATGGATTTTGAATATTTGGTTCGCGTGCTTAATTAGGCTGCTAAACTTGAATTTACTAAGTTATGTATATCTAATTTCAACCTTTACGTAGTCTTTCTTTATCTACTTTACCGTTTCTTCTTTCCGTTAATTACGTCTTGAATAGTCCCCCTCTTGAGTCGAGACGCGTGGAGCTACACTGTGGTTAGGGTATTTTGGATCTATACAATCGGTCAAGGTTGAATTTCATTTTATTGTGAAACACATCATATAACCCATGTTAATAGTTACTAATTTTTTTTCTTTCGTTTGTATGGTCATAATTTAGTAATAGGAAAATTTATCTTTGCTGTAAAAATTATATTTACCGAGATTATTAATTTTAATGAATAGTCATAGCCTCCCTCTTTCGTCAAATACAAAAATGTATTGAACGACAAAGCGAGAGCGCGTCTATCTCGCATGTCGATAACTAAGTTACCAGAGCGTATAAACAGACGCTTGCGTCACGGCTATTTGCCAATTAAAAGAATGTTAAAAGGAATCATTCTAATATTAATAATACCCCGTCTACTACATATGTTTCACAGATATCACTGATCATCAGGCAGACTAGTGAACGATTCCTCTAGCGTTTATCATTTTTGTGTTTGACGAGAGAGGGATGCTATGATTATTCATTATTTTTCTGTATCGAAATGATTTGATAAACGCTAGAGGAATCGTTCATTAATAACACAAGTCTGCCTGATGATCAGTGATATCTGTGAAACATATGTAGTAGACAGGGTATTATTACCACTCAGTACTAGTATTTTAAACATACTCGCTAACTTGATTAATAAATATATACAAGCTAAACTAGAGAGTAAATACGATTGCAAGTTAAACTGGCTCAAATGACAATGCCATGGCATAGTTTGCCCAGGAATTCTATCATTTGGATTATAACGTTGTAACATATGAAGAAAATTATGTATAAGTATCCCACATGGCCACGAAAAAGGCTGTAGTAAATAATTTCAGTCTTTAAAATGAGTTTGCTCTACCAAAATTGTCCCAATTAAAACCACTAACAGAAAGAGAGTTGCTAATTTTTTTGAATCGCTAGACATGTTGATACTGTTCTGAAGACTTACGGAGTTCTTGCTCGAAGTCTTTTATAGCATCCGTAATAATTGACAAAAAGGACACATCAATTATATCATGACATATCATCGAAGCCAGAGCAATATTGCATTGATAAGTTATGTACATATAGTCGTAACTATCCCAACGCTTTTTTTACTCCTACATGTTAAATACAGACTGTTGGGAATTCGTTTTAGTTCGACCATTGAAAGCTGTCGATACTTTCAAAAGAAAGATGAATGACATACGAGAGATTTTTTTATATTTCTGAGTTTAGGCGTTTTCAAATTTGAAACAATTTTCAGAAACTCAAATTTTCCAGAATTCTTACCTAGGAATGATAAAGGCTAATACAAACCCAGTTCTGCAAGTGTATGGTCAGGTAAAGATGTGTTAAGAGTTTTAAGCATTTTATGGGGTTGAGCTATATTTAATAATCATCTAAGTGGTCACTGGAAATATGATATAGTGTTATGACAAGTATTTCAGACCTCCCGACAAGTTTAAAGTCACCTTTTTCGTAGTAGAAATAGTAATTGCAACATTTGTCTGACCAGTCAGAGACTCTTATTAATGAATTATATGGAAGAGTAAAAGAGTATTATGCAAGCTTAATATTTGACCTTAGAGAAATTTTCTCTTGCTTCATAAGAATGCATCAATGAGTAAGTCAAAATTAATTGAAATGAAATTAAACAACACACTTGATAGTCCAGATTTGGCACCCTACGATTACCTTTTGTTTCTGATTCATAGAAAAAAATATTTTGTGAAGAAGAGATAAAAATAACTTTTACGAGTTGCTGTTTTTGTACTCATGTACATTTAAAGGAAGGGTAATGTATTGAAAAAGCAACTTTAGCTGTTCTAATTCACGAAACGGGCTCGTCGTGCCTCAAGAAACATGATAAAATGTTTATAAATCTAGTTCCTTCGAATGCGAACATACATATATGACATATAATCAAGAATATTTGAACGAAAATGTAAAAAAATATTGTTTTTCTGTTTTGGGTTCAAAATTAAGAGAATGTTCCTCGTATACGTATTTATCTACATTTCAATTTAGCAAAGATATCATCAGAACACAATTCCTGGATTATGTAATTGATATCAATTTAATTAATTCTTCGAAGAAAGTATGGCCTTATTTTTCCCATCTTGCATTTACTCGCATGGCCTTTTCTCGAAACAAACCCGAAACCAAAAGCAAAAACGTCTTTGTAATAATCGAATTCTCTACTCATATATACATCTGATCTATCTTCATCTACTTCGAACGTCAAATTTATTTACTACCCTCTCTGCACACTGAAACTCAATTTCTGACCTTACAAATTCGATAAACTACATACACGAACAGGTATTATATTACATTCGTCCGTGTTTTTGGATGGTTAGAAAAGCGGTTTTAATAATGGAATGGAACGGTCGAGGTGAAGAGAGCGAGAGAACTGAGTGTATCGTTTCGTGGCGCTATTTAGCCACTGTTTTATGTTAGGAACGTGTGAGGTTGTAATTTCCCCTTTTCGTGACCGAAATTGCAATAATGGTTTCAATTTTAGGCCTTAGTTGACGGTGTGGTGCCTTTTAACCGGCAAAATTGTTGTCCGTTTTCTTCTTAATGATATATATTACGTTAATTATTGTTTATTTTCGTAAAGGGAAAAGGTGTTAACTCCCCTATAATTTCTTATCTTTATCAATGTAATATTTCATACTTTTGTTAATATTTCCAAATAATATTCTATGAAAATACGAGGGATATTCAAAACAGGATTCTATTTGTGAAGATATTATTACAATGTTTCTACGAAAAACTATATTACATTTTAATATGGTAGCTCTGCGTTACAATACACTTATGACATCTATCTGAAAGCTTTCTAATGCCATCTGCTTCTGGGCTTCCGGGCTGGGATCACGTCACTTGTATGTCTGCCGACGTTTCGTACCCATTTGTATGGGACATCTTCAAGGTTCAACTACTGCACTGAAAACTGAGTTTCAGTGCAGTAGTTGAAGCCTAAGCTAGCAGACATAATAGGTATTTCAAAAAGTGCGGTACATCGCATATTATCTGAAAATTCGGACATGAGAAAGCTGTGTGCAAGATGGGTGCCGCGTTTGCTCATACTCGAGCAAAAACAGTGTCGTAAAGATGTTTCAATTGAGTGTTTAGCGAAGTTTCACAGCAACAAAGCAGAATTTTTGCGCCCTTTCCTAACCATGGATGGAAGATGGGTCCATCACTTCACTCGAGACAAAAAAACAACCAAAACAATGGACTCAAAAGGAAGAACCCAGCTCCAAGGAAGGCGAAGACCGTTTCATCTGCAGGCAAGGTCATGGCATCGGTTTTTTGGAATGCGCGTGGAATAATTTTCATTAACTGTCTTGAAAAAGGAAGAAGCTATCAACGGCGAGTATTATGCGAACTTTATGCAATGTTTTAGCGAAGAAATCAAGCAAAAACGGCCGCATTTGTCTAAGAAGAAAGTATTGTTTCATCGAGACAGTGCACCAGCTCACAAATCCGTTATTGCAATGGCCAAAATTGGTGAATTAAAGTTTGAATTGCTACCTCATGCACCCTATTCGCTAGATTTAGCTCCCTCGGATTATTTTCTGTTCATAAACTTTAAAAAATGGCTCAAAGGTTTTCCAACGATGAAGAAGTGATGTCGGCAGTTAATGGCTATTTTGAGGAGCAAGACAGTTCTTATTATAAAAAGGAAATTGAAAAGGGTAATGAACATCGCTGCGAAAAGTGTATAGAGCTGAAAGGAGATTATGTTTAAAAATAAATATATTTCTTTCGAAAATTTTTGTGTTTTCTTTGTTGGGTCGGGTACTTCTAGGACCACCCTCGTATGTATGGTTTAAGTGTTCTGAATTTAAGTAATTTCAAATATGTGTTTATGAAAATATTATCAAATAAGGTTATTGTTGTGTTTAATAGTAAGTACTTTGGATTAATTTAATCATAGCTTTCGTCTAATTATATACATTCGATATTGAATTATTTAACGATATTTATATATGGGATTAACGAGTGATTAAAATAATTAATAGTTCTGCTATGCCTGTGTGTGTGTAAGTGTGTGGCATTGGTTTCCCCGTTTCCCCGCGTAAGTTTTTCGTCCTGGCGAACGTGTATTGACGTTTCAATAGTATCGTTGCTATCTTCTTCTAGAGCTCTCGTGACTATAGGTGAACGAAAAATGCTCCTGTGCCGTGTCTCTTTTTATTCTATTATTCTCGTATATATACGATATTTACTTTATCTTTATATATTTGACCTATTTTATGTTGATAACATTATAGAATCAAATATCGTTATTATTACTTTCCGGATAACCCGATATAATATATAATTTTCTTTCTAGGAAGTAAAGGCGTATCATCATTATTTATACCGCTTAATTTGTTTCTTTGTTCTATACTATCTTTAAAAAAACTGCAAATTATAAATAGAGCCGAAACAGTAAGTTCGATTTCATCAATGGATCTTGTTTCTATGTATTTTTATAAATAAAAAAATATTATTGTTTAAAAATTATACCATGCAACTGAACAAGTATTTTGAGTTACAAAGAATTATTCAAGGTAGAATTGCCTCGTGTATTGTGTATTTGTCTTTGATTTATACGCAGGTTTTACAGAACATTAGATAATTATATTATATTACCAACTAGCACTTTGTATATGTATATAAATTTAAACGGTAAAAATCTTGGTAATTTTTTACTGCATATAAATTTATTATAATGTATATACACATATACTCATTAATTCTTTGCGAATAAAATTTTTACTTTACAGTACTGCTAAACATAAGAAATAAATACAGCAATTTTTATTTCTAAACCGCTCGCCATTAAGCTTGACGCCCCTAGAGCACCGTTTAAACATGAATTGCAGTCACTCCCTTCAACGCAAATATCCACTGGATTACCACTAACTTGCCCGACATCGTCGAGCTTGAGTACGCCTATTTTACGACGGTGTAGAGATGGTAATCGCGCTTGCATTTGGGACTTTTGCTGAAAGGACGGGCTTCTTGGTCACATCAAAATTTCTCGAATGCCGTGTGTACTTTCTATCTTGATACGCTAGGATTTCGAAGTGTTTTCGTTTCTTGTTATTCCATTTGCAAGGCAACATCACTGAGAAAACTACTTAGATGTATTAGTAATGATGAAATGATTGTTTTCAATTTTTATTTTAGAAATGTTTATTCGTGTTCGTTACAACCAGAGCTTGTCAGTGTTCCTTTTAGTATTTTTTTTCATTACTTAAATCTCATGTCCAGCTAAAAAGAGAAAATATCCAAATATCACGTCGACATTAATTGAAAAGAGGTCCAATTTTTCCGCACGGGAATCATAAAAGTGAATTCTCCACGAACCTTGACATATAAAGCGCCATCATAAAAGCGTGTCCAGCACGCGTTGCACATCGATCTCTTCGAATTGGGTACATGGGGTGGCGTGCACATAATACGAAATGTCATGGCGATGTCGGGGACAGAGAAAAAAAACGCAACTTTTGTTCAGGTGACGTCAATGAAATAAAGAGAGTAAAACATGAAGCGTGTTGGAGTTGGGAAAAAAATCAATAAAACAAAACCGCAATATCGAAACTCGACGCCTTGCCTCTGCAGTAAAAGTATAAATTTCCGACAATTGTTACGAAATTTCTTCACTACACTGCGCCACCCCTTTAACGGAGGGTGCCCATATTAGACGGAAAGGAAGGAGTTTTTATTAAATTTAGTTGCGGCGGCGGAAAAAGCTATCGAAGTGGAAATTTAGCATCGAGATATGTGTTGTAATCAACACGGTTACGGCCCTGCGGAAATGTAAATGTTCTAGGCATTTCTTATTTTCTCTCTGTAGAAACTCGTATTGTTTTCTTGTTTCCGCTACTTAGTAAAACCGAAAGGTTTTACAAAGCAAGCGATGTTTATATTCGTTAAATTACTTAAGACATAATTAGCCACAGTAAAAGTTAACCACTACATTGTGTAAAGAGAAACATATGCCCCGTAGAGGTACATTATATGTCCTTTCAATTAAATTAATTAAAAAAATTAGAACATAAATAATTCGAGTCGCAATGTTTAAATCTTCAGAATAAAATCTTATTAAATTGGAGATTGTAGCTGACTATATAGAAGTTGATAAAGAATATTCTCTTTACTATAATGTAGGTCTTAAATCTGAATACGCGTTTCGACAACTAAATTGTCATCATCAGCGCAAAAAAATTAATATAACATTTTGAGCACTAATACTGCATCGCCAACGAATAATTCTAGTAACTAAACCTAATTCTTTATATTTACATTTGATTACTTGATAGTCATTAAATGTGACTAGTCGGAAATATCTCCTAGCGTTACAATTAAAAATTTATTCGAGAAATAGGAAAGAATTCCAGTAGAAAACTCTTTGAATTCATTTAAAATGTTAAGCTAAGGTTGATATATAACCCCTTTCAATAAGTTGTACTTATTTCAGGGGTTATATATTTTTTACAATAGCTATTCATCTACTGATTATATTGCATCATCTGGAGTACCGCAGAGTTCAAACTTGGATCTCTCATTGTTTAATATTTTTATTAATGAGATTATGCATTCTGTATCTTCGGAAAAATTGCTTTTTGCTCACGATTTATAAGCATTTTGTATAATTTCTGGCTTGGAGGATGTCGATCTACTTCAGGCTGATCTAGAGAACATACTAGAATGATATGCAACAAATATTTCTTTAAATACTGGTAAATGTATTGTTCTTTACCAGAAGATCTGCATTCACCATCTTTAATTACAAATTGCATATTGATGACTTGAGACGCGTTGATTTAATTAAGGATTTGAATATATTTTCTGATTTGAAATTGACTTTCAATAACCACTTTACTTTTGTTACTTAATGAGCCCGGAAGAGCTGTAGCATGTAATGTTCAAGCTCTGCAAGCTCTTTTCTGTTTTTCCTCAATCGTTCTCACCAGAGTCATGAGCGACTGGAGATGGTTCACTGCAGTTTTACCAAATTCATATGCTTTCAAATGGACCGTACTGATCCTGAAAACAGTGTTAATCACAACAGATATCTACTTTTTCGCTTGGATATATCCTCTTTACAGTTTAGGCGTATTTCTTGTAGTATTGCTTTTATTTATAAAAAATTTCATAACAATATCGATTCGCCTAGCCTTCTACGATAAATTTAATAGTTTCTCAATTAAATACGTAGGTTCCTGTTACTTTTTATTTATCGTATCCACGTACTAATGCTTTATTAATCGCCTTTATATGTTGTATGTCGAAATTTTAATAGCATATCTAGAGATTGCCATAATAAATCTTCTTCTCTTCATTAAATTAATCTCATCATTGCTCAATATTATAATTTAAGTCTATTGCACGCATTTAGTTTGTTTTCATATTACTTATTAATATTAGTTGTCCTGTAATTGAAACTTGTTCCGTTGGACCATAAATAGTTGTGTACCATTCGGAATTGACCGTTCCACAACTCTCTAAAGGCACGGTTCCAACGTGACCGGTTTTTTCGAAAAAACAGGCGATCATTTGTTTTAATGTGCATCGAGCGCGAACAACTTTTGTTAGTTTTGGCTCATCTTGGATAGCCACACAATCGACGCTGTTTACTATCGGGCTCATACGTATACATCCAAGATTCATAACCTGTGATGACTTTATAAATGTTCTTTGAAGCACCGCCATTGTATTTTTTGTGCATTTCTTGGCACTAATCGAGTCCTTTTTTGAGCGGTTATCAAATTATGTGGTACCCAACGTGAACATAGGTTCTTAACGGCAAAATGTTCATGTGCGATTTTATGCAGGCTGGTGCTACTAATACCTAGAGATGCCTCGATCTCACGGTATGCCACATGACGGTCTTGCATTATCAATTCAGACATTGCATTAATGTTTTCCCACACAACATTTGTGGGACACCTTCACGAAATTCATCGTCCAAAGAACGCCGTCCAAGTTTGAATTCATTATACCAACGATATATTGTAGTTTTCGTCACCATATAAAGAATTCAGCTCGTCGATGCATTCTTGATCATCCACGCCGAAAGTTATGAAAAATAATTGCACGAAAATGTTCGCGAGTTAATTCCATTTTTTCACTGACAGAATTTTCTATTGTCAACAATAGAAATAGCGACCGGATAATAAAACTGTCAAGGTAGAAATATTGTCAAAAATGTTGCCGAAATATAAACGGCTACGCTCACATAATCGTGGATTAATATAATGGTTTTCAGCAAAAATGATCTAATTTAACTTTCTTATACATTATTTGTTAAACTTCCCGCTAATGAAAGATGTATACGAAATTTGATTTGGGAACAATAATCAAGTTAATTAGAAAAACTAGAATTAGGAAAAAAGAACTTTTTTGGGAAAAACAAATATATTTGTTCTTTTCAGCTTTATACACTTAGTGCAACCTTTTTAAGGTCATTCAACCGTTCAAGAAAATAAGAACTATTCTCTAAATATCCATCTACAATTTCGACAAATTCAGTATTCCATAAGAATTTCTTTTGGAGCTAATTGAAGAAATGAATTTTGAGAACAAGAAGAAATCCTACGGAGCCGAACCTAATGAATACGGTGCAGGATCGATTAGAACTGGTATCGTAATACGTTTCGTTTCAACAACGCAATTATCGACTTCTAGTTTAAGCCATTGTTCTAGTGGTGAAAAACTTTTTTATGCAATGGGGCCATTGATTTTTGCATAACATCTGTTAAAATCTTTCTGTGCTGCGATAAAAATTATTCCTTGAAAGTCGCAAAAGATTGATACATTGGCCTCTGAAATGTGGTGATGTGTCCACCTTCCATTGATAATTATGAAATATCGCAAAAAATCGTTTTGATTATGTTCGAGCTTATACAGACATTGTTGCGTAGTGATCATTCTCATTCGGTTTTGATGAAAGGCACTAATTTAGTAGTAAGCTTTCTTATGAACCAATGCTGAAAGATTCAATGTACGCTGTCATATAGCATGATTAATTTCTCTGCTATCTTTTTCAACATTACTCAGAGATTATTCATCGCAATTTCTTGGAGTTTTAATTGCTTCTTAATCAGTAGCTGCTTGTGGTCTACAAGAACGTGGTATATTCTCTACGTTTGTTTTACCGTGTTTAATTACAGTAACCCAGTTTGTAACTGTTGCATTCGAAGGAGAAGGCTCAGCGTGAATATCGTTCGATTAATGATTAAAAGAATTCACTAATCTAGTTGCATCGATAGTAACAGCGTGTGTTTAAGTGCAATCTAAAAAAATTTACAGGAATTGTATGAAAAATTGAGTCTTCAAGACATGTGACAAGCATGTGCGCGTAGTGCTATCTTTTGGTTTGTTTCGATCTACTGTCGTAATGGAGAAATTAAATGGGCACACCTTGTAATTTAGTGCCAGTTTTCAAATTCTCGGAACTCCCTCCTTTGACAAGTTAATGTCTTGCGTGAATTTTCTTAATTATATGTGTTTATACATGCATATGCGAATATATATCTACTAAAATAAATGTTTGTTCACTAACGGAGAACACGCTTCAGTAACTTTGACATTATACTAAGCCATTACAATTCATTTCGAACAATTCGTCCATAGAATGGATATACAGGAAACAGGCTTGAAACTGTGTACGGTTCCGCATGCGGCCTTGGATCTTCTGACACCCTAACGTACAGTATATGAGTATAAATTACACAGATAAACGCGAAACGTTTCGTTATTGACTCATTGTTTCTTCTAACATACAGCGTTGTTAAATAGTTTTGAAACGGTTTTAATATTAGACGAAAAAAAAACTTTTAACAAAGAATAAGAATTGTAATTGAGTGATACTATTTTCAAAAACGTCAGTTTTTCCACGTATCTAAACTTTTAAAACTTTGGAAAGTACCATTCTTTAGTCACTGCAATTTTGAGACATATGTAGATGCCCTCTATTATTTTAGTTTCGCTAATGCGCGACTAATTTACTTTATATAAGATTAAATGCTTCACAATTTTTTACAGGCTTTCACAAAGTTTTTAATCAAATTGAATTTAATATGTGAAAGCTTTAATAAGATTTAATTATCTTCATTACAATCATTAGTAATAATGAAATGATGAATTGCGTTGATTACTGGTAACATAAAAAATAAGATAAAAATGCAGTTAAATATCAAAAAAAAATATTTTCGAAATTCAAGATTTGATGATAGAAATAATAACAATATTAAATTTACTAATAACTTTCTATTTTCTTTCTTCATATATGACCGACATTAATCTGTGATGTACACATTATGCTCTTCTGTATTTCCTCAAACTTATTGTATATAATTAATCGGATACTAATGTGGTATTAATAGTAATATATTATAAATATTTAACCGACCTTGTCCACTTTGCGCATCTGCATTCTGAACACGTTGCTTAATAAGTTAAGAGTGTTTTTTTATATTTAGTACTTGCTAAACTCCTTATACTTCTTCAAAGCACACACTGCTGACCAAATATTTACAGGGACAACTTCTCAGTTCCATATAACACATGTATATATTGCTATTATATTAATCTTACTAGAGAGCTTGTACACAATTTAAAATTCAAAATTTTAAGGAAAAAACCTTATAATTCTTAAAAGCATATACTTAGAAAAGCTCCTGCAGTTGTCCTTCGACGAGCTGAATTCTTTATATGGTGATAAAGCACCATCGAAAACTACACTATGTCGTTGGTACAGTGAATTCAAACTTGGACGGCGTTCTTTGGACGATAAATTTCGTGAAGGTCGTTCCACAAATGTTGTTGTATTGGAAAACATTAATACAGTATCTGAATTGATAATGCAAGACCGTCATGTGACATACCGTGAGATCGAGGCATCTCTGGGAATTAGTAACCGTTAAGCCGTTAAGGAGCTATGTTCATATTGGGTACCACATAATTTGACCACCGCTTGAAAAAGGACTCGCGTCGATTGGTGCCAAGAAATACACAAAAAATACAATGGCGATGCTTCAAAGAAAATTTATAAAGTCGTTACAGGTGATGAATCTTGAATCTATACGTATGAGCCCGATAGTAAACGGCAGTCGACTGTGTGGATATTTCAAGATGATCCAAGACCACCAAAAGTTGGTCGCGTGCTCTATGCACACTAAAACAAATGGTCGCTTGTTTTTTCGGAAAAACCACGTTGCAACCTTGCCTTTAGAGAGCTGTAGAACGCTCAATTCCGAATGGTACACAACTATTTGTTTGCCAAAATTTTTTGAAGAAAAACAAACCGAAATTGACAAATCTTTCTAAACCATGACAATGCTAGCTCTCATAGTTCGGTTCAAACAATTGAACATTTGACCGGACAAAACATTGAATTGATGAGCTATCCGCCGTAGAGCCCTGATCTAGCACCCTGTGATTTCCTTTTGTTCACACGCGTGAAAAATAAGCTTCGTGGTCAACGGTTTTCTACGCCGGAAGAGGTAGTTGAGGCATTCAAAACTCATATTTTGGAGATACCGGCTTCACAGTGGCAGCAATGCTTTTCGGATGGGTTTAAACGAATGCAAAAGTGCATCGATTTTCAAGGAGAATATTTTGAAAATCAATAAAACTATTTTCGATAATAAAATTTTTTTTTCGTTTGCTATTCCCGAAATATAAACGGCTACCCTCGTATATTTACGGCCTTCAGCATTCTTAAATAAATTCTGTGACCATCGCCGCATTGTACAGGTTGGATTATAATGTCAATTTGACCTGACCATTCGTCACAATTGACATAAAATATTTTTTAATCTATCCGCTAAGAGAATTAGGAACTGAACATCGCCACAATTTATTAGTGTCCATGATAATAGTCTTTGTGTCACAGAAATAAATTTTCCACTTATGGGACAAAATTAAAGGGAATAAAAACGTGCAGTGGTTTTGCAAAGAAATTAAAAATCAAACAAAATGCACTATAATAACAATAATAGAAGATTAAAATTAATGAAAATTAAATGTATTATCTTAAACAATAAAAAGAAATTTCATTATTATACCTCAAACCAATCAGCGAAGTGCTTAATAGCATTAATTATGATATGCACTAACAGAGCTTTATTTAAAATGTTGGTGTAGTGGATGATGGTGTGTATCAGCTCCTGGATGACAAACCTGTGGAAGATGCAGCATCGCAGATGTGAGAGTCAAACCATTCTGAGCCATGCGTATGTTCCAATTCGAAAACAAAATATTTATTTTCGTACAATTCTTGTGTAATAATTTGCAAGAGCTTTTTAAATGTTAAATACTTATTCCTATAAATTTCATACATAAATTTGTAAGCGCTTTGATACTGGAGTTTCTGCCAAAAGAAGTGTCCTTTAATAACTTCGTCTAGAATGAAATTGCTAGTTTAAAAACAATCGTTTACATTTAATTGTTCGAAATATCTTCAAATTCACCACACCTGGAAATTGCCATACTTCTTGCCCTTAAAAAATAGTGTTATCGATTAAGATTTCATAAAACTTCCATTTAAAAGGTTGTACAAAATTATTTTAATCCTACCTTTTGATTTATATTTAAAATAATTAAAAAAATGCAGTACGCCTTGGAAAATTGCGCCAATAATTTCTAATGAAAATAGAAATTTTCCTCCAATATTTAACAATGAATAGTTGCGGATCCGAACAAATTTATCTCACAGCGATTAATAAATCCTCATCAAAGACGCTATATAAACGTCTTCTCTAACATAAAAGCTTCATTTTTCACAATTAACCCCGTCTCTGTCTACCTCTGACCTTTTACACACTTATACACCTACGCGGTTCATTTCAATCTTCTCTCTATATTACTTTCTATTTTATATACCTATCTCATTTACCGGCGACATCCTTCAGAATAAATTTCGAGTCTATTTATAAGGAAATTACATGAAGAGAGTGAAGACATGGGAGGAGGCAAGACTTCCACTTTAGTTTCCGACTGTGGAAGGCTTCTCCTCTGTAGGCGTACGACTTACACCTTGAGAGTTATTTTTCTTCATATACCACTTCTGAAACTATCTCAGTTTGTGCGCAGAACGAAACTTTGCATGTAAAGGCGTGCTGCTCTGGGGAAGGTTAAATTATATAAAGCAGGAGTAATTGCCCGTGCACACCCCCATCGTAAATCTTAAACAAAAGACAAAAGGGTGTCGTTTTTCTTTGCGAATAAAACACTATGTTGAGCACGCTGTGCGTTTACCCTTCGGGATGAAAAAGGATAAAATGCATTTGAAGATGAGTGGAAAGGACATAGAACTAACTTAGTCCTTTTAGACGAAGAAGTTTCGCTACATTTCTCTTCTTTCATGGATTTTATCGCTTTTCCGCGAAAATTTTGACGTTACCATACATACGAACTTTATATATATATATCGATTTGCTCGATGAAGCCTTTTGACGTCTTCTAAATGTGAAGCATTTTCAACATTCTCCGGCCGGTTGACGTCGTAAAAAATATGCGACGTCATAAATATTTAGCGTTCGTCGTTTTGTTTCGTCGGAGATAGGCGCTTGTTTTCCGAGCGTTATCTCTGCTCGGATTTTCGAAATCGTGTCATGTGTATGGAGAAACAGTTGTCAATCTTAAGGAAGTTTAAATCCCTTTCTCTCCTATAGCCTCGCTCTCTTTTTGTCTGTTTCATGTTACTGGTGTAACTGGCAATTTTTCAAATGTGACGTTATCGTGCTCGAAAACTTCTTCAGTAAGAAGTCGCTCTGGTAATGTTGAAATGTAGCGAAATAACCGCAAATTTATATTGTGAACGTTTCTACAATTGAAATATATTCTTGATAAGATTTCTATAGTTCTCTATATTGTGTTCAACAGAAGTTAGATTTTTTTAGTAAAGACTTGGAAACGAATTATTTATTGCCAAAATTGTCGCACTTTTGACGTAAAGAAAGATAGAACAAAAAGTTCTGAAATAAGACAACAATTAGGAGTTCAGTGCATTAAAATATATACAAATTACGAGGGTAGTTTCACAAGTAGCGAGAATGAAAAAGAAAAACGAATCTTTTAAATACAAAATAATTTTTAGTTTTCAAATATTTCCTAAGAGAGCAATACATTTTTTCTAACGGTGCTCCAATGCCCTTATGCCATCTCTAAAATGCGATTCCGGAAGGCTTGCAAAATATTCATTTACGAAGATGATAAGCTCGTCGTTAGACGAAAATTTCTTTCCACTTAGTGCCGTTTTCTATTTTGGAAAAAGGTGGAAGTCGGAAGGGGCTAGATCCGACGAATAAGGCGCATGCGGTACTAATTGGAAATGCAAAAGGTGGATTTTGGACATCGCAACTGCGCTGGTATGCAAGGGAGCGTTGTCTTGGTGAAACAGAATCTTTTTCTTTGCCATTTTTGGCCGTTTAGCACGAATCTCAACATTTAATTTTTGTAGAAGTTCTGCATAATATTGTCCGTTTATTGTGGCACCTTTCTAAATGTAATCAATGAACAAAATGCCCTTTGAATCCCAAAAAATTGATGCATCACCTTGTTTGCCGATAAATTGGTTTTCGCTTTCTTTGGAGGTGAAGAACAACGTTCTAACCATTGTTTCGACTGTTGTTTAGTATTGGGTGTACTGAAGTGTATCCAAATTTCATCGCAAGTAACACATCGACTACAAAAATCAACCGGATTCCGCTAATAAAGGTCCAAACACTCATCGGAAATGCGCAAACGAGTGAACTTTTGATCAGTCGTAAGCAATCGCGGCACTCATCTTGCCGAGAGCTTGGAAAGGCCCAATTCTTTCGTTAAAATGTGGTGTACGCGTTCTGTTGAAATGTATACCATGTCTGCTATCTCTATCACTTTGAATCGTCGATCTTGCGTAATAATGTTATGGATTTTTATAATCATTTCTTTAGAAGTCACGATTTTGGGTGCTCCAGATCGCGCTTCATCAACACAGCTTGTACTACCACGTTTAAATTAATTTACCGATCTACATTTTGTGGCGAATGATGGAGCAGAATCACCTAATGTTTCCCGTAACTCATCTTTTATTTCGATAGCTTTCATACCCTTAATTACGAAGTATTTAATCACCGCACGATACTCTGCTTTTTCCATTTTAACAAAACGACGTGTGCTTCTTCTTCAATCAGCTGTCAAAAATAAATTAATCAACCGATTTATTTAAGTATCGGAATGTAAACATATAAATAGCCAACCTAAATTACAGTGCATTTATTTACCAATTAGAGCGCCACCTATGTGTTATTCTCACTACTTATCAAACTATCCTCGTAAACAGATTGATGAGGTGTAAGATGAACTTAGCAGGAATATTAAAAATATGTGGAATAGAGGGCAGACCTAGACAAACTTGGGGATGGCAAACTAAAAAGGATACTAAACGCGAAAGGAAAAAATGGCTCGAGATAATGAAAGTAACGAATTATAGAAAAGGGCAGAAGATATTTATCGTCAACTTGATCTGTATGTAGTACAAAAATCGGTAGATTAGAACATTTTGATCTTTGTCCATCGGTGATACTTTTCCATATTTATGTATTTGTCTGTATCTGCTGCTTGTCATTGTTGCCTACTATTCATTTGTTATTTTTGCTATTGCGTTCTTCGTAAATTTTAGTGTTTTGGTTAAAGATCTTTCTAAGTGAAGGCATCCTGCAATTCTGTTTCTGTAGCAGGTTTTAATATAAAAATTTATCAAGCATTTAATAACATATAAGTCAAACAATTCTAGTCTTAAATAAACTATTCTAACCTAAAAAGTCTAAAGATGCTTTCCTTCAATCATCCATTTCTTTTATTATAAAAGTAAGCAATAGAGTAAATTTTACGTTGATGCCAACGTACATAAGTATTCCGATGCCAATTGCGGACAAATGTCAATGTTCACCCCGCATCTGTATGTATTAACGCAAAACACAATGATTGGAAATTTAATTTTAATTGCACCAATTAGTAGTGCCTTGTTTAAATAAATTTTTACCTTGTCGAATTGGAGTATTATTTCAAAACTGGTTCACCATCTCAAATTTATTATTCTTTCCATCTCCTTGATTCCTAAAAAACCCTTCATAGATTTAACACTGAATTAATTCACTTCTTTTCTATTGTGAATCATTGTTCATCGACTAAATCAAGAATACCGGGATTAATAATCCTTTAAATTGTGTAAAAAGTTCTGCGAATCTAGTTATTACACTATGTTCTTTTTGTAATTTGACGTTACTTCCTAATTCCCACGAGATCATATCTGCAACAATTACTACGTTAACTCAATAGAACATTACATCCTCTAATACTATCCGAACTTGTCAATTATTAATTATGATCACCAATTGCATTAGATAGTTAGAGGCAAAATACGTTAGTTACAATAACTAGATTCCTAACACATACTCCGACCGTGTTATCATCATGTTGAACGTTATTATTACTGGTAACACTAAAGTTCCGTTATTGGGAAGACCGTATAACTCTAATGTCCTTATCCTAGATCCTCTCTGCTATACATTTCCCAATACCACCTATGCAGAAGTGATATTGGATGGCATCGCACTGCACCAAATTGCAATTACGGGCAACTTGTGCCGTTTTAACGGTCTACGGGCGAAATAGTTTACATTCTCGCTCCATCCGGGTGGATTCTGTTGCCTAGTTGTTGAACCTCTACACTTCTCCGTACGCCGGTACTTCTCGCCGAGTATTTGTATGTATTCACGACATTCACTTGATCGTAATTAAGTTAATCACAATATAAAATAAATCTGGGATAGGCCAGTGACATGAAGGCGAGAAACAATAGCAAATTTTTTTTAATAATGAAATTGCTAAACGATTGCTACAACTTGAATTTGACTATCATATAAACGTAATTAATTTTGCTTCATTCTTTCTTTACTATACTCTAAACAATACAAACCCAGCGCATTGTTAATTATTGTTTCCTAATAAAATCATAAACTTAACTAACCACTTAGTCTACTTAAGTGACATATAATATAGTCTCAGAAGGAGGATCTCACTGCTCTTTTTCTAATACAACTTTTTTTTTCTGGTTTCTTGAGCAAAATTTGCAACTACAATAAGCTTAGACCGGAATATATGCGGCGACTTTCCGAACTGATCTGTTTGTAGTTGCAATCTTAGCTCGAGTAATCAGAGAAAGAAATTGCAATTGAAAAGAAACAAAATGATCAATAAGAGTACCGCCACGAAATCTATTATAAGTTAAAACTGGTTAAATGCTGCCAAAATTGTCATTGATTTGTATACCAAAACATGAAAATGTTATGGGTAATATCATAATATACAGAAGATCCAAAAAGAACATATGTCCATGTATACGGCATTATTAAAAATTTCACCAGAAGGGACATTTGGTCATGGAGGAAAAGTTAATAACCAAAAAATAAATGTCGACTAAGGATCCGTTCCAGACTAAAACGCTATTAGGAGAGATTGATATTATAAAATTAAGATGATGAACGGCTTGGTATTCGGACATTTTTTCTTAAGAATATATAAACTACGTGTATGGTTAGAGAAAGTTGGTGTAGGAGTTGTCCATTACAAGAGAAGGACTTAAATAGAAGTATTTCGCTAAAAATCTGTTGACGTCTTTGAAAATACTAATTAAATCGTCCTTTGCGAACATACGACTGATCAATTGGAATTGATTCACTGATGGCGATATAGAGGGTATGCTGCTCAAATGCTAGACTTTTTGGCGCTCAACTTTAAAGAGTAAGAAGGTGAAAAATCATGGTCAGGTACCACTTTCTAAGAAATAGACATAATTTAATGAAAAGCTTTTACATAGGGCGAAATAAATGTATTATTCTTTTTTATATGGGTAATAAGTAAGTTGCGGCAAGTTTCGTTCTCTTCTGCCTATGCGTATATTGTTCAGTCACCTATTGTTACGAAACATTTTTCTAGCGTCGGTTCCTAATTGAGTTGGTATTTTTATATGTGTATGTACATATATTACTAAAACGCATAACGTGTAATAGTCTATTATTGCTGCATTTTGCACTCATAATGCAGTATCAAATAATGACTGTTACTAACACAACAAAAAAACCGTACGACTCTAACCCTAGAAAACTTGTGCGACAAGAGAGTGGCGATGATGGAGTTACCCGGCTACCCTCTATTAAAGGATTTTTAAGGAAAATAATTTTATTGTTTTTTAAAATAACCTCCTTTAGCTAAAACGCATGATTCTTTGGAATCAGCTCTTGAAATAAGCAGAAAATACTTTTTCTACATTAGCCTCATGAAATCTTTTATCACGTATCAGGCTTTGTATCGATGGTAACATGGAAATCATTTGGGGAAAGATATAATGAATGAATGACCATGGAACTCTGGGTTTGTATAGAAAAACTTATTATTTTGCGGCTGTATGTGGAGTTGTGTTATGATAGTGTAACAAAAGTCCACAACACTGATCGATACCCAATTTTTCGAAAACTTAAGGAAGAAAAACTTTTATATACTAACCGGTATTTACAATTTCAAGATTTTGCAAAAGGAATGATTGCATCTAGATTACTATGTCTGAAGTAAGTAGCACTCTTTTTGTTTCCACTTTTATTGCCAATAGCTTTTGTTGGCTCTTCTTCACTTTCGAAAATCCAAACGATAAATTCCTACTGTTTTGTGTCGTGATCATAATTTTAATTGGATGATGAAAACGAATTCATCATCCATAATGAAATTAAATACCTTTTTTTGAAAATTCTCCATTAAAGCTTTTCCACCAGTCTACCCATGCTTGTTTTTATTCTTTTAGCAAATATGGAATCCACCGACTTACTAACCTCCTTACTTTAGTTCGCATAGAATGACATTTACTGCAGATGATTCAACGTCTAATTCTTCTTGAAAATCTCTATGGGTAATATTCCGATTTCCTTAAGTAGGTTTTGTGTGACTAACATATTTTCGGTACAAACCGTTATTACTAGGCGTCCAGATCTGGCTTCATCTTCTAATGTACACCTTCCACTTATAAATTCTATATCAAATGAAGGACTATTGACACTAAACTTCGTTCAAGAACGTATAAAGTCAAAGTACTTCGGGGAATTTTCATATTGCTTGTCAAGAAATATAAGATTGTAACTGGAAACTGGCCAAGTGGGACATAAGGATCAAATCCAATTTCTTATGTTTGGAATTAAATTTTATTTTTGATTAAATGCGTTAAGGAAATTTATCTAAAACTAACGATTTTTACAGTACTTTTTGTGTTCTAAATTGAATTTTTTATTTAAAAAATATGGCAACTTTCCTATAAGCTAGTCTCTGCGTTTTCTAAAAATCTTTTTCCTTCGTAATAGCCTTAATATATTGTGCCACCTCGTTATATTCAGGCTTTATAAATACTAATAAAAATCACACCACTTGTTCGTTCAAAATCTATTTTGTATCAAACTGGCGACGTGTGAAATGGTGGTCCTTTTGTCCTAAGATGAAAACTTGCACGGATTAAGCGCACGGTACCCGAATTATTCCAAATGCGCCGCCCCCTGTTTACGCTACACCGAAAACGTAATCCCTTAAATCGCATTCACACAGCATCGACTTATACGATATCGTGTGACATTATTGTTCACATTGAAAAAAAATGAGAGAGGGATTCGGCTACTAACAAAACACATTATTTCTCCGCCACTATTTCTATCATGTGGCCTTTCTGCAAGCCCCATTTTTTAATCGACTAACACCAGTCGTAGTTTAGTGTCTTTTTCCACACTAAACTTGACGCAAACAGAAAATAAGCTTATCTCCAAATACGAAGGATTATAAATAACAGATTTCCTTTCACCCCCTAACAATAGGAACCCTTCATGAACAGAAATGGAAACACGTATGTGTTATGAATGTGCTGGTTTAAGCTGTCGGTGACGTGACAATGCTGTGACAGCATGCAGTCTCTTTATGGTTTAGTCCCTTAAGCAACATGATGTCGATTGTAGCATTTATATGGACAGATTGTTTCGAAAATGAAGAAGTTATATACATATATATGTACAGGGTGTAGACGAAATACGCCGACATACTTTAATATATAATACTTATAATAATATTAAGCATAAAATGCTAATACATGAGAGCTCTATCTCGTTGAGATCAAATAAAATAATTATTTAAACAATGGGTACGGCTCGATTCGACTTTTCTATTTTTAGTATTCCTTCTACTGAAGCGTAGTGTTGGGAGTTGTAGACTTGATGATGCATACTATGCTATCAACTTCAGTGAAGTATGACTTCTTCAAATCACGAATTAACAAATATCGTCATACTATACGGTAAAACAGGTGTGAGCTGCAGCTAGTAGAATTACTTATGAAAGACGGTTTCCCAAGCGAAGATGTCTTTCATGTGATTTAATCTAACAAACGGTGTACAGATTGAGAGATCGAGGTACATTGCAACGAAGTCGTGAAAGCGCGTCAGTGAAAGACTACGTAGGATAAGCGATGCAGAGAAACTAATTACAAATGTAATTTATTTTTCTCGCCATGAATTTAATATTATAACCATTATTTTCCACTACAACCTATGTAATTACAATTTTACCAAAAAAATATTCTAAATAATTATATTATTATAGTTGTAGTGGAAAATAATATTTATAATATTACAAATTCCATATCAAATTTGATATTGTATTTATTTCGTAATATTTCAAAGGTCAGTGGCTTGCTAGAACAGCTGACACATAAAAAAATTCTAAAATTCTAAAAATGTTTATGTCTAGGTAATAAATGAATTTATTTTACATATTTATAAACATTGACATATTTTGACATGTATTCTTGACGACGGGTTGTAATTCGAGCTGCTGTTTGAGCTGTTTAATCTTGTAATATTAAATTCCATAATTTCCCATCGCTTAATTACATACACACACACACACACACACACACACACACACACACACACACATATACATATATACATATATATATATATATATATATATATTTGTGTGTGTGTGTGTGTTCATAAGTTTCAATAATAATCATATGTACATTAAATAAAATACATTTACAAATTAATACTAAAAGTAATTTCAAAGCCTAATGCATTCAATACACGTAAATTTTGCTTATAATACATATTAATCTAACCCCTAGCCCTAAAGAAAATGTCATCAACACTTGTTTCCGTCCTTCATTATTTGGTATATACAATACCACTTGACTATTTGATCTACACAGTTGAGTATAAGTTCTAGAAGAAAGTCTAGGAGAGTCAGAGTGGATTCTAGGTCATGAGAGAAGCAGGAATTGACAATTTCACGTTTACAATGAATCAAATTGATGTTCATTTAACAATGTTGGAATAGTAGTTCTTTAAGAATACACATCATTTGAATTAAAATTAAAAAATTTCAGGAGTCAATACCGAACACTTTTAAGTTTTATATAATTTAGAATCTGTTATCAGATGTAAATACGATCGTGATTATAGAGGCATATTATAATCTGCAGCGTACGAAAGAACAATATAAGTACTTATTCGTATCTAAGCTAGTCATGTATTTGTAGTTTTAACTTCATATGAAGTCTTTCAGAGGCAGATTTGTACATCTGCGTCTGACCAACCTGTCGATTGCCGATGTACAAGGTGTTTACTAAATATGAGGAAAAAATTCTGGACGTTATTCCTTGTTTATACTCGAATGATTATCCGATCTAAGGAACAATATAAGTACTTAATCATATCTGAGCTACCCATGTATTTTGAAATTCATATTATGAACCCAAGTGTTTCGAAAGCAGATTTACTGGTTATTGATATACAGGGTGTTTACTAAACATGCGTAAAAATTTCCAAACGTTATACCTTGGGCTATTTTAAGATATCTTGTCCTCGGATGATTATCCGAAAAACTCTTTGTTTCGTAGATTTCTCTCGAGAATAAATAATACTTTATTGCTTACTATTACATG
Organism: Dermolepida albohirtum; assembly: GCA_031893035.1. NCBI lineage: Eukaryota > Metazoa > Arthropoda > Insecta > Coleoptera > Scarabaeidae > Dermolepida > Dermolepida albohirtum. The sequence goes on from JAVIWB010006070.1 coordinate 638,260, forward strand.
TAAAGATTCTTAACCTGCAAAAACTGCAAATGACTACCATTATCCAGGATAGATGCATCCAACCTTCTAATAATTGATTGGCAAATTCTTTCAAAAGAACCAGATTTGTTTATTATTGCATTACACCCGATTATTGGTCCGATTTCCCAGACCTTCATTTTTCACTAATGTCTTTAAATGGCGAAGGAAAATATTCAAGGGATTTCAGTTTAGGTATCGACCTAAGAATAAGTGAGGTGGACCGTATCAACGATTTTCATATGTTGCGTTTAAAAACCCACGAGCAACTACATTATAACATACTAGTGCACCATTGTGCATAAATTGCGTTATATTTCTTGCTGCCTGTGGTAAATGCACTAGAAACCTGGGTAGTGATTCTCAGTAAGTTTTTCTGGTAGACATACCAGTCGAATTAGCCAATCACCCACAATTCCAAACCAAATGTTTAATGAAGCCTTATGCGACTGCAAATAATATCATTTTTCTTACTCGGCATGTTATTATAAATATAAACACGGATATCTGTGCATTTCTTGTATTCCAACCTTTATTCTCTTGTATCTTCGAAACAAAACGTCTTTCCGAAAATCATATAAGAACAAGAAAATCTTAAAATAGCCCAAGAAATAAGTGTTTTGCCGTTTAAAGACAGTTTCGTACATCGCTAAAGCATTAAATACCGTTAATTTTTAAACTCTTGTCATATACAAAATTTAGTCTAACAGAACTTAATTAATTTCGAAATTTCTAATTTCTAAACAAATTACCAATTGTATAAAAAATTACGCCTTCATAACTCTTATATGCTTGCTAGTGCAAATACCTTAATTTATTTTTAGATAATTGGCACAATTGTGAAGCTTTCATTGATACTATAATTATGTTTATGTGTGTAATGGCATAAATCTCTTTTATCAACTCTTAAATAGACTATTCGAGTTATAACTCCATCATTACTAAAAGAAATGAGCGTACTTGCTGATGTTATATAAACGCGAAGTATTAAATAATATTATGTGAGGAGAGATAATTCTCATAAAAATTTTATATAGAATATAGAGACAATACATTACAAAATAAAATTGGGCAATAGAACATCGATCAATGTACCAAAAAACCTAATTATAGATTTATATTTCATAAATATTTTGCTTCAAATTTATGGATTATTTTGTAACTTAATTATTTCTAAAGGTTAGCTGTTTATACGTTAGTTTCTATTACATAGCATCTATAGTTTGTGATAATTGTGATAATTACAAATAATCTGAGTTAACTAAGCAGAACTATGTTTACAATAGATAATATTGATAGTAAACTTGGTAAACATATTGAATTAAATTACTGCTTAAGATGTAAAAGTAGCACTCGCTTGACTTCGAGTGTTTTTCTCTTCCTTTGACGTTTTCCTTTTAGTCCCATTCTTTACAATCTTCTCTTAGATTTTCCTTAATTTCTTCCAGATACTGCTTTTAGAAATGTTTTCTACCTTTTCTATTTTCTTTTTCTTCTTATATCTTAATCTATTTCCAAATATTTTGACTATGATATATACCTCAATCTTATGACTCATTTGCGTCCGCACTCTTAGGTTAATACTTGAATTTTTGAAACGTCTCTTTAATTTTTTATTTTTCCTTATTTTACATCTCCATTTTTTGAATATCCATAATCCTTCTTAATTTTTCATTTCCATACTTCAAATGTCTTTTGTTTCTTTTTTCTATAAATATTTTGGTTACCATTAATTAAAATAACATAATCATTTTCTGCTTTTCTTCATTTCGTCATTGTTTCTCTGTTCATACTGCAACATCTTCAAGATGTAGAACATTTCTTTGGGATTCGTATCCCATTGACCCTTCCCCTGATGGTAATTTACATCTTCCTACAATATTCCAAGTGTGTTCTACTAGATTATCATCTTAGGTACTGATTGGCTGCTTCTTTCTCTCTATACCAACCTCTTTAATCCAGTTGTCCGCGACCTTTCTGGATGGCGATGATAATTATCGTTTATGAAAATGAATTCTTCTCCTACTATAGCTACATATGAAAAACAATGGGTCGCCTAATCTTATCCAAGTGTTGCTGATCAATGGGAGCTCCATTTTCTATGAAATAAAGGTCAATATACCGTCCAGTACTTATCCCGACTCATATCATTACACCACCATCCTTGTATTGAAGCCTTTCCTGTACAAACTGTGGGTTATTGGGTATGCCTAGTTCACACGAAATCAGAGTCAAGCCAGACGCATGCAATAGATTCCTTATGTTTGTGTTGGTATCAGTCTTCCAGTGGTAACAGCAAACTCGCTTCAAATCTGGGTTGCATTGTGCCATGTTTGGCAACTTTCTTTGTTATCGCCACGTTAGCATTCCAATTATTAAGAGAAAGATCAAACAAGTAGCCGAGCTTCATCTTCATATCAATACAGAGCTATTGGTATGAAGTTATCCAATGTTATGTAGTTATTTTGACTAATGAACTCAAACACATGTATGGATCTTTTTTAGTTCAATGAATTCTTAACTTTCAAATGAATCAACTATTAGCACATGTTTTCCTAATCTTTCAGATGTAAGTACATTGCGAAAGTATATACACAGTTGCCCAAAAAAATGGAATATTTAAAATGTTATATCAAAAATTTTCCACACGAATTTATTTTGCATTCTAAGTTTTCTGCCTCGTTGGACTTGAAAGATGTATAAATATGATTCTATATGATTCTTATTTATGTGTATCTTTGTTAGACTCAAGCGTCATTCACGCTTTGTTTGCTTTTTTAAATAATAAACTAACGGAACATGTTTCTCAACAATTGGTGCATACCAATAACAACAACGCCAACAACAGTAGAAATTCTTTTTCTGTAACCGGAAATAAAGAGCGTCTACATTAATTCCACTTTTAGTTTCACACAATGTACCAGTTCAAGCGAAAGCGACGCTCCAAAACGTGCATGTACATTTCCCTACTTGTACGCGATTGTCTATCTCTATAATACCTGCAGCACTATTGTCTTACTCTCGGACAACGAATTGAAACCATATACAGTTCGTGAAATGCAGAAAATTAACAGGTTTCGAGGTAAATAACCTGTATGTGTCTATGCATATGCACACCTTCCCCCACTGACATGATAACTATTCAAACTCGAGTCCGTTCCGTTTTAATTTCGAAGAAATATCGTTTCTAATTCATATTTGTCGCACGTATTTCTTTCTGTGATATTTTAGGCACTAAAAAAGCAGATCTTGTTATGTTGGATTTATGTAAAAGCTGTCCTGTGCGCATGCAAATAAGATTGAAGCTTCGGGACACGTCTTCGCAGTAGGAACTCGTGTATACATTATGTAAATGTCGTTATTTTAAACCCGTACTACGAAGGTAGATGCCGTACGTGCTTTCGGTGTAATTGCAATTTTTTTTCCAGAATTGATGTGTTATTAATGAACTGAATTGTTCACTTGTGTAAGTTTATTTTCATACATATGTTCTTATCGATGTTCGGAAGAATAATGAAAGCATTATACATTTCTTTCTTGCAATTCAAACTAGTTGTTGACTAGGAATTGCTCGAAGTTATCCGTTTTTTATTCGTTTTTAAGGTACAGCGCTAGAATAAAATTCTCCACACCAATTGTTCTAAGCGTTTCATTCTTGTAATAACTGTTCAAAAATAATGCCATGAAGTTCAAAACATTTTGTATTCCGTCTAAATAGGCTGCCCGTTGCTCTGATTGATTCATGACTTTCTTTAATACCGGCCGCAGCATGCCTAATACGTCAAGCGTCGACTTTTACTTTGTAAACCTCATTTTTTAAGCCAGTGCCAAAAAGAATAGTCCAACGGTGTGAGGTTGGGAGAAATCGGACACCAACAAACGATAACTATGTCACCCAAATTCAACACCCTGGCAATCTTTCATCCACATGTTACTTGATTTGACGAGCGAAATGTGCAGAAGTTTTCGGATCGTCGTGCTGATAATATATTTGTATTCCGATGATTAGAGAAACATCCTCTGGTAGTACTAAATTATTTTGTAAAAATTTATGTAATCATGAGGTGATTCTTCAAAATGAAGTGGTCAGTTGAAGGACTGTTAGTTATATGACACCACATGTTTATCGAAAACTTGTGCTGAAAATATGTTTTAACTGTTGCACGGGGATTGTGGTTCGACCGTAGACAGAACTTTCAAGTATTATTAATATGGTCACGGACGAATGTGCCTTCATTCGTTAAAACAATGCACGATACAACTCTAAAATTACCATTTATCCATTGACGAAATTGCCTGCGGCTAACAAAATTTTCTAATTGTAGGTGATGTACAGTATGAATGTAAAGTTTGCTCGTGGAGTGTACGGATTATTCTTGTTTGAGAAATGCCCACTTGAGCACAAATTCTTCGTGAGCTGATCGTTCAACATTTTCTACTAAATGAAGAATGTTTTCAATTTCAATCACGTTAAAATGTAATGTTAACATAAGGCAGACGTTGGTAAATACGACTATATCCGAACTTTTCTGATATGGAAACTGTTGACGATATTCTTCGACAGCTGTTGAGCACTCCCTTACAGCAATCATAACCAAACACCATATTTGCATTTTCAAGGTGGGAGTAAGTCTTTGGCATTTTGTAATGATTAATCGTACACGTTCGTAAAGTGACATTAAAACAATGTTTTGAATATGCACACTGCTACTGAACTGACGTTAATGCACCATTATTTGCATAAATTATAGCATTGTATTTGGGAAATTATGTCATGACGCTGTAATTTGAAAATGGACGAAACGTAACAATTTGAGCTTCTTTTAATTATTTTTACGTATGGGATACATACCTGGAGTTTGGTGGGATCCTTCTGACTCACCCTATATACACACACATATAAATGGTATTTTTTTTGGAGGCGAAGTTACTATGTGATATGTGGTGCCGTCTTGCTAAAAATCACATGTCCGCAACTTTAATGCCTTGCAACTAAGGCACGAAAAAGTTAGTAATCATATTTCTTTACCACTCACCATTGACTGACCATAATCATTTTTGAGGACATGTGGACCGACAACGGTTTCTGGATTATCATCGCTCCAAATGCGACATTTCTGCTTATCGACATAGCTATTTAATCAAAAGTGTGCTTCATCACTGAACAAAATTTTCAAGCGAAATTGTGGGTCAATAGCAATGTTTCCTTCGACCCATTCACCAAATATACGGCACGAACGGTAACCGTGTGGTTTCAATTCATGTACAAGTTGAATCTTGTAAGCACGTAAACCAAGATATTAGCGCAAAATTTTCCATAAAATAGATGGACGCAAGTTTAATTGTTGAGCACGATGACGAATTGACGCATTTGGATTATCATTAACACTTTGCTGCACGCCATTAGTAGTTTGTCGTATGCGTACTGGTCGACGTCTTGCGGAATGCGTATCATCGTTTAGAGTAAACGCATTACGAAAATGATCCGTAGTTTCTCGAATTAATTGCTCTGATGGACGATAATGAGCACCATAAATAGACAAACTGTAAAGGAAATATCTTATCATAACTTTATGTTTTGCATAAGAACGTCACCACTGATGGAATCAATTGCATTTTTGGAAGTATTATACGTATATCGAAAAGTTAATAAGTCCAAGTACGGAATAAAAAATTAGCTCATGGGAATGATTTGAACAGTCGTATCAAAATCTGTTTATATTGACTAATCTCTTATAAAAGAAATTTTGGTTGTCATATGGAGTTTTAACATCCTTATTATTCTTTCCTCTATTCTTATACGAACAATTCTCATTTTGATAAATTCCATAGGTTCCAAAATTTTTAAACACATTTATCAACGCAATGTATATTTTGTTTGATATATAATTGTGTACAGAATTTATAATATTAATAAGTACTTAACCTACCTTATTAAATGCAGCAACATTTTAAAACAAAATTGAGCAGAAACGGTCATAAACTAAAAATATTTTATTTAAAGTCTTTGAACTTCCCCTCAATGGCACATATAGCTTCACCATTTATCGAAAATCGTTTAATTGAGAACGTTCGTTTTGAATTTTGGGAACAAATAATAGTCTGACGGTGCTAAATCCAGAAACTCGGTGACCAACCAGTTTTACTAATTTTTTGCAGTGTAATGAATAACTTGTGAGCTGGAGCATTGCCTTTCAAAAAGAGCACACCTCTGGCAAGTTTCCTACGGTATTCCATGGCTTGAACAATGTGAAAAGCACGTTCATAGGAAAAGTGCAATGTCTGCAATACACTTGAGTCCAATTTGTCGATCTTTTAAGGTCATATCATGGACAGAATCAATTTTCCCAGAAGAGTCACAGAAATAGGTCTTCTAGAGCGGTGCTCTGCTTCGTCTGATTTCCTCTCTTAAATCCCGTAACTTAGTTTTTAATAGTGAGTATGAACACTGATCACCTTAGATGTCACATCAGGAAAAATTTCTTTGCCCGATAAACCTTCACAAAATAAATACCTAGTAACTGGCCGAAACTCAATTTTGTCAAAGTCTAGCTTTTCCTCAGGTATTTATTATTTTGTTAGTTATGGATTTTTGTCAATTTTGGATATTGTACTTTCACAGCTTATTTATAAAACATGATAGTTGAAATCAGAGCAACCATATTCAACTTTGTCTACTAGAAACCCTCCAGGTTAACTAGGTATCAATACTTCCTCGTAATGTGGTCCCTTTCATAGGAACATACAATACCATATCTACCAGAAAATTAAAAATATAGAGATTACAACTTACTCTTTGTATCTCACATCAGTAGTTTCTTTTTTGAATGCTTTCCACATATTTATTTTTAGGTTGAAAACAAAAAAAAAATACAAACAAAATGATGCTCAAATGAAAAATGAGGATTTTTTAATATTTTTGTTAGCAGAGAAATTATTAAGGTCGTTGTGTTCGCGATTATACGTTTTTTCCGCTAAATTACTTCACAAAAGCATTTGTAACTTTTAACTTGTTGGTTGTATGTGTTTGTACAAGAGAGGCAGCAACATACATGCTAGCGTATATATCTCGTTATATATGTATATCAGATTAATATTAGCGCTCGCTCAAAAAATATTGTTTATTAAAAAACGTTCTTGAATTTTGTTATTACATGTTTTTCCCTTTTGAATTTTACTTAATTACTTTTTTAAGCATATCCTAACGTAAATTACTTTTTTGATTTATTAACGAAATTCAAAATTAAATTTATACTTTTTAATATGCATTTAAAATCTAGTCTTCCGCATGTTTCTGCTTTATGACCGATGTTATATTTAATTTGCTTGCTTCTATATATGTAATTGCATATATTTTTGTCTAATTACAGTTTCAATTTAGTTCTTTACGACTTAAAATAGGAAATGAGTAATCATTTAAATAAACATTTTTTTCTACTATAAACCTATCTTAATACAAAACAATAATAAGCAATAAAGAAAATACAGAGATCATAAAAATATATCATCAAAGAATTGGTATCTGTCGCTTGTTGCTTATTGCAGGTAAAATGTTCATTGGAATTGCAAATAAAAAATAGAACAACCAAGGTGCTTTTATATCCGGTGTTGATCTAAGATAAACTGTAAATAAACTATTTTGGACAACTTACATTGAAAGTAAATGAGAGAAATTTACTTCAACAAAGTTTTTGAAAGAACTGATGTAGTTATATGCTATCAGTAAATTTTTTGATATTTTCTCTGGTTTCGCCGTGTTATTGTAGTTTAAAACGACGTTTTGCTCTTCATACCGTTAGATTCTTCTGGATCTGCTATCAGACTAATTTTCTTCGTTACCGTGCTTCCTTATATACCTGGTGAATCGGAAAGTCATTATTGGTTTTTTAGTAAAAGAAACTACATAATTTTCAAGGAAATGGAAAAATTTATTTATTCAAAGTATCGACCTTTTTGTTTCTACACATCTTGTCTATCTTGCAGGTAATTCATGGATGCCATTCAAATAAAACTGTTTGTCCTTTGAGTAAAACCATTTATCGAGCCATTTTCTAACGAAATTGGCGAAGTGCTGCTCTGCCAGCGCGTGTACCATTGATGCGAAAAGGTGACAGTCGGACGCAACAAGGTGTGGAGAGTACGGCGGGTGCGATATTATGTCCCATCCAAATACTTTCAACGCATCCTTGACCAGTTTTGCTGTACGAGACAGCGCGTTATGATGCTGAAAAATCACTGTACAATGTCTTTGAACCCATTCCAGACGTTTTTCTATCAATGCATGGTTCAAATTCAAAATTTGTTGTCAACAGCGATCAGTATTAACTGTTTCACCAGGTTTCAACAGTTCGTAATACAGAACGCCATTCTGGTTCCACCAAATACAGAGCATTGTCTTGCGACTAAAATGATTTGGAATCGATGGGCCGGCTTGGCCAGGTAATGACCATATTTTTTTGCTATTTATCTACTTATTTGACATGAGAAACAAATGAACGAATACTTAATTATAACATACCAGAGTGCTGGGTTATTTTACGAATATTTGGTACAAATTATAAGCAATTAAATATTGCTTTGGATCAGATGATCAACGTTTTCGAATTAAAACCATTTTTCACCACCCATAACTATTCGATGCAGAAATGACTTCCGATCATACCTTCACAGGCGTTTTTTCGATTTTCCATTTGTTTCATTTGTCATTCAATTGATGTGGCACCTACTTTCCCATCTTAGAGGTATAAATCTATGACAGTGTTACTTTCGTAAAATATAATGGTTTTGAAGCTTGAATAAAATGACATATGTGTCAAATTATAACATTGCATACTTAAGCTTAGCGACATCTGTTCCGGTACACCTGATATGTATGTCGTGGGTTCAATAAACAATATTTTTTGAGCGAGCGCTAATATTAATTGTTGCGACGAATTCTAGTAATAAGCCCTTTCAGGTGTTGCCGAGTTTATGGCCATCCTTGTATATTTTTCTAACTCATTGACTGAAACGCATCTAAATTTCTATCGTCAGGACGGCTATAAACTCAGAAACACCTGGCAGAGCCTACTATGAGAAATCGGCCAATGGAGAAAACGGTCGCGCAGCGACTTAGATGAAAAAGAACGCAACGGAGAGAATTAGTCTTATAGCAATAGTCACTGGAAGTTATGACACTAACACAACAACATCCACAGGAAGATTGTGCCACAAATAATTTGCAGTAATAAGCGTTCCTAATTTTTTTCAGACGGTAGATGTTATTGAAGTGGGTTCTCTAAAAGATGAAGTAAGTAGCTTAAATCTTCAGATTATTATTGCTTAAATACTCTAACAATAAAACTTGCCGAAAACGAATTATTAGAACATCTGAATCACAACTTGCTGTTGCTAAGGACTTCAAACATTATTTACAGAAGGAAACTTATAATAGTGATATTATGCTATCCCACATACACTGTTAACAACTAATATTATTTAAATACATATAAAACGTAAATTATTTATTTAAATTTAGTTTATTAATCTCATATCTATTTATTTGCTTAATATATTTCATTCATAAGTTGCATTAAATAATCGCATGTTTTCTTCATTTGCATTTAAATAATACGTGTACTTCTAAAGCATCACATACAGTCAAAGAGCCCTTAATGTCTACAAATGCGATGGTTTACAACAATACTGGTATTTATATGTAGGTCCATAACATATACATTCATATGCATTCGCGATCATTTGACGACTTCACTAAACGTTCCAGCGTTCCAGTATATCAGCACAATACGCGATGGCGGATTGTTTCACATACATAAGGGCCTGCAGTAGGAGCAATTATACAAGACATGACACATAGCGTATAACATAGGTTTAGAACGTCGGAGGGTCGTGTAAGTTGCATTGCAATGATGATCGGGCCTGAATTTGCTGCAGTCCTTCGTCCTGACGTTCGTGCTCCAATACACTTTGAAATATATCTAAGCAAATACCTGCGATTAAACAGAATCAGTTCTCGTTTAAGTTAAACGTATGCGTAAGTAATATTGTATGTACTTGCACATAACCAAACTTATGTGGTTCTGTAAGATTTGCTAAATACGAATTTTTAAGTCTGTGTTTTCTATGTAAATAAAAGTTTGCATTTATGAAATTAATCTTCTGACTCAATCAGCGCACAAGTTATTTAAGCAAGGTTTCAAAAACTCCTTTAACGACAGCATCAAATAGAGTGCTAAAAATTATTTCATATTAAAACAACAACAATAATAAATAAATAAAATCATACAGTATATCATGATGTTTGCTTTTACAGTTTGTAAATACAAAAATGTATGTGAAATCAAATATCAGTGGGGGCATAAACCAATCTTTCACACAGCAAGAGATGGAGCACTTATATGTCAAAGTAGAACGTTCAACAGTGTTCATCAAGGCTTTTTCTTTTTGACATTACATTAAATAGATAAAGAAATGGATGAACGAAAAGTTTATGCAATAAATAGCCTTCCACCCGAGAAAATAAAATGACGTTACGATTAAGAAGAAGAGAGTTTGCCAAAGAAGTAATTATATTCGTTTAAAATGTTAATATTACAAAGTACATTCAAATGCAAATGTAAAACTAGTAGTTCCTTAGAATTTAAATTGAGATAGATATGTTTATCATAAATACCGAATAAAAACCTTGAAATGGTGTTAATTACAAACTGACGTACTCGCCCTTTTGTCTCTTAATTCTTGCAATTTTTAAATTTAAACTGGCAGATGTTTCGATTTTATTTTTCCTTTTTTTTTCTTTGTTACAAGGAAAGCATGCAAAGCTGGTATAAATTACACGATTCATGACAATTATGATGATGTTTTAATTGATTAATACAGAGAAGTATGCCTCTATATGTGTTTCAATTAGTTGAATTGGATAAAATGAATGGATTAAACGACTACCTAATAAGTACAAGTTCATTTCGGTTTTCTTTTCACTAATTTAACACTTAGAATACATATATATGTACGTGTGTACTAAATGAATAAAATTTCTTTGTTTAATATTAAACTAGAAATAAAGTAAGAATGACGTATATTAATTTTTAATATACTACTTCTATATATACGTACATACATACATATATATACATATATATATATATATATATATATATATATATATATATATATAATGTTCATGTTAATATACTTTTTAATGCCTATGAGCACGTAATCTCAGCATTATGGATACGTGAACCACTTATTTCAATTTGCAAAAGATAAGCCATTATAAAAATCATGGAATCAGTACAAATATCTTATGTTCGGTTTTAAAGTTTCTATTAAAGATTTTCATCTTTTCACTGAATAGTTTTCCTTGTAACTGATACAATAAATTTTAATAAATAAGACAGTTACCATTTTGCGAATTTCGTCAATTTCTTTATGTGTTCACAACATTTATTTTAATGGATTAGAGTACAATTTAATTTCATAGTATGTAGATATTTATATTTCGATCATATAATAATAAATTTAAATATTATAGAAGGATAATTTGATAGAGATGGTTTTATTTAAATATTGTAATATACTTTGCTAATATAATATATTTAATTTTGTCTATCTATCTACCTTTATCGCAGAAAATGATCATTTTTTGTATCGAGAAAATGATCATTTTTCTGTATCGAAAAGATACGATAAGCCCTACAAAGGAATCGTTTGTTAGTAACATAAATTTATCTGATGATGGGTGAATATCTGAAGCATATGTAGTAAACAGGTTTTATTAATATTTAAATGATTCCTTTTAACATTCATCTATTTGGCAATTCGCTGAGATAGTCTGACTACACATGCTCTGGGAAATTTGTTGCTGACATGCGATATAGACACGTTCTCGTTCTGTCGTTCAAATACATTCGTGCATTATACTAGAGAGGGAGGCAATGTTTTTTTTATCATTTTCCTGTACTGAAACGATACGATAAACCCTGCAAAGAAATCGTTCGTTAATAACACAAGTTTTACTGATGATGAGTGAATCTCTGAAACATATGTAGTAAACAGGGTGTTATTCATATTTGAATAATTTCTTATAACATTCAATATTTTATAGTTGATCTTTAATCTTAAAATGTAAATACCCTTAATCTTGTACCTCCGCTATTAAAATGATGGTTATTCAGAAATAAGCATAAGCAAATCACCATATCCTCTGGCTGGTATTGAATATATTATTTTTTATATAAACTAACTCTAGAAAATTAAATTTAATAAAAAAGCAAAAATGAAATTTAATAAAATAAAAGATTGATAACTTTTCTAATAAACAATATATTATAGTTTTGAATAAAATGAAATAAAACCTTCTTTGCGCAATTACTCTATATGACATTTATTTATAACTCTTAACTTTAATTCAATAATATAATCAATTTATTTAACCTTTACTTTCTTTTAAATTTCTTTAATTAAAATAATTAAACTTTCCAAACATTTATGGCCATTTAATTTTATACATCTTAATGTTTTTATTATTGTTACATAAACCTTTCTCGTGTTAATTTAAATTCACTTAAGGCCTTTTTTTTCTTCTCCTTAATTCATCGTAGATGTTCTTACCATCTCTTATATATCCCGTACTTGCATATAATTTATATTAACCAAGTATAACCTAACTTTGCTTGGTTATATTTGTCTTCTTTTATTGCTGTTATTATATAATGGCATTTTGTGTCAAAATCTGCACTAACGACTGTGAATACTATTCTTTAAATAATATCTGTCAACATTTCGGAGAGATTCATCGAGTAGTGTTGTTTTGAGAGCTGAGTTAGTTTATATATTTGTAGAATCATGGAAAAAGAACAATACCGGTCAGTGATTCGATTCTTTGTTTTGGGAGAGAAAACGTGTACAGTTATCAAAGAGAAGTTGGATGAAGTTTATAAGGACCATGACTACAATCAGATATTAGTTTAATGAATTTAATTGCGACCGAATATCCGTCTTTGATGAGGAGCGGTCAGGTCGTTTCATTGAGGTGGCTGCACACGAAATGATTAATGAAGTTCAGAATATGGTGCTAGCAAATTACCAGGTGAAGAATAGAGAGATTGCTAATATGGCAAACATCTCAACTGAACGTATACGAAACATCCTTCACGAAAAACTATTTGTGAGAAAGCTGTCGGCGAGGTGGGTGCCCCATCTGCTGACGATTGATCAAAAACAAAATCGCGTGATAACAAAGCAACATTTGGTCAATTTTAAGCCCAATACGAATGTCTGCGGCATTATGTGACTGTAAACGAGTCATGGATATATTACTATACGTCCGAAAGGAAAGGTCAGTCGGCACAATGGGTTTTTTTTCTCGGCAAACGTGCACTAAAGAAGGCTAAGCCGAATCCATCAGCCGAAAAAGTTATGAGGACGATATTTTGGATTTCGTAAGGCATGACTTTAATTGATTATATGGAGAACGGAAAAACAGGCACGGGACAGTATTAAGCTAATTTATTGGACCGATTTAACACTGAGCTAAAGAGAAAAAGTTCCGACCTTGCAGAGCAAAGAATTATCTACCACTCTAGCCAATTTATCAGCATTAGCACTTATCATCTTTTTCCAAATGAAGAAGTCATTGCTGAAACAGACCTATTTTACAGGGTTGGAGAAATTAGTTGGATGATTTAAGGAAGTTGGAATATTTCTGAATTAAGGGTATGGAGTTAGAAGGAGATCATGCCGAGAAATAAATTTAATAAATGCAAAACACTTCAATTGTATTCCTTGGCACAGGTATTTACCACACTATTATCGCAATCTGGGAGCAATTCATGATGCATGTGAATTGTTAAGGAAAAAGAACTTTTTATGAAAAAAAGGAAAAAAGAACTTGAAGGGCTTGTTCAAGAAAAATGTTTGTCGATCCTATGCATAAATGTAATTGTAGAGAGAGATTTCATAGAGACACAGTGCATGGACTATATTTTTTGCATGTTTGACATTTTTATTTCTACAAGGTCTACCTGTTCTTAGTCTAATTTACAATACTTGTTTTTTCAAAACACATTACTATTTATAAAACTTCAACTGAAAAGTTAATAATACCAACTTTTCAGTTGTATTGGGTTGGCAACTAAGTACTTTCGGTTTTGTAGTATAAAATAAAACATTTTTTTTTAAACAAAGAATAGTTTTTAATCAATTATGTATTTTCCATTTTGCTCAATGACCTTTTGCCATCTTTCTTTCACCTGCATGATTCTGCGCTCATAAAATTTCTGGTCATTATCAGCAAAAAACTGAACCAGGTGCGAGTGAAGGTCATCGTCATTTGTGAAAGTTTTACCATTCAAAGAATTCTGCAAACTTCGAAATAAATGGTAATCAGATGGTGCTAGATCAAGGCTGTATGGGGGATGTGGCATCACTTCCCAGCCAAGCTCCAATAGTTTCCCACGAGTTGCCAAAGATGTGTGAGGCCTTGCATTATCTTGGTGGAAAACTACACCTTTCCGATTTGACAATTCTGCCCGTTTTTCTTTGATTGCTTCATCCAGTTTTATTAATTGTTGATAGTAAACACCAGAATTGATCGTTTGGTTCCTTGGAAGCAGCTCAAAAACACAACACCTTTGTAATCCCACCAAACTGACAGCATGATATTTTTTTGATGCAATTCAGCTTTCGATATGGTTTGAGCTGGTTTATCGTGTTTGCTCCATGATCGTTTTCAAACTATGTTACTGTACATGATCCGTTTTTCATCATCAATGATGATTCTTGTTAAGAAAGGGTAGGTTTCATTTCGTTTAAGTGCATATCGCAAAAGTTGATTCTTTGTGTTAAATGAATTTCTTTCAATTCCTGAGGTACCTAAATATAAAGCTTCTTAACTAGCCCAAGACATTTTAAATGTTTTTCAATTGTTGTGTGCGATACATGTAGCCTCTCCGCAACCTCTCGAACAGTTATATGACGATCCTCTTCAATTATGACTTTGATTTGGTCATCATCAACTTCAGTAGGCCGACCAGAACGTTGCTCACCTTTGAGGGGAAAATCTCCAGAACGGAATTTTTTATACCAATTCTGACACGTGCGCTCTGTTAAACAATTAGCACCATAAACTTCACATATCTTTTTGTGAGCCGCAGCAGCTTTCTTTCCTTTACGGAAATAAAATAGTAAAATATGTCGAAAATGTTCGTTTCTGCACTCCATTTAAAATTAACCCACAACTAATAGCTTTAATAAAAATCACGCACTACTTGCTTCTGAAGTTACGTCAATGTGACAAAGTACAGCACTAACATACGTTATACAAAAAATAAAGCAACGCTCTCTATCAGTAAAAGCCGAAAGTACTTAGTTGCCAACCCAATATAATCAACACAGCAATGAAATTTAGAGATCATCTCTACAATCATTTATGGAATAATTCTGCTTTTATTGTGTGAACCACTACCAAACTAGGAGTTTAAGGCCGTATTAAAATTTCATTATGGTAATAAAATTAATAAACTTACATTTAAAGACATTAAATAAATGTATGTTAAATGAAATAGGACCAAACATCTAAATCCTTCAAATTGGATTTTTTTTCCTTAAACAGAACTTCAATTTTAGTAGCTCTTTGATAAACTGTTACCCGCAGTTTGCAAATCTCAGACACTCTGTCCCTGTTATTAGACGAGCGTCGTCTCTAGCCTATCATTTGATACTAAGTAGAAACTTTGCGGATGTACTAAAACAGGAGACTGTAACATCGCGCATTTGAATTAGTTACATTTTCATTCTATCTCTATCAACGTCCTTATCTCTGTTATGCTAATGAGCTGGGAGTTGCGAACATTCTTTAACTTTAATCAGATGTAATGCGATTTTTTTGTCCTCAAATAGCTCCCATTTTTTGGTACGCGGGTGAAAAGGGGGCAACTCGGAGACAGACACGCACACCCACAGGCAGATGAAAGCGCGGAAAAAAAGTGAAAATAGGTAGGCATTCGGGATCCACCGACTGCCTCGCCTGCTTGTAATTAATGTTCACAAAAAAAAAAGAGCGAACCAACAACGTAAAAGGAATTTTTACAAACGCACACACATACAAAAGAAATATTCTGTGTGCACGATGAGAGATGTCTTTTGAAACGTGTAAGCGTTGAGGAAGAGGAAGATTGTACGAAAAATTGCCGACTGAGTGTTAAAGAATGAAATTGTAATTATTTCGGTTGGGTGAAAGATTCGTTAAAATTTATTGTTGAGCAAAAAGCAAGCTCCTTACAATGTAATTGCTAATTTGCGTGAATTGTGTGTCTTTTAAACGGAAAAAAAAGCGAAACCCAAATGAAGTAAACGACAAATCATTGTATTCAACCTAAATATATTGTTGTAAATTGAAAAATTAAATTTTTGTAAAGAACAATACGTGACGAGTTTAAGAAATTTAACATATACGTAATTACTATCCACCGTATTGTTGTATCAGGTTGTTACAAATGTAATGTCCGTTTTTTCCTTCAGTCTGAACTGAATCGCACCTGTGTGAAGACGTGTATGTTTTTGGTGAAAATTATTATTGTATTTGTAGAAAAGGGTATTTATTTTGAAATGTGTACCTGTTCCATTTCTTGGAAAGATTAATACACCTGTCCTTGTCTCGCCTATGGAAATGCTGTCGGCAAGAGATATTCGGGCAATTTATCTCTTTCAATTTAAAAAGGGATTAAATGCAGCTGCAGCAACGCGAGAAATTAATCAGACGTTCGGTGAAACCACGTGTAATGAACGCACATTACGGCGATGGTTTAAAAAATTCAGCCAGGGAAATTTTGATTTGGAAAATGAGCCTCGCGGATATGCGCGTAGCACCGTTAATGACGACGAGCTGCGTGTAGAAGTTGAAAGTAATCCGTCGAAAAAACAGTGCGTAGCCTTGAAGAAACATTTCAAGTGTCCATTGCCACCATTAGTCGTCACCTTTCTTCGATTGGCAAAGTGAAGAAACTCGATCGATGGGTGCTGCACCAATTAACGGAAGCCAATAAGCTCCGTCGATTAGAGGTGGCTACCTCTTTGGCTAATCGACAGAAAGTTGAACCGTTTCTTCATCGAGTGGTAACGTGTGACGAAAAGTGGATACTTTATGATAATCGGAGACGGTTAGGACAATGGTTAGATCGAGGTGAAGCACCAAGACAGCATGCACGAGCATCACTTCACCCGCGAAAGATTATGGTGACTGTATGGTGGACCAGTAAGGGTATTATTCACTATTCATTTTTGCAACCTGGTGAAACCATAACGGCAGCGTCCTATTGTGCCGAACTGGAAACTATGCATGGAAAATTGAGCCGCTTGCAGCCCTCACTACTCAGTAGACATGGACCCATACTTCTTCATGATAATGCAAGACCTCATGTTGCACGATAGACAATCCAAAAACTTTCGGAATTTGGTTACGAAATTCTCCCTCACCCACCTTATTCACCTGACCTTTCGCCAACTGATTTTCATTTTTTCCGAAGTTTAGACAATCACTTAAAAAATAGGGGCTTCCCTGACCGGGAGTCTGTAATAGCAGTGTTTGTGCAATATGTGAGCCGTCAAAACCTAGATTTCTTTTCAAAGGGAATTTTTCAGCTTCCAGGCCGTTGGCAACAAACTATTGATGTAAATGGAGACTATTTTGCAGAATAAATATTTATGTTTTTTTAAATTTAGACTTTTTTTTATTCCTTACAAAATCGGACATTTCATATGTAACAACCTGATATGTTGTATTTCATAAGATTACTCCTGTACAAATCAAAATATTCCGAAATTCTATTCCACCATAAATGTAGAACAGTAGAAAGTCTAACAATATAAAAAAATTAATAGATAAGATCACGATGGCAGTCTTGATTGTCATAAAATATATCTATATATGATATTGTCATTACATGAATATCTCTGGTGTATTAGGGATATCTTTTAAATTTTGTGTAGCGAGACATAGAGGACGCCAGTAGCCAAATGTCAGTAGCTACAACGAACTATCAAAGTTGACAAGTTAGTTAAAAAATAGAATTAAACCGAGAACAATTTTGTGAAATAATTTTTTATAGCTTTTGAAGAAAATTATCTCAATAAGAATGCCGCGCCGAGGTAGCTTCCGTTTTCGGCAATGAAACACCACATCAGTCAACAATTTTCCATTGGTATGAAGAATTCAAACGTGGACGAATTAGTCTTAGAGAAGATCCAAGAGCAGGTTCACCAAAAACGGCAGTCACTCAGGAAGATGCTGTGCGCAAGATCATCAACGAAGATCGACATATGACCTATCGCCAGATTGAAGCATTATTGGGGATTTCAAAGGCCTTAATTCAAAAAAATTTGCATAATGAATTGTGTGTAAAGAAATTAATTTTCCCTTGGATGCCGCATCTGTTGACCGAAAAACAGAAAGCAGCTATGGTGAATTGGTGTCAAAAAACATGTTTCAGCGCCGGAAATTCTAAAAACGTGTACGACATTGTCAGTGGTGATCAATCTTGGATTTGCTCATACGAGTCAGAAGCAAACGCTAGTTGTCTGTTCGACTGCTCCAAGTTGAAGAAAAGCCAACAAAAGTCATCCGTTCTCGAGGTGTCCCCAAAAAGATGGTCGCAACATTTGTCTGGAAAGCAGGTCATATTGCAATCATTTCTCTACAAGATCAAAGAATTATTACTGCCTATTGGTATGTAACCATTCGTTTGCCGCAAGTTATCGCTGGGCTTCGAAAAACTAACCTCGAATGACAAATCATCCTCCACCAAGACAATGCAAGTTCACACACAGCATGCAGACAATTGAATTTTTAGCGCAACAAAATATCGAATTGTTGGACCATCCTCCGTACAGTCCAGACCTAAGTCTCAATGGTTTCTTCATCTTCCCGAAAATCAAGAATGTACGTGGTCAAAGGTTCCAGTCAAAAACACAATTTTGACTGTACTAACAAACGAGTGGAACAACTGTGTCCAGAGTTGGTTCGAGAGTATGCGAAGGTGCATTAATCTTCGTGGAGAATACTTCGAAAAACAATTAAGTCTTCAAAAACTGTCTACTGTTTCGTTACAGTTTTATATGTAAAACTTGAAAGACAACCCACGTATTAGGAACCTTTATCCGATGAAACTAGAACCCGAACCTATTTTAACCAACCATTCTAGGTTTATTAGAGAATGTAATTATATTTGTAATGTAAAGATAGATTTTTTGCAACGCCATCTACTTACGTGTAATTAATTAGAAAACTCTTAATTTTATAGATTATTTCAATAATTTGAAATCTTAATTGTTAATTTTTGTATTGTTAAAAGTATTTGTTAGGCATTTGCTATATTATTATTTTGTTATGTGTTGTATTACTTTGTATATGAAAAGATTTATTACATAAATATTTTAAAATTTCAACTGTCTTGTTATTAAAAAAAATAAAAAAATCAATTTATTTCTTTAGAATTAGTAAATTGAAACAGTTGAAATTCATTACTTTGCCTCTTCTACGATAAAATATATTGTAGTACGAGGTGCTTTCAAGAAAAAAAAATACATATTAGGAAACAACTATATTTTATGTATTTGCGAAGTTACACACATTAGAATTAGGCTATAAAATAAGTAACAGACTGTAAATAATAATAAATGTCTAAATGTGGAAATAGAACACAATTAAAACACATTAAGTACTATATGTTCTTCATGGATACTCGGAACTTTATTTACTTATTATTTCCTTACGCTGAATATTTCACATTCTTTACCTAAACAGTATCTACAAGAAACAATGTGAAATATTTGTACCAAATTAATTCATTTGATTTCCCAGCGTGAACGTTACATTACGACGTTAAACTAAACAACATCAATTATTGAAAGGAAAACCTGGCCCCATACATCTGTAATGGTTTCCATTCGACCTTTAACTTTACGTTAATAAATAATTTCGCCGGTTTTCGAGCTACAAAAGCTAACCGCAGCTGGTAACGAGTAAGCGCGTAGCTACGTAGTATAGACAGAGAATTGTACAAAACAAGCAGCCGTACACAGGTAAGGTTGAATCCCAGCGGGTGATCATCAATGCAAATTTCAGATCGTTTAGACTATCAAAAGCTACATTACGTAACAGTTATGCTATTTTGAGAAAGAGATAAACCGTGCTGATATATGTAGTGCAGTCGTTATACATATATTAGTTCTTGAATATTTGTTTAATTAATTTATCAAAAGTACTTTCTTTCATTTCCTTCTATTTGCTTGCTGCGCTGTTATTTGTTATTTGCCTAATATTTTACAAATCTCTAGTCACTTACTTCTATCTATCACTACAATAATTCTACCTGCCCATTTATAGTCTCTTAGCTTCTAAGTAATCGCTAGTTTTTAACTTTCATAGAACTCTATATACATACGTATTACGTGGTGGTGTCAAAATGCTATTTTTCGAAAGTTATTGTATCATAAAAATGATTTTGATGTTAATATTTATCTAACTATTTTGGATTAAGATTGAGAGAAAGAAATGACTTGAAAAACCGTATGAAAATGTAAAGTTTTGAACGTGCGGGTGGATTATCTCTTAAGTTTGAATAATTTCGTTATTATAGAAAAAGAAATTCTGTTACTACTCCTTAGACAGACATTTTAACAGGCAACAAGCAATCTCAGCAACACCGCTAGATCTTATTTATGTAAAGTAGTAAGGGTTTTCTATCATGAACGACGTGTTTTGTTTATAAAAAAACTGATATCGTGAGAGATTAAAATCAATTTTAGTTCGATGTAAAGTACAATTAATATCACTGCTGATGAAACACATCATTCAAATGTCCTCCACGAAAGCACTTTTTCACATAAATTGTGTTGAATGTCAGAAATGACGCGTGAAGTGTTGGTCTGCTAGTCGTGTGATGTTGCTGGTTTGTTGGCATAATCTGATGGCTTAACATAACTCCACAGAATGAAGGCTACATGTGTTAAATCGCATAAGCGTGGAATATAAATGATAGATCCATTTCTGGAATTAATCGATTCACTAAACTTCTCTTTTAGCAATTGATTGAGTAAGAGTTTGATTGGCAGTGTGAGAAGTGGTACCGTCTTGTTGAAGTCATATGTCATCCAAGTTGAAAGCTTTTAATTCGTGAAAAAAATCCAGTTCAAATTGAGAGATATTGTGCTGTATTCACAGACTACCAGCATCATTGAAGAAAGTAATGTTCAACGACTCTTCTAAGATGAAATGCACACTAGACAGTCAGTTCAAGGGGATGCATCCTTTGTGTATTATTGCTGATTTATTTTCATACAAGAAAGACAATTTTGCTTATTCACAAAATCATTAAACTAGTGAGCTTCATCGCTGAAGATAATTGTCTTATGAAATCATTTTCAAGATTCTCTAAATGTCATTTACTGAATCTTCGATGCAACAAGTGATCTAGCTAAGATCAGTAGTTTCTGTTGTTCTTCTATCCTTTTCCGCAGAAGGAAAGACGTTTCGTCCGCGTACATAAATGCATTGTCGAAATTTACATTTGCTGGAAGATTATTTATGCATATATACCAGAAATAATACAGAAATAGTAACCGTTGTAGAAGACTTTCGACTGTTCTTCAATTTGAACGACTATAACGACCAAAAATTGGAGTTAATTCTCGTGAAGGACTAAACTTGAATTTTGATCAAATATCTGAATAATTTGTAGTAGGTTATTAAAGTGGTGTTCGTTCCATGATGAAATAGTAGACATAGGCAAGCAAAAATGCCTAAAAAGAACATTCTTAGCAGGGCTGACCTCTAAAAGAAATCCCAATTTACAAATATGTCGTCCTTAATAGAAAACTTTTTATGTACAACGTTAGGGTCCAATCTCAAAAGTATTTATCAAATAATCTCAACCATCTTGAAATTGTAACTCCTGTAAAATCTATAAGGATACACTTTTGAAGATTTTTTCAGAATATAGTAAAAATTTAAACTACCTTAGGTGGATCAGAAACTTGGTATACTACATTTGAAAAATTCGGTCTTGATACATAAAACAATATATTTAATAAATTCCCGTTTCATAAATGTAGTAAGTTACATTTATTGATTTGATTTATTCGTTCCATTTATAAAATAAAAAATAAATACTTTTTCATAGAAATATATGTATATGTACATCTTTTGCCAAGTTCGTTTCACAAATTTATCTTTGATCTCTAATAACAATCCATGTTACCAATGAAATTTAATGTATACCGCAGGCACGATACTTTGAATGAGAGTAATTAATTAATAAAAGAGGCAGCTTATTGCTGTTCAGAATACTTTTGCGTTTATATAAATGTATGCCCGAGAGTTACTGAATACTAACATTATAAAGTACATATATTGTAAAGCGTACTTACATTCAATGGATCATACAGTCGGTATATCCCTATTCAAATACAAATATGTTAAACCAACTTTAAATGTGTATATGAATCATATTGTCGGGCACTCGTGCAATATGAAAAAGATCAGTCCGTAATTTTATTTAATGTATTCCCTCAGTGAATGTAGTGATCAAATGTACAACAGTCGATACTTTATTAAATATAAAATAAAGATTGTTTGTAATATTGCTTAAATTTTCTACATGTTAATTACGAAAATATTCCCTAAGGAAATAATTTTGCGTAAGATAGTGTCAATTATCGACATTTTAGACACCAGAGAAGAACATAACAATTTTGTATTTAAATAAATACAGAATAATTGAGTTACTGGACTGAAATTTACACATATCGGTCGGAAGGTTGGAAATTTCGTGTTCTATATTGAGCTCCTCTAACATTGTTGGCTTAATGTAACCTCATAAAAAGAAATCCAACGGCGTTAAATCTTATGAACGAGGTGGCCACTCGACCGGACCATTTCCCGGGATTATACGGTTACCGGACCGTCCCCTTCAATAGATCAATTTTTTTACCAACAGTGTGGCGTGTGGTACCATCTTGTTAGAACCACATAACACTGATGTCAAGTCCATCTAATTCTGGCCAAAAATAGACTTCCAACATGACACGATAGCGAACTCCATTGACCGTCATAACATGGTGAAAGAATATGGTCCAATCACACCTTCGGCATGAAATCACACGACACTGTCACTTCTGTGGTTGAATTGGAGTCTCTTGCAGCACATGCGGGTTTGTTGCTGCCCAATAACGCATATTTTACTTATTGACAAAGCCATTAAGAAAAAAGTTATCACTGAAGATGATTTTTCGATGAAATTCCGGATTTTTTTCAAACAATAGCAGAGCCCAATCGGAGAAGTTTCAGAGCTTCGAGTGATCAAGAGGCTTTAGTTCAGTCTCTTGATTTTGTAAGGATGTAAGCCAAAATCTTTACACAAAATTCGCCACAATGCGGTTTCAGAGATTCCCAATTCCTACGGAAGGCGTAGAATCGACTGATTTGGCTCATTTTTAACTGAAGCTGCGATATTGACGTTACTTCGACCAGTTCGTTATCTCACTGGCAAAGAAACATCCAGTACTAAATATTTTGACTCGAATTTATCCACTATAGCACGAACGGCCTGTCTGGTAGGACGATTATTACGATCGAAAATTGGAGAAAGCGCTCTTAAAGTTGCGATCACCGACTCAGAATTGTGGTAGTAATTTTTGATAATTTCCAAACGTTGCTTGTTTGTGAACTTCACCTTAATAAAAATGTTAATCTAGATTGATGTTTCGACATTAATGGATCATGAAGAACGTTGAAGAGTGCGTTTGTATTAAAAGATAAAATTGTTTTGCACCTGTTGGAAAACCCGATATAAAGTCCAGATTGGAATACAATGTCTGGGAATAGTCGTAAAATGTTTACCAGATTTCATGACAAGTTAATGTACCATTTCAACTCAACGTTTTGGTGTTAGAGGTGTTTCTTCCGATTTGCTGTGCGAAATAATTTGGACGCTTTAGTAATAGTAAGGTTGAGCAAGATAATAAGCCGCGCGACAATTTAGTTGTTCGTTGTATGTAATACTTCAGTTACATAATTGTTAGTACATCTGAAACTAGGAAAATGATAAAAATATTTTTTACTAATTTTTGCTACTAATTAACTAATATGGCAGCGACTTCGCGCATGTACCAATTTGTAGGGGTGTACAAAAAAACGCTGCCAAAATACTTGCGGGAAATCCGATAAAAATGCGCAAAATAATACAAGAGTTTTCGCGTAGTGTATCGTTTAAACTCCATGAAACTATCGTAAACTGTTGTAAATAATAAAAAAAACGAAACTTTTATTGTTTAAAACGAAATATTTACTTTTTAAACTAGTTGAATTCGAATAAAATAGTTTTGAGCTTTTAAAAATCGAAAAACATCATACAACAGTTTGTATCTGTTATAAACGAAACGAAACTTTTACAAAAATGTAAATAAAATGTGAAAACGCGAGCAGTAACTACAAATTCAGCCTGTTTTGCCGTTAGTTTATTCTCATTTTTACAATCGAACACCAAGTGGAACATGTAATGCAATTTTTTATCCGACTTATACATGCAATAAAAAACATATATGCTAAGCGTAATGTGACCAGCCTTTTCACAATATTTTATACAGAAAAAAAGATCGTACACGAAGCACTTCCTCAACAAATTCTTTATATGTTTTACTAGAGTCCACCTACGTAGAATGACTTTTTTATAGTGGGACAGTCGACACAAAAAGCAGTCAAAAAAGCTCATCGTCATTTCCCAATATCCAATTACTAGCGGCCAGATCACTGTATCCGATAATGTCTCTCACGTAATACATGTTGGTTATACACATTTCTGGCCTCAATATAAATTCTAGCATGTGTGTGAATTGGTAGCATTAGATACAAAAAAATTCCAATATAAGACTAGTCGTGATTGATGACTGAAGTTCCTCCCGTGCTCGTTCCGCTTCCTTTTACACATCGACGCTTTTCTTGTGCCACCTTTTCACGGTGCGAACGTAAATCATTAGAAATCCTGAGTTTACATAGATTTTGATAGTGGATATTTTGAAGAGATATGATAGGAAAGGTTGTGAATTTTAAAACAAATTATAACGTGTGTAACTACATTTACGTATTAATCAAAAATGAAAACAAATTTTTCGATTGCTCAGATATGTATTTAGGTCAAAATTCATTCGCAATTTGATAATGTTTGACGAAATAATTTTTAATCTCTACTCTTATAATAATAGTTCGTCTGCTACTCATTTTAAGTCAATTTTATTAGAGATGTTTCTTCTAATATGTTTTGGTTTAATGGTTGCGATTTAGATATATAGAGAATTAAATGGAAATCTTTGGAATCCTCAATCGAAGACCATTCAGTCAAGGAGGAGTAATTAGGGAAGCCCTTAGGCATCAGTTAGTATTAATAGGAATAAAATTCCAAACAATTATTGTATGTAACACTACTGTTCTAAAATGCATGCAGAAACAACTCTAGTAATTCTAATAAAACAAATTAGAAAAGGAATGACCACACACCAAGAGTCTGCTATCGTGTTTTTTCCATACTATTTTGCTAAAATTCAATTCTTTTGTTCAAAGTAGTCGCCTTCGACTTCAATACAACGTTTTGCATGGTCAATTAACATGTTGAATGAATTTATAAATTCATCTTTGGAGATGTCCTGCAAGATCGCTGCATCGTCAAATGTCGTTTGGAGAATAGATAGAAATAACAGCGGACCAAATCTGGTGAACGCGGTGAATGGTTGATGGATAAAATGGTATTTGTAGCTCGAAAAGCAGTGATAAGCGTCGAGCGATGAGATGGTGGATTATCATGTAATAAACGCCAGCTACCATTTTCACGATATTGAGGGCGTACACGACGAATATGCGCTAAAGGATACTTCATTACACCAGGATAATATAGAGCATTGACTGTTTGGCTAATAGGTACAAACACTTTGTGCACTGTGCCTTTCGAATTATAAAAACAAATCAACATTGTTTTCACTTTTGACTTCTCCAAACGGCTTTTTTTCGGTCTTTCTTCGCTTGGATACTTCCACCCAGAGCTTTGGCGCTTGGTATCTGGATCATAACACCACGTCTCGTCGCCAATTACAATAGAATACCTGAAGCTTTCGTCCTTTTTTGAGTCTTTAATCAAATCTGTACAATGTTGAATTCGTAGCAACTTTTGATCATCAGTTAGCTTGTGTGGTACAAACCTTGCACAAATCTTTGTCAGTCCCAAATGCTGTGCAAAAATGCGATGAATTGAAACTTCGGAAATATATAACTCCATTCCCATGTAACGCAATGAGGATTTCAGTCTATTTCTGATCAATTCACTGACAAATTCGTCACCATTTATATCCGCACGACCGTCCTTAAACCGTTTATTCCGCTCATTCACACTCGTACGTGATAAACACGCATCACCATATACTTGTTTCATCATATTAAACGTTTCAGTAAACGATTTACCGTGTTTAAAATAGAACTTGATATTTCCTCTTTGTTCAAAATTCATTTTTCGACCAATGCCAAATACACACTGCTACTTTATGGACAATTTCTCTGCTTCTAATGATGCAAATGTCATGATATTTTATCATAACATTGGTGAAAGATCTACCTTACCGGTACATATTTTTTTTAATAGATGGCGCCACTAAGAATTACTATTTTAAAAAAGTTCGGTTTTCTCTGCGACAGACTGTGTATATCTTCATCTCTCGATGAAATATCTCTTGCTATATGTCAGTTGTTTTTTCAAAGCTTTCAGCAAACTATTCTGTACAAAGACGTAGAAAATTTAAACGCTTGTTTTATGTTTCCCATATGAAAAGATATCGATACAATTGCAATAAAAATACATGTTCATTTATAGATGTCTTATGTTATCGATGTTACTTTCCTAGTTGTCATACAGAAAGTAGGAATTTCTATTTTAAAATAAGATGACAGATACGTACATACATACATGCAAAAAATCAACTTTTCGGTTTGCAGAGAACACTGACGTTTTAGACACTGCTAATGCTTATGTGTGGATTAAAAGTTAAAGGCTAAGAGAATGATGTTAATTTTGAGTAGCTATGGCGTAC
Source organism: Dermolepida albohirtum (assembly GCA_031893035.1). Classification (NCBI taxonomy): domain Eukaryota; kingdom Metazoa; phylum Arthropoda; class Insecta; order Coleoptera; family Scarabaeidae; genus Dermolepida; species Dermolepida albohirtum. The sequence goes on from JAVIWB010006070.1 coordinate 665,404, forward strand.
TGTTCACCTTACTTAATTTCTATGGAAGTTCTTAAACTTCAAAATTCTTCTGTACCACCATCAAGCAACTAATTTAAACTTAAACCGTTGGTCTTCCCCACAATAGGTACCATAAAATTTGCATATCGATAGGCGAAGGACGACAATAATTGTAAAAGTCATCATCAGGTTAAAACTTCTATTTATGCACGATAAAGATCTGACTACAAATAGTTAGAACCAACCTCTATTTTTTTATCTAATGCAAATTAAATTTAATTAAACGAATGATGAATCGGCGTTTCTGAACTGATGTTCTGTTTAAAAGATAATAAGCCACCTGATAATTTAGATGTTCGCTGTTGGGGAAAATTTTTCGTCGTTTTGCTTCCTGTTTAAAATAAATACCAACAGCCAAAGAACTTAAGTCGAAGTTATAGTCAACAATAACTCAAACGGTTGGAGATTGTTATTATGAATAGTTATTTTACGAGGGTAGCCGATTATATTTCGGGAACTGGCAACACTGTTAGTGTTACCTCCGATCTGATGATCGGAAGTAACACTATTTTGGAAGTTTGTCATTTTGGACAATACATTTATCTTGACAGTTTCATTGTCCGGTCGCTATTTCTATTGTTGACAGTAACTTGAAAATGTTATGTCAGCGAAAAACTGGAATTAACTCGCGAAGATTTTCGTGCAATTATTTTTCATAACTTTCAGCGTGGATTATCTCAACAAGAATGCATCTACGACCTGAATTTTTTATATGGTTGATATAGTGAATTCAAACTTGAACGGCGTTCTTTGCACGATGAATTTTGTGAAGGTTGTCCCACAAATGTTGTTGTGTGGGAAAACATTGATGCAGTGCCTGAATTGATAATGCGAGACCGTCATGTAACATACCGCGAGATCGAGGCATCTCTAGGTATTAGTAACACCAGCGTGCATAAGATCCTGCATGAACATTTAGCCGTTAAGATGCTATGTTCACATTGCGTACCACATAATTTGATAACTGCTCAAAAAAGGATTCGCGTCGATTGGTGCCAAGAAATGCATAAAAAATACAATGACGGTTCTTCAAAGAATATTTATAAAGTTGTCACAGGTGATGAATCTTGGATCTATACGTATGAGCCCGATAGTAAACAGCTATCGACTGCGTGGGTATTCCAAGATGAGCCAAAACCAACAAAAGTTGTTCGCGCTCGAAGCATATCAAAACAAATGATCGTCTGCTTTTTCGGAAAAACCGGTCACGGTGCAACCGTGCCTTTAGAGAGTTGTAGAACGGTCAATTCCGAATGACAACTATTTGTTTGCCAAAAGTTTTTGAAGAAAGCCCTCAACTACCACCCTGTGATTTCTTCTTGTTCCCACACGTGAAGAATAAACTTCATAGTCAACGGTTTTCTACGCCGAAAGAGGCAGTTGAGGCATTCAAAATTCATATTTTGGGGATACCGCCTTCACAGTGGCACCAATGCTTTTCGGATTGGTTTGAACGAATGCAAAAGTGCATCCATTTTCAAGGAGAATATTTTGAAAAGCAATAAAACTATTTTTGAAAATGAAAATTTTTTTGTTTGCTTTTCCCGAAATATAAACGGCTACCCTCGTAATTCAACCATTTTAACAAAAGTGAATCACGCTTATGCAACCAGAGCTACAAAAGTTTGTGTCTTTCAGAAGTCTATGGTAAGAAACATATGTAGATTGAGGACCACTAACAGAATCCTGCCAAAGTTATATTCAAAACTAAATTCAATTAAGATTCTTAAAACAGATTAATGGAATGGTTGACATATCTTTGGAGATTTTATTGTATTTTGTTATATTCGCAAGGCATGAATATATCATGCCCCTTATGAGCATCATGATAGGGAGATGGTGTATTTATTTATTAAGCCACGAATGAGAATATGGAGTACTGATATAATGACTGAATTCCTAAAATCAAATAGGCTTGATTTTAAGGTAATATTATCATGAGATTAATATTATTATACACATATATGAATTGACTGAGAAGTATGATTGTTATCAAGATATGAATTATTATTATTAAAACATAGACCATCGCGTCGTAATGTCTATTATGTAACGTAATATGTAAAATAGTACTTACTACATGTTTTATAATATTTTGTATGCCCGTTTGAAGGTGGTTATCATAACTGCCATCATGTTCATCAAATAATGAAGATTAATGAGGTTATGAGACCTTCTGTTGTTGACTGAAAAGTTTTCACTGTTGCTGTTGTTTTTATAATGAGTGCTTGTATTTATTATTTATTTTTAGAGTTTGTATGTAATGGAGAAATTGTGTTTTGTAATACTTGCTACTGACACGTAATAGATACTATTGTTACTGCTTATTGATTTCAAAGCTCTTTTAGTTCAATTGCAAGTGGTGTATATATTAGTATTTTCTCTTTTTCTTTTTTGTGTAATGTTTGTATCATTTGGTATCGCAGCGTCTATTATGTAAGTTTTCTTTTATTTTTTATCAATAAATATAATGCCTCCATATAGGCCTATTACTAGCAATTTGTGTGTTTGTGTGTATTGTCCTATCCCAGTATAGTTTATAATCATTATTTTCAAAGATACTTTCTGGGGTATATTCGTATTATTGTTATTTTTATTATTACTATTATCATAGTTTTACAAGTTTCTAAACACATTCTATTATTATTATGGCCGTCTTATTAGTTACATTTCTATCATCCGTTCTTAAGTATTCATTTTAGTAATATACTCGATATTTATATGTGTTTTAAATGTTTCAAAGTAAAAAGTTAGGTTAAGTTTCTACTCGTAATAATTCTAAATTTTTCTAAAGAAAGCATATTCAATTGCGTTTTCTCTAAATTTTCTAAAAATGCTTAAATTTATTTATACTTTTCACCAACTCTCCTTTTTAATGAAATGTTGTGTATATATCTCTTCATAAGATCTGAATAGTATTGCTAAGCATCGAAAAAAGCGGCAACGGCTTCGCCGTACGATCGTTGATGAATCCACATTTTGGAAACCTCATCGTCCGAAAGTGAGGAAAATTAACATGAAAACAGAAGAATGGAGGAAATATAAATCGCGCAGTTTCCAGTTACGTCTACTAAAATGATAATAAGAGATTGAAAAGTCCAGAGCGTTCTCTTTGATGGTATTCTAACGATCTAATAAGGCGCCTTAGATGACGCCGCTCAAATATATAACGTGATTTCGTTGTCTGATTTAATTTCGCCTTTGGTATATTCACCTCCGTTTATTAAATCACAAAAAGGCAATGTAACATTTAATAAAGATCAAATTGGCGACCCTGGATAACAAATGTAAATATTAGAATTTATAATTTTGGATCCATTCTTAAATATTGTTGTTTTTAATAATAATAATGATAATAATAAAACAACAAATTAAAAATATGTAAACGGAGAATAACTTCTATATTGAAATCAAAGCTTAACTCCAAAAGCATATTTAAAGCAATTACTTAATCCGACATAGCACTAGAAGGGTTGCATCGTCTTAATAGAAACAAGTTAACAAAATATCATGTGCTAGATCCAAACTGCTGCATAGAACGTACTACTACATACGGAAAAGAAGGAATACTAAATTTAAGAATCTACTTTCAGAACAAAAACACTACAATACAAAGAAATTGTATTAACAGACAAAAAGTACACACCATTAAATCTAAAATAAGTAAATGTAGAAACTAAAATTCAAATAATAACCATAAAGTACAAGAAAGAGAAATTTTCTAGAACACAGTACTCATTACAATACTATGCAAGACAAAAACATAGACAAACGATTATCATACCAATGGCTAAAGCTGGTACAATTGTTTTCAAAAACAGAAGGATTTATTTCAGCAATATAAGACCATGTAATCTTCACAAAGAACTATAGAAAGCACATAATTAAAGAATCTTTAGAAAACGACAATTGCAGAAAATGTCACCAATTCAGCATATAACAGGAGGGTGTAATAAGAATTATACAGAGAGACACAATATTGTAGTAAAAGTTATGCACCAAAAGCCTGTAAAAGCTAACACGATGTTTTACAAGTATATCTCAGTAAGCATCCTCGAAAATAATTTTTATAAACTATATTAGGACAGGACAAAACATACAGATAAGCGAATTACTAGTAACATGTCAGACATTTCTTCTATTGATAAAAAACAAAAGAAAGCTTATCTAGTACACATTGCGATAGTAACTAATACAAACATTAATCAAAAAGAAAAAGAGAAAATAATGAAATATACACCACTTGAAATCGAACTAAAAGAGCTTTGGAACTCAAAAGCAGTAACAATAATACTAATTGTCACGTCAGTAACAAGTATTACAACAAAACAATTTCTCCATCACATACAATCTTTACAAATAAATTCATACACACTAATATACAAAAAGCAGATACAATAGTCAGCAATAGATTTCATAACCTGACTAATATTCATCATTTAATCAATAAAATCACAGCTTTTATAACAACTTTTAAATGGGCGTACAAAATATCATAAAGCTTGTAGTAAATACCGTTTTGTGATGGATAATAAAACTATACAATAACAGCCGTGTACTGTTCGAACACAAACCTATAAATTTGTTGGTTGACTGCATCGTTTATAACCAAGTCAAAATATGTCAGCCAGAAATGATGAAGCGTGATTATCTCCAAAGATGAAAGAACAAAGAATGGTAAATTTATGGCAACGTCCGTTTGTAACGGATAATAAAACTATGCAATAACAGCCGCGTACAGTTCGAACTCAAACCTATAAATATGTTGGTTGATTGCATCGTTTATAACCAAGTCAAAATATGTCAGCCAGAAATGAGCGTGATTATCTCCAAAGGCGAAAGAAACAAAAACTGGTAAAGTTATGGCAACATCCTTTTTCTTTTCAGAGAATGAATCTAATTGTTTTCGTTACAGAACAGCATATTGTTGATGTCTAATGTTTTTGGAAACTTTTGTGAAAGACACAAAATTTTGTAAACCCTCGTCACAACTAATATTCGTCCTCATACTGCCGCATAAATATTTGAAGCCACATTTCAGTGGAGGCTTATTCTTGATTCAGCATACTATTCCGACATTGATTCTGAATTTTATTTGCTTAAGCCACTGAAAAGATTTTAATTTATGAAGCTGTTTAAAAACGGATTCACACTCAACTCACAGTTTTTCTTCTGGAAAATATTTCCAGATAGGTTGCGTAATAATAATACGAATAGATTTTAATCAGAAAATCGTAATTAAATTGAATGGTCCTAGTAGTATTTAGTACTAGTATTTAGAGCGCTGCGTGGAAAATGACTAAAACAGGCTGAAATTTTCTCTTGAAATACAATAAGCTTTAAGCGAATATAACGAGATTTCATATAAATTATTTTCATGAAGAGATTATAATAGAAATTTTCATTACATTTCTATAAGCAGTATTTTATTACGGCCAAATTCCGGAAACCACTCATACAAAATAGTTTTCGTTAGAGCTCATCTCTATGCCAACAAGTTGTTAGGATAAGTGCATCGAAAGTAATAAAGCTTTGTTCGCATGGCAAAATGTTTGTCATTATGTATGTATATATATACATATATGTATAAAGTATACATGCAATGGCTCGAGATAGATGCAAGAACTCGAGATAGTGATTGCAAAGGTACTTATGCAGTTACTTCCTAGGATACTACGTGCATATTGTGCAAATTTTACAACGTCATCTCCCAGCTATTCGTGATAATAGAGGATATTATTAAAGAGTATGCGGGCGCGAGAAAAAGCCATGCATTTGGAGAAATTACAGTCATGTAACCATATATCGGGGCGAATTGCGGTTGTGAAACTTGAAATATAGGTACAGGAAACTACATACATAACGCGGTTTGGTTATTATGACTTTTGTGGCATGAATAAAATGGTTATAATTTTATCAAGATGATTAAAATGTTGCCTAAATTAAAAATACAAAGACAAAAGGATATTTCGTTTTGTTCTTTATTGAGTACTAAGAGAAAGTAATATTTAAATGAATATATGTAATTCACTCATAGAATAAACTAAAATTCAATTTATTATTGAATTAAAAGGAACAATTACTTTATAAATTAAAGGAATCTATTTCTACTTTTCTTTATGTTCAGTTTTGATGTCCTTAATTAAATTAATAATTTATTTATTTATATAATTAATAAAAAAATCGAAGAAATACTGCTTTGGAAGGATGTATGCTTAATTATATCGACTATAATCATGGAACCTACATCTAACATTGGCCAACATATTGAAGAAGTCATATCATATATTTGAGAGCAGAGCAACAGGAGAGACAAGCAGATGAAAGACAAGCGAAACAGTGAGACTAAAATATCTTAAGAATATAATTATTTGACTATCAGATGCATAATTTGGCATGGAGATCCAAATGTTGGAATTAGGAACTGTTTTCTTCCACTAGCAGGAATTCCAAAAAAGGAAATCATTAAAAATTTGCGAAGCTTTAATTTCAAATTAGGTACGAGAGAAGGTACGCTATGTATTTTCAAAAAAAAAGCCAAAATGTTTAAGCATAACGTAACCAGGAAAGAAAAGGTCATCGTAGGACCCTTAAAAAGCAACAATATGGTCATAGTGTCCACTTTCAACATCAGAGAGATTTTAGAAAACAAGTGATAAAACAAGTAAAAAGCCTCTTGGAGAAGATATTTACAATTAGAAGTATCGATTTCTACGAAATAAACAGAAGAAGGACAGTGCCAAAAGCCAATCGACTGCTAAGAATATATAAAATACCGAAATACCTAATGACTCCGTACGCTAGAAGACCAATATTCTATTTGAAGAACTGACGATGCTTTGTGGAACTACTAATTGACATGATAATCGATACAACCGACATTCTAACGAGCTTCGACATGACCTTACTCACTAACATATTAGCAGATGACGATATTAGTATGATTAATGAAAGTGAAAGTGAAATTATACCTGCCTACAAAGTATGTCTGAATTCTACGAAAAATACGACAGTAATGAAATCCCGTAATAGCCAATAATAACCAACTTTTTTGAGAATTCTGCCAACAAAGCTATGAAGAACTGCGAGTGGATGTCAACAGCTTTATTAGCGCCTTTTTGTGATATACTATCATGTTGTCTATAGCTCAAGGTCAATTCAAATTTGCTCAGTAGATATTATTTTCTCCATCGAGGTCTGCGGTTGATCACAGATTGGTGTATTAGGTTGACTGCGGATTTTTAAACAAAATTTAAAATCAAAACCTTTATTAATAATTACTTTAACCTATTGGTCTATTGACCAATCGATTAATGGCTTGTTTCCATTTTTACGGTAACTTAGTGATTTCTTTGTTAGATTTTTTCTTTAAAAAAGCGTTCAAGGTGATTTTCCAGGAGTCCCAAAGGAGCGAAACTAGTACCATTAAGAAAGTTCTGCAAAGACCTAAATAAAATGTAGTAGGACAGCTCAATATCAAGGTAATATGGTGGATGAGGTACAACACCATTACCCAACTTCAATTACTTTTGACCACTTGTTATCCATCATTGTCGTATTGAAACATTATTCGTTTCTGATTCCCCATTTTCGGGCACTTCCTAATTATTTCCGTCTTCAATTTTTCTAACTGAGGGCAATACTTATTTGAATCTGTTCTTTGGTTGAGTGGTAATAACTTATAATATAAAATTTTATCCATCTGTTTTGTATTGATGTGGATTGATGTGGTTCATCAGCCTTCCGTCAAGATCTTTTGCTATCCATATTATTATAAACGATCCATTTGTCGTCACCAGTTACTAATCACTTCAGGAACATGATTCATTTCATTTTTATCCTTTAGCTCGTGCGAACGCATATATCAGATTTTCTCATAATGCCATGCTTACGTAGGTACTCTCAGTCTGTCGATTGGGCTATATTTAGTCTTCTTGCGATTCTCCGAGTTCTGATTTGTTGTTCTGAAACAACTAAATTTACTATTCTGCCGACTATCTGCTCGACCAGAGTGAGGAGCATCTTCGATATTTGTTTCCTCCGAAAGAAATTTAGCAAGCCATTTTAGTTCCAACATGTTCGCTAATGTTGTTACTGTCGAACACATGAACTAAGCCGACAAACCTATAAAAATTGTATACCGAAAATTAAATCTTCGTGCCATCTACAGTTACACCCGCACAAACTTTCCTGTCAATCTAATAATAGACGAATAATCTACCAATCACTAAGTAAATACTGGTAAACATCTTAGATAACTTTTTGTATTATTCAAGTTACATTATACGCTTTGATCACATTAATCCTCGGACGTATCCAATTAAATTATAACGGAACGAACCAAATGAAAGCTTTAAATTAACAATAATATGAGACTTTAAAAAAGGGCACAACGTTCTCGACTTGTGCCTATATATATTTACGTATGTAATTTAAATCCTATTTCCCATTTAATAGTGTTTCTATTACATGTACGAGTATACTCTGAATATCATCTCACGACTACAACGTAAACCTCTCTCAAACCATTCTCGTAAATTTCTTACAATAAAATAGACATCACAGAGTCAAGCTGAACAGACAAACGAACAGGTAATCTAACCGGGTTGTACCTTTCACGTACATGTTACGCTACATACGCCAAAAGCAAACCGCAGAAGTTGAATTCACGCAACAGATAGGGGAAACGACGTAAATGAGTTATATCTTCTATTTCGATGAGATAATGGTAGTAATTAGCTAGAGCGTGTACTATGGCATTTGTTTCTTTGTAAATCCACACAAACAAGAGGGAATTATGTATTCGAATATAATATGAAAACTGAAATTAATTTTGGCTTTTTACGTTTTTATTAGAAGCCGCTTAACCTATTCATTTCTATACGACACTTAGTAAATATAATAGGAATTTGGAAATTGGAAGTTTCATTAATTTAAATTACGAATGAGTGCCGCTAAATAAGATAATCACTTAATAGACAAGATACAGCTGCACATTATAAATTTGAAAACTATAATTTAGCTACATTCCATATACATCTAATACAAAGGGTATTAGGAAAGTTTTGCAATATGACGCAACAATGAATCGTAGGAAGCTGCTTGTTGCTGCGTGTTGAGACATGTTCATACGTGCATAGTAGCCGCTGGGTCATGTGGTCATGTCGATGGGCTCAGTTACTCATTAGCAGTGAGAGTGTAAAGTGCTTGCGATGGCATCGTGGTCACGGAATGAGATAAGGGCAGTTTTGCGTTATAATTTCGTGCGAGGTTTAAACATAGACCAGTACTTCGAAGAAATGATTCTTGCACTAGGTGATGTTTGTCCACATCGCACAACGATATTCAGGTGGTATAGAGAATTCTAAAGGGGAAATTTTATTGTGGAAGATGCTGAGAAGCCGAGATGGTTACGAACGTCAGTTACGGAGGAAAACATTACTACCGTGAGGAAAATGCTTGGCGAGGACAGGCGAGTGACCTACCAACATATAGAGGGTACTTCAGACCTAAACGCGCCAGTAATTCGTTCGATTCTGCATGATCATTTGCACGTGAAGAAACTTTGTTCTCTCTGGGTACCATAACGATTGACTGAAGAGCAGATGACACGACGTGTGACTTGGTGCCGGGAGATGCTAAAAAGGTTTAATAAGAGACAATCTCGGTATGCGAACAACATCGTGACAGGTGACGAGACTTGGCTGTACTATTACGATGATACTTTGATGATGAGGACACACCCGTAGTTGTCAGAAAATACCGATCTGTAAAGAAGAAAATGATAGCTGTATTTTTCAAATCGAGCGGAATTGTGGAACGCGTCATTTTGGACACATAGAAGACAGTCGCAGCTAAGTGGTGTACTGAACAGTGCCTGGTTAAAGTCATGGGATTTATGAAGAACCTGCGGGCAAAGCCAAGAATGGACACCTGGTTCCTCCATCACGATAATACTCCAGCTCATTGCGCCAAAGCCTGCACCTCCAGTGATGAGGACCTTCTGCGGGCTTGAGCAACGAGTGCGTTTTACGCCCTCGTGAAACTTGGCAGAACTGGTTTAAAGATTGGTTTCGGAGGATGGAGAGGTGTATTGAATGTAGAGGAAATTACTTTGAAAAAATTAAATAAACAAAGCTGTATTGCAAAACTTTCCTAATATCCTTTGTATATGTGGTTGCGTAGTATGACATGAAGAAAATTCCGAAAATCAAAACCCGCTTTCCTTACAAATTATATGTGCTTTTGAAATCTTGCTTAAAGATAGATTTTTCTAAATAATTATAAAAGGAATGAAAACTGTATCTTATTAAGTCGTATAGAGTCTGGTGTCTCTCGGGGCAACATCTTCCGATAGCACAACAATTGCAACGTATGCGAATGGAACTGTCGTCTTGATTTCAAATGAGAATCCTATTGTGCTTGTACATTAATTTGAAATACCTGGAAATATAGTGCAATTCTGGGCCTATGACAATTAATAAGTTGTAACGGCACGCGTGATTTTTTGTATAGAATATTTTTATTTTATATTTTGAATTTTAATTTCATTGAAATAAAGATGTTACTTAATTGGTATTTTCAAATGTAATTCTCAGAAGGGAAGTATTCATAGTTTATGGTATTTATACTAATTTAGTTTGTTATGAGTATTTTCCCTTAATATATTATTAATACAATATTCAGAAAGGGTCTAATTATACAAGGGATGTAAATGTATTATGTAGTCGGAATGCATTTATATTTCTGTTATAGATTCATAGAGTAATAAATGATAATCCTTCAAATACAGTTCATGTTCCTTTTAAGAACACTTATTGTGCCTATTAGGTATTAAGTATATATATCTGTATTTTCCTGAATGTAATTCCGGAAAGGTTTTATCGATGTACTTATGGTCATTATATTATGTGTCCATTTTGTATATTTTCGGTTCACTTTTAAAAGAATATTTAATTTATATAATCCTGAACTTTTATTTTTAGTTATTAGATCTATTATATATTTTCCTTAAAGTATTCCCAGAAAGGCTTCAATTTTATAGTTTAGTTATTGAATGTATTATGCATATTTTCTAAGTTTATAATATGCACTTAGAAGCAATTATCCAAGTGGTCAGCAGAGAATATTCCCTTCGTGTTTAGAGTATATCACAAAAATTGGTAATTATGTAAATAGGGGAGTTGGAGAACTTTAACAAGAGAAAGTGTGGCTTCGGAGCTCGCAAAAGAAGGTAGGCCTCCAGAGTTCATAAGAGGGAGAGTTGAGCCTAAGAGTCCAAGAAGATAGGAGAGAAGAGACATTTCGGAGACAGAGCCAGAGACGTATAGGAGGCCGCGCTTCTCAGAGGGTGTGTAAATTGTTGGATACGAAGGGTAGCAGGTGATTATTTCTCAAAAAGTATAAGTGCGTGTATTGTAATTATTATACATATATATATATATATATATATATATATATATATATGTATAATAATTACAATACACGCACTTATACTTTATATATACAACTGGAGATCGATAAGTGTTTTGTAAATTAAAGAGTGAATAATTAGGAGTGCATTGGGGAAAAGAACGTCCAACCGAAGACAACGTGTAGTTAAATAGATAAGTGCATAAACTTATAAACGATAAAGAATTGTATGTGTAACGTTAATTTTGTTATTTTCTTCTTGTCAGTTATGAGAAGGATCTTCTGAAGCGATTCTGATTCTTGTTGAATGCGAAAATATTTTATCTTTCTGCTATTTAAATAAAAGGGATGTTTATATGTGTGTATCCCCTTCGTAATCTGAATCGTCCTGAGAATTATTACTTATAAGGGAATTAGCGTCTTCATGTAACTGTAAAGTCATATATTTAATCCAGTTGCTATTATTGTTATATCGCCCCAGGCCCTTGTATTTTTATTATTATTATTTATATCAGAACTATTATTTAAGTCACCCAGCAAAATAAAAATAAAGGTGTATGTTTATATACAAAAAGAAGAAATCTTCTTTGGCTAACGAGGATACGCCTATTTCAATTACACTCTAACGGCAATAAATCTTCATATTATATTTTTAAAGACCCTATGACGTTCTTTAAACGTCATGGAAAATGCGGATGATTCTTTTATTCATCTAACATTCTGACATGTTCTTAAAATGTTTTACAAAAACGTTCACCCCCAAACGTTTAGTATGTAGCTTCAAATATAAGTCTTCAGATTTTGTTTAAAAGGACTTCTAATTGTGAATCGTTTATCCTGTGGCAGTTATAATAGGAGCGAGAGAATGAAAAACCTATACCATGATATATAACTACTGAATATTTATTGGAGTTTTATTTAGGTTTTTAACTTCACGCTAATCCGCTTTGACATGTACATACATATATTAAATTATAACAACTTAAGTTTAACAAAAATGCTGCAAATCAAAAGTCCGTTAATTTTTTGATAATATATTGTGATTTATAGAATTTATAACATTAAACAAAATATATGTAGAAGATATATCAGCTATATCTGCTAAAAGCTTCGTACGTATACGAAGAGACAAATAAATTAAAGAAAACCGTATAAAAAAACATCTTCTAATTCCCCAGAAACATATTGTTCGAGTTTCCCAATTATCTACCCTCATGCTGCAGAGAACATAACTTTTCCTATCTCCCCTTTTAAACACTATAAATGTTGGCAACAACATTGAAATATTAAGAATTATTTTCATTATCGTTATTACTGGGAAAGAGCGAAGATACAAATTACTCTCTGTCTACTTTGATTTATGGATCAGTCTGTAATAAACGACTTCTTCCGAGAGAGTGAAAGAGAATATTTTCTCATCCCGTTCTCCTCCCCTTTTGACTTTGTTACACCATAGTAACATGCACGCACCATATTCCACCCTCCCGTCTTAGCCTTCTTATCTGAAAGCATAATATTACATCCTTTGCCCTATAATAAATCTGGCTGAGAGATGTTGAATCCTCGCCTGCTGCGAAAATTACTATAATTGTGGACCTAGGCTAGGGTTCTTCTACGTCTACCACAAATTAAACACAAACATTTACTGCACTGTTCAATATCTGTATATTATGTATATATATATAGATTGCATATACATGTTTTTTTAATGTTTACATATGTATTCCAATCTCAATGCAAATATAATTTTTTATATCGAACATATGAAAAATATTCATATTTAATCAGGATTTTATTTTTGAAAATGCTATTAGAATATTACAACAAAAGAAGTATAAAAATAAAATGTTAATACGAGTAAAGTGTTTGCTAGTGTCCCAAGTATTATTTCACTACTTCAGATTACAACAACATATTTTATTTATTGAAATATATATCCAGAATTAAACATTATATTGCAGCAGAAGCTTATTTTTGACTTACTAAAAAAATAGAGAAAACCCTAGTGATATACAATACGAGCTGCATTTGCAAATAAATCGACGTAAGACTATAGCCGCCGACAACAGACGATTATAAACACTACAGACTTTAAAAGGATTTCAATAGCTTAAAATAAAGAGAGATAGGAGGTTGAGAATGATGTATAACTAAAAAAGGAGTTAAACAAGGAGCTACGTTCAGCCCGTTGGTATGTTATAGTAATGGATGAAATATTAAGAGAAGTGAATCGAAAAGTATACCCAAGATACATAAATCATACGATATTAATCTTTGCCAATAACAAAATAGACATACAAAACAGAATAGAAATATGGACACGATACATGAAGAAATACGGACTTCGAGTGAGCCACCAAAAATCGATAGTTCGTGGCATAACAAATGTCAAGCAGAAAAGACAATTCGGTGACAAAAAAAAGGAGTAGAAAAAGAAATTAACAGAGGAATAAATAAGGTAACCACAACGAATGCAATGTTATGAAAAACATTCTTCAATAAGAAAGCAATAAATACAAGAATAAAACAAATTTCGGTTGGAAAATCTTAGCATCTACGCCTGCTTACGGATAGAAATATAAGGTTCCAAACAACAAATTGAAACAAAAAAAGGCGTTTGAAATAAAGATCTTTGGAAAGAAGTGGGAGTGTTTAGATTAGATAAAATAAGTGGTACGATTAGAAAGCAATTTTCTCGAATAATTTCGAAAAGCCGGTCAAAAGGCTGACCAGTCTGTAATTTTCCAAATCATTATGGTCACCTGCTTCTGGGTTTCCGGGCTGGAACCGCGTCACTAGTATATCTGCCGACGTTTCGTACCCATTTGTATGGGACATCTTCAGGGCTGAACTACTGCACTGAAACTGCACTACTCAGTTTCAGTGCAGTAGTTCAGCCCTGAAGATGTCCCATACAAATGGGTACGAAACGTCGGCAGATATACTAGTGACGCGGTTCCAGCCCGGAAACCCAGAAGCAGATAGCATGGACCACGACCGCGGAAGTCTACGTACCAAATTACATTATGGTCACCTTTCTTAAATAACGGAACAATCAAACCATGTTTAAAGTAGTCCAGAGAAATGCTTGCAGCAAAGAAGTGATTTATTGTATGTCTATTTTGTCTCGACTGGAAGATTTGGAGTTACTGACTGAGTACTGAGAAAAAATAAAATGAAGATTTATTAGTAGTTAGATGAATAAATACGTATAACTGATTCCATATAAAAGAATTCTAAAGTAATACGATGTTAAAACTACAAGGAAAATTCTTCAGGATTGTCAGTTTGAGGAGGACTTGTTCGACGTTTTTACCCGAGTGAGAATTAATGAAACGCCACATTATTAATGCTTATAGAATTAAGCAATTACCGATCTTAATAATTCCTTGTGTCGTGGTTTACGTTATTATAGTATTGAGTTTTATAGGAGGTAAATGTACTTTTATAATCATCATTAAAAGTACATATAATACGTAATATAAAGACGTAACTTCTTAATTCAATGACTGTTTTGGAAAGTTTATAGGCATATTGTTTGTTATACACTTTCTTCTAAAAGAAAATAAGAATTAAAGTAACTTAAAAATACATTTAAGAAATTCAAAATTTTAAAATTTTTTCCGAGAAAATATTGTATTGTTCAAGATAAAAAAAACTGTATATAAATATAATATGAAAACGTACGGGAAAACTTAGGAAAGAAACAAACTAAGGTATTTCAAATTTCGCGGTTTTTTTAAAGAATAAATAAAACACATAATTTGCATTCACTTTCAAAAACTTTCTATTGGTAATTGAAGTATTAGTTATGACATTTATATACGAAAAATTATATCTGCCAAATGGCCTCATCTTGCAGTTCCACAGACGTTCGGTCTTTTGTTAAACCTTTTAAAACTCTTGCTCTCTATCTCATCAATGACACGAATAATTTCATCTTTCAAAGCAGGAATTGATTGTGGATTGTTTTTATAAACCTGACTTTTCACATAACCCCAAAGAAAACAGTCTAACGATGTCAAATCACATGATCCTGGTGGCCGATTAACATCACCGTTTTTTAAGATTACACGTCCAGGAAATTTTTCTCTTAATAAATCAATTGATTCGTGTGCGAAGTGAGGTGTAACGCCATCCTATTGAAACCACATATTCTCTAGATCAATATTCATTAATTCAGGCCACAAAAATTTGGTTATCATCCAACGATATCGATCACCATTGACAGCTACAGCTTGAACAGCAGCATTTTCAAAGAAGTAAGGTCCAATTACATTGCCTAACCATAATGCACACGAAACAGTAACTCGTTTAGGATGCATAGGTTTCTCATGAAAAATTCGTCGATTTTCCTCACCCCAAATGCGGCGATTTTGTTTATTAACGTAGCCACCAAGTTCTAAATGTGCCTCATCGGAAAACATTATTTTTTGAGAAAAATCAACTGCTTGTTCATTGATGAAATCGACAAATGAACGACGTTTTAAATGATCTAATGGCTTCAGTTTCTGTGTTATTTGAAGCGTATATGCCTTCAGAGCAGCAGGATTTAGCTGACGTTGTTGATCCATTAAGTCCAAGTTGTTGTGAACGTCGTCTAATGGACATTTCAAGATATTCAGCAACACTTTCACGAACCAAACTAATATTTTCTTGTGAACGACCACTACGACTGTACTTTTCACTTTTTTGATCTTCCACAGAACCGGTCTCTTGAAAACGCTGATTTTCATAAAATAATTCGCCCAATTTGAGTGCGTTGTTATACCGTGTACGAAGCCATTTTTATAAATGTAATACATCACACTTTTTAAATGCCCATATACCCAGACAAATTCAATGCGCCATCTATATTTTATTTATTCTTAAAGAAACCGGGCAATTTAAAAGACCCTTCATATATATATATATATATATATATATATATATATATATATATATATATATAATAAGCAAGGTATAAATAAATACATAAATAAAATTGTAAATGAATGACATATTAAGACAGAAACATTAGATTTAAAAAATACCTTTTCGGAAAATAATAAAATTGATATTGAAACTATAAATACGTATTAAGTGCTGGAGGATGAGACTTTTTCGCGCTATACGTAGTACTAACCGACTTGCCGTCATTGGAATCTCCGCTTTGTCAACAAAGATAGATGTTCGGAAGGAAAAGAGTGTCCCTACTTCTAGTTGTCACTACTAAGAATTTAATAAAAAATTCATCTTGTTCTTCTCATGCTGTTGTTGTAACATAAGGAAGTAATTTGTAAATGATTCAATGAAACAAACTCGTGGATATACGTGGATAACACGTCTTCTTAGGTTTTTAACACTTCCCACATTGACTTGTGATGTTTAAGAAATTTAACTTAATATTGCTTCAATATGAGGACATTATATTTACTTTTATTTTCGCGATCAACTGAAATTGGGACAACTTACCGTAGATTTACTCATTTTAAAAGATTTAGATCATTCAAATACTCTATTCCTAGAAACACATGAAACAAGTGAAAATTGCGGTTAAATTCACGTCTTCGTTCGTGAAAAATTTTAGCAACCTATTAAGGTGTATTCAAAGCTAGAATGAAACGACCTTTTCGGCATCGAAATTACAACTGCCAATACAATAAAATAGGAAAACAATTTTCATGAACATATCTTAAGAAATTTATTTTATTTTATTTATGAGACAAAATTGGGATTTAATTTTAAGAGTCTTAAGCAAATTTGAACAATTATAGTAAAGTTTTATCAAAGTAAATCAAAGAAAATATTTTGAGACCGTTGGCAAACTCGTGTTATCCACAATATTTATTTTATTTTGTTTTTAAATGTCATCATTTCATTGTAAAACGTTTTACTTGTCGTTAAGTCAATAATTTATAACGTCCTATTCGAGTTCAATTTGTTTGTATTACTCCATATATGAAAGAATAAATAAAACACTTTAATCTCCGGAACAAATGAAATTACAAAAAAAAAGCAAAAACAAGAAAAGATCTCGCTGAATTTGAAGACAAATACAGACGCTCATAAAACTTGACTTGCAAACAGATAAAAACAAAAACTGCCGTCTCGGCTTAATCGAATAGAAGTGATGTGTATTATCAGCTCAAAGAGTTTTTGCTTTGCTAAAAAACACAAAAACTCAATTATCGACGACTTTCCGTTTGATTAAATAAAGAGACGCAATGATTATCGTTCGTTTGCGTTGGACTTGAACGAAAAGAACGTGAGAATTTCACCGTACAGTCGTCGTCGTACTTAGATGCGAATGAGTCGGACTGAAATGAAATAAGACCGCCCATTTGTGATGGGAAACGATGTGACGGCCGACCAGATAAGAAGCATCATCTCGAGTGGAAAATCGAGGCAAATCAAGCTCGAAACTTAACTAGAAAGAAAAAAAGAACAGATATTCTGGCGAAGTAGTCATTTTAAATGAAATCGCCTTTGAAATACATGAACTTTTAAAACTTCATAGATGAATCGAGAGATGTTAATGAAATAAAAGCAAAAACGAAAGAACTCCCGTAAAATAAAATTAGTTTGTCAGAAGAAAAAAGAGTAAACAACGAAAGCTATGAATCAAGAGTTTTTTGTTTTCATTAACTACACTGCTCAAAACAATTAATGCATCTTCTATACAGGTTGTAAACAAAATACATCTTGGTGTTCTCTAATTTGGAAACAGTATCTAAAGGAAGTGAATAATTTTCAGAAATTTGAGAATGGATTTCGGTATCTGAAACCAGCTGCTGACTTACTAAAATTGCTTGAGTATCTTGCGGATTTCAATTTAAAATACAAGGTTTAATAATGTGTAAAAATTTCTCATAATATAAAACAGCTTTAAGCCACCTACCCCATCTCGACAAAGACGGCTCTAATGGCTGAGGAATATCCGGACAAGCCTGTTTAAACTCACGAATGCGTTTTGGAGATTTAATAAAAACTTTTTTGGAAGAAACTATAAATTAGTCTACTTTGGTTAACTGTTTCTAATAAATTTAACAAGATGACATGCATGGAGTAAACAGGTTAAATGAAGCAATTGAAGATGAGATTCTTTTAGTAACTTTCCAGCTTTAACCATATTCGAACCCCTATCTGTAACCAATATTACAAGTTGGGTTGCCGGTATATTAAACTTCCCAAAGATAAGTTTTATAGTTTCTACTATCCTTTCCATGTTTATCTTCTGTAATACTCTACTACATAAAAGAACAGCTGAGGAACTCACACCGCTTTTTAAAGTGCGTATTAATACATTTAAAATACTATTCCTTTTTGTATCCGTTGTTTCATCTACCGTCAGCCATATTTTTTGATCTTATTAACTCTGCTTTTATTTGATCCGTAATCGTGTTTTTCACCCTAGGAACATTATGCTGTAATTGATCTCTTGCTGGCAATCTCCATTCCGGAACGTATTTCCCCCAAATGTGTCGAAATTCTTCATTATCTACAATATTTTGTGGAATGTTGCACACACTTAACATAACAATTAAGTCATATAGAAATTTATAATATGGTACATTACGTTGCGGATTTAACCAGTCTTGTTTGCTATTAACATGTCTCTTACACATAAAAATATGTTGATATTGCAAATAATACATTGTATACAGTGTATTCTAATGTAGAAAATCGATTAAGAAATCTATTAACACTTGTCGAACATAACAAAGAACACCATCGATTCACCATCATCAATTTAATCCGGCATTCATACACATACCATACGCATATAAATCTCGACTTCGGGTATATCCGACCGCTTTCGAAATATATCATCGCCGCAAATGAATGCGCACTCGTTTCTGCAGGCTTAGTTATCAACTTCGGCGAAGTATGACTTATTCATATTACAAATTAACAGATATCGTCTGACTATGTGGTGAAACATGTGGACATATTAAAGCTAGTAGATGTATTTATTCCAAACCGATGATGTTCTTCAAGTATTTTAATCTTACAAGCGATATACAGATTAAGAGAGCGCGATACATTGGATAGAGGGGATGAAGTCTGTGAAAACGCGAAAAACATACCACATTCAATTACAAATTTATTATTTCTCGGGGTGAATTCAATATTATAAATATTATTTTTCACTACAACCGATGTAATTCCAATTTTATAATTATATCGTTTGTATTGGCAAATAACATTTCTAATATTAAATTAGTAATTCCATATCACCCAAAAGTTGTTATAACATACAATTTTTAAAGAATTTACAAACTTGATATTGTCTTTATTTCGTGATATTACGAAGATAAATGGCTTGCTAGTTATAAAAATAACAGAACAGGTAACATAAAAAAAATTCGGGATTTTATAACCAGATAATCAAATGAATGTTTATAAAACTTTTCACACAAAATACAAAAACATTTGTAAATCTGGTGCGTAGACTTCCGCGACCGTGGTCCATGCTATCTGCTTCTGTGCCGCGGTTCCAGCCCGGAAACCCAGAAGCAGATAATATTTGTTAATAATTTACAAGCTTACATTACCTTACTGAAATGTGAAACGGAATATTTTGTGAACGCGAACAGATAAATGTTTGTTTTGAATGAAAAACATATAATTTCTATTTGTTTATTTAAAATATCGGATCGTCTTCGAAAAGTTTGTGTCCTTAAATTTCCATAGTAATTAAGGTTTAGATAGAATAAGAATTTTTGTAGATTTTAATTGCGGTCTTGCGTATTCATTATACGAGGATAGTTTGACAAGTAGTGAGAATGACACTTAGGTGGCACTCTAATTGGTAAAACCAATGCACTGTAATTTAGGTTGCTAATTTATATGTTTACATTCCGATATTTAGATAAATCGGTTGATTAGTTTATTTTTGACAGCTGATTGAAAAAGAAGCAGCACGCCGTTTTGTTAAAATGGAAAAAGCAGAGTATCGTGCGTTGATTAAATACTTCGTAATTATGGGTATGGAAGCTACCGAAATAAAAGATGAGTTACTGGAAACATTAGGTGAATCTGCTGCATCATCCGCCACAATAAGTAGATGGGTAAATTAATTTAAACGTGGTAGAACAAGCTGTGTTGATGAAGCGCGCTCTGGAGCACCCAAAATCATGACGTCTAAGGAAATGATTATAAAAATCCATAATATTATTACGCAAGATAGACGACTCAAAGTGAGGGAGATAGCAGACATGGTAAACATTTCAACAGAACGCGTACACCACATTTTAACGAAAGAATTGGGCCTTTCCAAGCTTTCGGCAAGATGTGCCGCGATTGCTTACGACTGATCAAAAGTTCACTCGTTTGCGCATTTCCAATGAGTGTTTAGACTTTTATAAGCGGAATCCGGTTGATTTTTGTAGGCGATTTGTTACTTGCGATGAAACTTGGATACACTACAGTACACCCGAAACTAAACAGTCGAAACAATGGTTAGAACGTGGTTCTGCACCTCCAAAGAAAGCGGAAACCACTTTATCGGCAAACATGGTGATGGCATCATCTTTTTTGGATTCAAAGTGCATTTTTTTCATTGATTACCTTCAGAAAGGTGCCACAATAAAAGGACAATATTATGCAGAACTTCTACAAAAATTAAATGTTGAGATTCGTGCTAAACGGCCAGGAATGGCAAAGAAAAAGATTCTGTTTCACCAAGACAACGCTCCCTCGCATACCAGCACAGTTGCGATGTCCAAAATCCACGAGTTGCATTTCCAATTAGTAGCGCATGCGCCTTATTCGCCGGATCTAGCCCCTTCCGACTTCCACCTTTTCCCGAAATTGAAAACGGCACTAGGTGGAAAGAAATTTTCGTCTAACGACGAGCTTATCATCTTCGCAAATGAGTATTTTGCAAGCCTTCCGGAATCGCATTTTAGAGATAGCATAAGGGCATTGGAGCACCGTTGGAATAAATGTATTGCTCTTTTAGGAGAATATATTGAAAAATAAAAAATATTTTATAATTTAATAATTCTTTTCCATTCTCACTACTTGTCAAACTACCCTCGTATATTCACGTACCTCCGGATGTATCATTTACACCCTGTATAATTTATAATAAAAAATAATGATAGTCAATATAAAACAATATTTATATAACTACTCTACAGTGTACATTTTGGTTCTCAACGGTACAGATCGCGTATGGAGGTTGTTTTCGTACGGGTATTTTTCGCCGTGGTTTACCAGGTGCGATACTTTGCAATTATCTGCTGATGATAACTTAGTTGTCGAAATGCGTATACAGAATTACGAAAGTTAATGTGGAAAGGGGTTATATATCAACCTTAGTGATTAAGTTAATCAACCACAGGCTCCATCAAATTCAACTCCATGTATTTACATAGTGTATCGAATACAATGCATCGTTTGAGGCATTATATTCGTCCCACTAGAACGCCAAACGCGTATATACTGTCGACAATGTCAGATTATCTGATTGTTTTTTAGCAGTTGTTTTTATTAACTCCGCCCCATTTGGCTACTGAACCGTATTTATATACACATATGACTATTTGTTTGGCCAACAGATGGTTAAACCGATGTAAGTGCTTTTACTTCTATTTGAAAAATGAATGTACAGTTTATCTCACTACTTTATATATTCGATTATTATTTTATTGTTTTCATAAGTACACTTAGCTTTAACGTGTCTTTAGATGTTAGGTAATGCACCTAAAAGGTGACTAGACATGATAGTTAGGAACGAATTTTTAAACAGACGAATACATTTACTGAGTAAATAACAGATCTGTTTGTATAATAAGAGTTATAGGGTAATTAAAGAATTGAATTCCACACTCTTTTGTAGCTTGATGAGGAAACATCTGCCCGGCAAATGAACGACTGGGTTCGATTCCTTACCGAATTGTAAAATTTTTCATTAATTTCTGTCTTAATTATAACGATGTAATAAGCAGAAAATTATGAGCTTAAATACATATGCATAATTTCTTTCATGCATATTTGCAAAATTTTCTATAAATCACATAAGTTTCTTTATTTCTTCATATACCTGACCAGAATATTGTAATAACCTCTGTTTTTTATTACGAAGTCAAAAAAGCAAGGAATATGAAATTCAAAGCGAGAAAAAGAACGCATTTCTTCTATCATTCATAAAATTTCATGTCGCCACATTTACCAAAACATGCGAATCTCATTGTGGTACTTTCAGGACATTTTCGCCTGGTTATGGAACATGTATCTGCGCAAACAGTGTTCTCATTTTAAACTTAAACTCAGTCTCTCCTCTACATTGCCAAAAGCCGTTATGTACTTATATATGTATACATAGAGCCTCGAATATCGCATACCTAATATCGCTTGCACAGCTGGTCAAACAAACCTACAACATCACGTGACAAATGTAGGTCCATAAAAGGAACAGAGAATATAAAGGGAGTAAATGGATGGCCTAACCCGTATCCGTGAATGTGCCCCTATCTTTGCGTGGTGGATGGTGAATCTTGTACTCTCGTACCGGAAAAGAAAAAGATTCGGTGTCGGGGTCGCTGTGTTGTCAACGTTGAGTCGGAAAGGGAGATTTTTCGATACCGACTAACCCGCCACCCGAACATATATATCCTTGCATCAGTATATATCACGTTCGAGAGATTCAACTTTTACCGTTTCTCTGGAAAAACAGCGAACGGATTTTTTTTTGGTTTTTTCGTCCTATGAGCTTCGCTTTTATCTGTTTATGCGAAATGCGATTTAATTTATTTTTACGACGCTTTAAATAAAATTCCATACATACATTTATACATACATATGTACATGCTTTTCAAAGGAAAAAAAGGACGAATTCTTCTTTCGTGAAGAAGTACATATTCTTGAATGTAAATAAGATTTATGTATATTAATTCAGAATATAAAGCGTATTACAAACAAAATCGTCGAAGTCAGAAGTAAATAGTTTACACCATTCTTTTGTTATTATTTTTTTCGTTTTGTTTTCTTTTTGCCTTCATTACTTGATTACATCGCCATTTTAGTGTTTTCTCAACTATCTTGCATATCGATTAATTGGGAGTTTGGAACCACTGCGAGTAGTCTCATTCTATATTTGTATGCTAACAATTCTTACCACTTCATCATTAGTTAATTAATAAACTATTTTTTGATTAATTGGACGAAAGAGACTTCATATTTAATTAGTAACTTGCAGGTATAGAGAAAATGGAGTGTCCAACTAATTACCCAGATGGTAATCTTATTGAACACATTTACAATGTTGTAGGAAGATATGTTGTTGCACGAAATATGCCACCAAGAACGCTTCAGGTATTACGCATTACTATCAGAGAGGAATTAGATATGATTCCGAAGAAGTATTTTATATGCTAATCCGATCCATCCATCCTAACAATTCTTACCACTTCATCATTAGTTAATTAATAAACTATTTTTTGAATAATTGGACAAAAGAGACTTGATATTTAATTAGTAACTTGCAGGTCTTGCATTCCTCTACTCAAATTCAGATTTAAACATTTTCGCAAAAGTTGAATTCTTCAGAAGAAAAAATTACATGAAGTAAATTAGGCCCTCGTGTTTGTGCTTGTATTTTAAAATGTTTTTGTCGCGAATGATTTTCGAGAAGTTCTATTACTACGGTCTAAAACCTATGTGTGCAACAATCGGCCCGCGGGTCGAATCCGGCCTCTATAAGATTTGATCCGGCCCGCGAAACATTCGTCGTATTATTTCATGTCTGATATCTATCGCTAAAAATTATGAACACTACTTTTAAAACACTACTTTAAAATGCACTACTTTTAAACACGTCCTGCGAACGTACTTGCACATTAAAGTTTGGCCCACAACATGTCAAAGGTTGCCCATACCTGGTTTAAAAGATATCCGCCTAAGCAAAATTTTGTAGGTCTTTCTTCAAGACCACCAAACACATAGTATGTTGAACTTCAATGTACTATATCTACTTCATTGCCATGTACATATTAGCAGGTAAAAAAGATCAACCTAATTGTTTCCCAGTGTATATCTGGTTGATACATACATATGTTCGTAATGTTTTGGTTTCTAGAACGAAAATGCTTTTAAAACAAATTATTAGGCATTTATTGTCATATTATTGTTTAATTGAAAAGTTTTTGAGTTTGTAAATTTGTGCAAAGATTTTTTTCTTTATTGACAATAGAAAATGGAAAGTCAAGTAGAAAAAGACGAACCTTTTTGACATGTCAGAAAGGCTCGTCTTTTTTGTACTCTATCCATTGAAATCCATTAGAAGTCTCTTGTGCCGTTAACGGAGAAAACGTGAGTACAGCAAGAAAATGGCTTTCTCAATTTAAAGAAGGCCATTTCGACATAAATAATTTTCTACATTCAGAAAAACCAGCGGCCTTCAAGCGTAGAATCGAAAAATCGCCAGATCCTTGGAAAGCAATTTACGATTGCTTCTTAACCTCATAATAGAAGAGAATATGTTCTTTATTAGTAAATGTATTTGATTGTTAAAATATGAGTTTTTAACTATCATTTTAGCCACCTATTAGGTGCATTACCTAACATCTAAAGGCATGTTAAAGTTTACTTCAAGAACTAATATTTTTGAATCAAATAGAAGAGTATTTTGAGTAAACGCACTACTTTTTTATTTTAACAAATTTACGTCTTGAATGAAAGCAGTTTAATGAAATTAAAGTGAACTTATGAAGGCAATAAAATAGTAATTGAATATATAAAGCAATGAGATAAACTGTACA
Source organism: Dermolepida albohirtum (assembly GCA_031893035.1). NCBI lineage: Eukaryota > Metazoa > Arthropoda > Insecta > Coleoptera > Scarabaeidae > Dermolepida > Dermolepida albohirtum. The sequence continues at coordinate 690,603 of JAVIWB010006070.1, forward strand.
TCCATTTGTCAAATAGAAGGATAAGCACTTACATCGATGTAACCTCACCTGTTGGCCAAGCAATTAGCCACGCATGTATAATATATAAATACGGTTCATAGAGCGTACTTAATTACAACTACTGCTAAAAGAACAGTCAGACAATCTGATATTGATCTATTAATTGATATATTATGTAAATATATATATATATATATATATATATATACATATATGTTCGAAAGAAGGTTCTCGCGGTTGTAAGTATTGGTAATATATTCTCAGGCTCTCCGCGATGTTGGACAGAAGTTCTCGAAAGAATCGGCATCTCAATGTTTTGACGACATCTCAATCATCTTCTTTAGGAGTTGTTTCGTAGTGAAGCATCAACCTGAAACTGTTTCAGGTTATGATTTTTTCAATGAACCTCGTATACGAATAGTAAATATCGGAAGAAAAGTCCATATTAAACGTATATAATTAATTATGTATCACCTTAAAAGATAAATTAAGTCTAAGTACTTACTATTGAACACAATAATACTCTTATTTCATAATACATATTTTCAAAGATATATATTTAAAAGTTCTCTAATTCGAAACAGTTAAGCCACGCATAAGTTAGGAATATGTTGTAAATATTAGTAATTATTGCAGAATTAATATATGGTATCCTTATATAGAGTCACACGGAGAACTCATGAATCTAAAAAAAATATATGTTTAGAATCAATTCGTAAATACAATAATTGTATACCATTGTCATGAGTAGAAGGTAATCATAGAATCTATCAACTAATGAAACTTAAAGTATAACATTTTGGCACAGAAATTTAAATGTGAATTGAAACTAATCGATTTTAAAGTAGTAAATCAGGATAAATGAAAAGATAACTTCAAGTTAAACATATAGAATATCAGTTATAGAGGTAATTTATTTATTTTATGAAATTTTCCAAAACCAATATTTTCTATAGAAATAGAAGTCTTACAAGGAAATTCAGGAGGGAAATATTAAAGTATGTTTTAATATAAATTCTTTTAAGAATTCAAATTAAATTTTGATAGGTCAAAGATGGAATTTTTAACTATTTTGTTTGAAAGATTTAAAATACAAAGTAATATTGCATGAAATCATTTTATCACTGTTAAAAAAAAGCATTTGCTTCTTATCTTGAAATTCTCGTAATTTAGCCCACTGAACACGTAATTTTTTCACGGAATTAAAATACTACTAACAATAATTTTTCTTACACATCACTTTATATTTATTTAACTAACTATTAGTTATTTCAACTGAAATAATAACTGGAAAAATGATATTCAATAGTTTACTAGATTAAGAAATTACTTTTTTCGATTTCAATAAATCAAAACTTGCCAGATATATAAATTAAAATTTCGGTTTTAAAGCCGGAACGTAACGAAAATCGTAAAATATAAGCCAAGAGTAATCCACTTACGTTTCCCATTTAGTAAAAAGACCGTTTTATTCGCAAAATACCCCAGTCTCTATATTCAATCTACCCTGGTTCCATTGAACGAGAGAGTAGTATTCCTGTAAGAGTGCAAATGTCGATAAATCAGGTCCCCTCCCTCATACGAGAAATGATTTTTTTTGTGTGTTTTCTATTACCCTGATTTTTCGCAACACAGACTGCGAACAAATCGGTCGAATTTAATTTTTGGCCTAACGATCATCGACGCGATTGATTATTTATTGTTTTTTTTTTCGGGGTGAGCACGCGAATTTTATACGAAAATAACACGGCCAGATTTCGCGAAACAAACAATTTTCCGAATTGAATCAATTATATGGGTCCTCTGTATATGGATTATATCTTTTTTTAGATATCAATGACATCAACTTGTTCTGGTTTCGTATTATTTCATTATTATGTTTCGGAACATTTTATTCGTTGATTAATAATTTCGTTTGGATTGTTCACTCTGTGATATTCATGATTCATTTAGGAGTTTTATAAACAAGAGTAAATTAAAATACGTCGTCACGGTTGCAATTCAGAAGTTAGTTTCTTATATTCATGAAAATAACGAACATCTAATCGTAAAGCAAAACCAAAATATGTTTTATTTCTTTATAATGTTATTTACAATGACAGTTTGTTTTTGTTCTCCATACAATATGAAAATAATTATCAAATAGCCAATTTATTTTACATTTTTAATTGTAGTTACACTACTATTAGTACTAATCCAAAATCTTTTTACCATGATGTAAGGCTACGGAGTTGAGTTACTCTCTTTTTTCACTTTTCTCTGTTCTGGACTAGCTTTTCGACCTTTTTCCATTGAATATTTATCTCTTCGTCTGCACTTTTCACTTTTTCTTGCTCGGCATTCCTTGGTCTATTCTTTCCCAATATTCTCGCCTCATACACTCTTCTGATAAATCTCTCTTCCACCATTCTACAGCCGCCAGCATTTCATGAACGTAATGCTCAGCTAAATGTTAGCAAAGTGTGGTTACAGTGATCAGAACTAGACGAAGTGCAGTGCTATACAGCTGGTAAAATAATTGCACATTTGAACCAAAATCTCGAAAGATGAGTAATTTCGAAAAATTGGGATCAAGTCGTAGAATCGAATAATTATAATCCCTCTTCCAACTTTAAAAGCAGATAGATATCGCACAATTGATGAAACACCGTTGGTTTTATGTGGGAAAGCAATTGATAATTAGGTTTCATGGACTCATATGTCCAATAAAATAGAAATGGATATTTGCCAAATATAAACACATTCAACTTTACTTAACTCGTATATATCGTACATGACAATTTGTTTAAATTAGTAGTGTTGTATACTAATTAAGTGTAGTCTTTCACAAGAGTTCTCTATTAAAATAAACTCTGATACATATATACTTTTAAACCTTTCTCAGCAAACGTCCTTGGACCAAAGCTCTTACACTTTCTGAATATCCCAAATGTTAAATAATGCAAATTTGAAAATTATTAGAAATAGAGGCTTATTATGAAGACACAAGTGCTGTCTAAGGTGAAGACACGTCAATAACAGAAATGCAATTAATAAAAACTGCTTATTATTGCAAGGCTTCAACAATTTTGTACGATTTCGATTAAATTTTCTTAACTTAGTTGTATGTTGAATAAAAATGTAATTTATAGCTGAACTTAATTAAATGCAACTTTACTTAAAAAATTGCCCAGTATTTATTTTTGTCTGACGTGTATATTGAAAGTCTTAACAGATGTTTTCTAAGGCAGATAGCGAGCAGGATCGTCTCTAGATAATGATCCCTGACAAATTAAGGAATTACAATTAAAACTTGTATTTATTTGCTTTTGCATTGACGAACACGTGGAAGACATTTGTCTTGATATGTCACCTGATGATATGAAACCAAGTCTGATTTTAACCATTCATTTAAGGTAATTATTCCAAAACAACATTGATAGGAATAAAAGTTTCCAAATATATTACGCTGGCAAACCTGGCACGTAAATAGATATATCTGAGGCCCAAGATGTATTGGAGCAAAAATATACTGCTAAAGTTTGAAAATATGCCGTAGCCTTTCGCATGAAAAATACACATTCACAATTTGTATTCAACCATAAGTCAATGCAATTCTGAAATGTGGAAAAGATATTAATAAAAAGGCTTACCTTCATAAGCTGATCCATACTAATAGCGAGAGTCAATGACTACATTAAGGGCATTGTGAAGCTTTAAAAGCACGTTTAAACTCTTACGGGGATGTTATCGAAAACTTGTATTGAGGATGCCTAACACTGGGAACGAATATTTAGATGGACCAAAGGTCACGATAGAACGTACTAGAGGAACAAACCCAAACAGAAACATGGAAAGGCCTTATTTCCAAACCGTAAGAAGTTGGAAAATTGTTTTTGTTCGAACGCCTAACGTAGAATAATAATAGGATACCACACAGGTCACGTGCTTGTAAAATAACTCTCGATTAAAATTGGCGGATATAATGAAGATCTTAATTGGAGATTGTGAAATAGAGCTCTAGAAGCCGACGATTATATTTATCAAAATCGTGAGGCATTGGATCACAAGACATAAACCGTTTATGATTAACCAAAAAAAAAATCACCTTGCTTTGAATTTATTCAGATTAGTACACAAGACGAAAGTACTAAATTAAGTCCAGTAATTGAATATTGGGTGAATACCAGAAAACGAAGAAATGCAGAATTTGCAACTGGAAGAGCTTAAATAGGTGTCAGTTACTGAGAACAGAAATCTCATTTATATTCGCAATTTTCATATTGCGTTTACATCTAATCCAAATCTTTACCAATGTCATAACCTCGTTTTATTCTCCGAAGAAATCCTTTAGCTCTTGAAAAGAACAGTACATTTCAATGTATGGGGTGAGCTGATGTTATCCTGACTAATTTGCCAATGTAAGAAAGACTAACAGACAATAACAAGTAAACGAATACTAAATAAAAAAAAGCGAGGCTATTGAAGGAGGCTAACTCATAGAAAGTAATCTAATTAAGATAATACATATATCTTCTTGTTTATATTTACAAACCTCTAAAAACAAGAACAGTACGAGCAAGTATGAGACTAATTGAGAACTGACTAACAATTATGTGCTTTGCGTTTATATCTACATTGTTCACATACGTATATAGATATATTCTTATAAGCTTAATTACACTTAGATCATTATCTTCGGATAATTTAGTCTCATATATTCAGACAAGGATAATGAACACACAGTCTATATAATGTTTTAGATAGAATTTGGTTAAATGAAGTGTTTTAACGTTTGCAACCGTGGCAATTAGATTTAGGTGCTTTCGAATTACACTTTAATTACAACAGTGTTGGCATGAATTGCTGTGGAACGTATTGAAATACCTTTAAAGAGGGCGGAGCGTTTCGATGATAAAAAATTGAAACAGAGCTTGTTTCACTATTTAAAGAAGAACCATATACCTATCAAAATATAACTTTTGTTGTAGTACTTAAATCTGAGACGACTTGTATATAAAAATTGAATTAATCAATTACCCTCAAAAAAAATTGACTCTACGAAAATTAAATCTTCATCATTCGATTTGTCCGAGATGATAAAGTGATTTGCTTTTAAAAGACAAGCGAGCTGTTAAAAGGACATTACGAACGACAAATGACAAAGGGGACAGAAAAAATAAGTCGGTTTGACGTCAGGAATGACGCAAACTTGGAATAATTTTTCCTCCGATAGCCTCTCTTCGGTGGATTTAAAAGTGGCTTTCGCGAACCAAAATGAACGAATCGATATTTTAGGACGGGTTGGTGAGTCGTGGCGGAAGAAAAGGAGATGGGGAAGGAGTAGAAGAGGGTGTTATAGAGTCTTGACGTTGCCCTGAAGAGTGAGAATCATCTCGAATTCAAATACCACCCTTGCATCGACGGAGCTGCCGAATAAACCTTTTAGTATAATAGGATATCTTCTTGCATTTACATCTCGACGTATCTGTTGTCCAGAGAATAGATTACTTACTACTACTTTCCGGGGAGTTCTTTGTTTATATTTTTTTTAAGAAGGCCTTTTTTCATGATGAATATTTTAGTGCTTTCCAAAAGATGCTTTTTTGTCTCATTTAAATTTTTATGTGATGAAAATCGCAAAAGTTTTGAACAAATTTATGCACACAATATTAAGTTATGTATAATGTAATTGAGCCTATCTATATCAATTGATTTATTATCGCCTTATAATAATTCTAATGACCAACAATGTATATACTAAGGAGATGCGAAACAAAAGGAGTTCGCGTTGGAAGACAAATATAGTGAACAATAATTAAGCACTACAGGAGTTATTGGATGAAGCCCCAACCCAAATTTAAAAACAGCAATTAAAAGACAGGTAAAAGGAAAATCGAAAAATCGTCTGTGAAATGCTGCTTCAAGGGTATGATCGGAAGTCATTTCTGCATCGAATAAAGACGGATGATGAAAAATGGATTTATTTCGAAAACCCGAAACGCCAAAAAAACCATGGTTATGACCTGGCGAAGCCGGCCCATCGATTCCAAAGCCAGATCGTTTTTGTCGCAAGACAATGCTCTGTGTTTGGTGGGACCAAAGTAGCGTAGTGTATTACAAACTGTTGAAACTTGTTGAAACTGCTAATACTGATCGTTACCGACAACAAATTATCAATTTGAGCCATGTATTGATAGAAAATCGTTTAAAACGGGCCCGAAGACACGCTATGTGATTTTACAGCACGATAACGTGCCATCTCATACAGTAAAACCGGCCAAGAAAGTGTTGCACTTGGATGGGACATAATATCGCACCCGCAGTATTCTCTACACCTTGCTCCGTTCGACTATCGCCTTTTAGTATCAATGGGATATGAGCTTACAGAAAATGGTTTTGCTGGTATTCATAAATTGTCTCAAAGATAGGCAAGATAGAATCAAATGGCTAATACTTTGAATGAATAAAGTTTTCTTTCTTCTTGAAAATTATGTAGTTTTTTTTATGAAAAAACTGGTAATGATTTTCCGGTATACCTGGTGGATCTCTTCTATTTAGTATACCATGAAAGAAAAACGGAATCTGAAAATACCAGTCATTAGATATTGTGTATGCGTTTCTTGAATCCAATGAGGAGTATGTATTGACTAATATCGATTAACATTATTCGAACAAAACGTAGCCTCGTCGGTAAACAGAAAACTGTATATACAATATTAGCTATTATTGCAAATCTTTAACACTCCTTTGCAAAATGAAATTCTAAGATCATCTCCATCCAATAATTCTTACTCTAAATACAATTTATAAGAATATTTTTCATACGTATCAAAGTATAGTGCAAGGAGTGTAGTATAAATTTGTGGTAACTCTTCTAATGCTGTAGCAATATTTTGAGCAACAACTTCTTCAGTAACGACTTTTGGTCGTCCGCTTTTGATTAAATTTCTATCATTTTCGGCCAAATTACACCTTCTTAAAGTTTTATGGATGATATGGTAGGCCAATGATATGGTATGCCAATCTTGATGCAAATTATTAAATAAATTACATACTTATTCATGAGTTAAGGACGCGGTAAACAAAACCAATCATCAGCAAAATTTTAATACGATCTTTTTGCGTTCATTCTTAATATTTGGACGTTTACAAAGAATTCTGATAGGTTGAAGGATTGAATATTAATTCCATTGCCAACTGCTAATATAAAGATGATTTTAAAATATCAATTTTAAAAAAATATATCTGCTATTGATGTTAATAATTATATATAAATATATAATTAAGTTCTTTTCGTTGCCGGCAGATAGAAGTTCGAGTCCTTCCCTAGCGCGGAAATTTTTAATTAATTTCTGTGATTTTAATTAACGATGGCATAGCAGAGAATAGTAAATAAGTTACTATTTAATCTTAACCCTAAAACAAACGCGTCGGTTCGGTAGGTCGTTACAGAAGTTTGAACGTGTTTTAAATTATTATTCAAAGATTGCTTTGACCATGCTTAGATATATTTTACTTGTCGAAAAGTTCTTGCAATTATTATTAAATCGAAGAGACAATACGTGTGATGTCTTTCAAGTTTTGTATGTCGGGACATAGAAGGCGCCACTAATCAAATGTCAGAACCAAAATTAACCTCCATCTTTAGTTAACCTAAATCTATATAGTCCAAACCAGAAATCTGATTCGAATGTAAAAATGCTCATGGAATCATCTGTTTGCATTTACTTATATATGGAAAAAATTTTTAATATCTAACCCTGTATATACTCCCTAAATGGGCAACTTATTCTAAATGTAATTGTGATATTTTTGTATAAGCGGTCCTAAAGAGCGACGAGGGAATATTATACGAGAGAATAAATATTGACAGGTTATTATTTCAATCATTTTGAGTCCATCTCTACTCCTTTCGTCATAACTTACACCAATTTACAACCCACGTGACACGTTTAGAATATTACTTATTCAAAATTCAAGATACGAAAATTTAAATTAAAAAACTAGTGATCTAATACTTGAATTAGATATACCTCTCTCTGCTTCTGGGCTTCCGGGCTGGAACCGCGTCACTTGTATATCTGCCCATTTGTATGGGACATTTTCAGGGCTCAACTACTGCACTGAAACTGACCAGTTTCAGTGAGTCCGGAAGCCCAGAAGAAGATAGCATGAACCACGGCCGCGGAAGTCTACGTACCAGATTAGATATACCTCTCGTCTATTTAATTTTAAATCTTAACTATTTAAATAGATGTTTTTTCGATTTTTTAATTAATTCATTACAAGAGAAAACTGCAAATTTACTTATGCTTGCTTGTAAAGTATAAGAATTTGAATTAATGTCGTAAAACTTATTTTTAATTCCGGAATAGTCTATCATTTAACATAATCGATTTTCTTTTTAGAATGAAACAAAAGCGTTCTGCTAAATACATCGAACAGATCTGTGAATTTTTATTGCAGAAAGATTTGGTACATCCTAGTATGAGTAGTTATGAGATAGTTTACACAAAATATTGGCTTCAAAAATTGTAAATAATATTATATGTAAGTGCAAAATAAATTAACTATTTACTACTAATAATGTTTATATTTTACAAAACAGGTGTTACAAAAGCTTTTTCTACACTTGAAAAACAACATTCACTAACAAATAGAAACAGAAGTAGGATAAACGCATCCAACGTGAAGCAAAAAGACCTAAGAAAACTAGAGGTAAAGATAAGTAGGGTAGAATTAGAAATGAAATGTTTAGTGAACGGTTAAAAATAAAGCCTGTGACAACAAAAATTCAGGAAAGGTGACTAGGATGGCTAGGTCGATTTCGATTATCCGTCGAATGGTCACAATTCGGTATATGGTGGCAATGACGGTTTCTGAAGATTGAAAGAAGCACACGAAACATCGCACGAATCGACTTCGCATTTTCAAAGTAAATTTTTATAAATTCTATGAGTTTTCTATACAAAATTGTAACACTTTAGAGGTGAAATATAAAAGCGAAGTTTTTTACGTAGATAGTTATTTTAAGAAATCTATCGCGTCTACCAGAACACCCTGTGAAAAATATGAAAAAGATGAATACTCGTAACATAGACGTTACAATTAATTTTAAAAAAGAAATCGTGTTTTTCAAAAGGAAAATTCAAATTGTACTTCCAAAATAAAATGCTACCAGTTCCATTTTATGATTATTATCGATATTTTGGTTGAATTTGCGATTAGTGCTGTTGACTATTTGTTCTAAAATGGTACCGAAGCAAAGGTCGCCATTTCCATTTCGATTTAATAACCAACATTACTGGAATAATTCGAAATTTAATAGGTGCACGCTCGATCTGTACTATTTCATACTTGTTTAATTAATGCGATTTCACGGAGAGGTACGAATTTTGTGTTAGCTGCGAGCGATACAAATGACCCGACGCTAACAATGCGAACAAAACTTCGGTAAACGATTAAACGATGCAGTTTTAATAATCTTAATTCCGAAACATAAAGCGCGTCGGTTCGGTGGGTCGTTACAGAAGTTTGAACGTGTTTTAAATTATTATTGTAATTATTATCAAAAGCTTGCTTTGACATACTAAGACATTTTTTATTTATCGAAAAGTTCTAGCAATTATTATTAAATCGAAGGGACAATACGTGGGATGTTCTTTAAGTTTTGTATCTCGGGACATAAAAGGTGACACTAATCAAATGTCAGAACCAAAATTAACCTCCACTTTTAGTTAATCTAAATCCAAAGTTTCAGTGCGATACGCATAATATTGTAGCTACAACGAACTGTCAAAGTTGACAAGTTAGTAGAAGGATTAGTCTTAGCGACAATCCAAGAGAAGGTTCACCAAAAACGGCAATCACTCAGGAAATCGTCGATGCTGTGCGCAAGATCATAAATGAAGATCGACATGTGACATATCGCCAGAATGAAGCATTATTAGGGATTTCAAAGCCCTCAATTCAAAAAATTTTACATAAAGAATTGTTCTTAAAAAAATTGTTTCCCGTCGGATACATTTATTGACCGAAGAAGAGAAATCAGCTAGGGTGAATTGGTATCATTCTAGATCGCTTCAACGCTGCAAACTCTAAAAACGTGTACAATATTGTTAGTAGTGATGAATCTTGGATTTACCTATACGAGCCAGAAAATAAACGCCAGTCTGTTTGGGTGTTGCAAAGTGAAGAAAAGCCGACAAAAGTCATCCGTTCTCGAAGTGTTTCTAAAAAGATAGTCGCATCATTTGTCTCGAAAGCAGATCATGTAGCAAGAGTTCCTCTACAAGATTAAAGAACTATTACTGCCAATTGGCATACAATCATTTGTTTGCCGCAAATCATCGCTTGGCTTCAAAAAACCAACCCTAAACGACGAATCATTACCCGTCAAGACAATGCAAGTTCGTACTGAGCACAGAAGACAATTTATTTTTTAACGCAACAAAACGTCGAATTGTTGGACCATCCTCCGTACAGTCTAGACCTAAGTCCCAAACATTTTTTTGCTTTTCCGAAAATCGTAAACTGACTGCGTGGTCAAAGGTTCTAGTCATCAGAAGGAGCAGTCGATGCCTTCGAAAACGCAATTTTGGCATTACCAACAAAGGACAACTGCTTCCAGAATTGGTTCGAGCGCATGCAAAAGTCTGTTAATCTTCGTTTAGAATAGTTCTAAAAACAATAAAGTCTTTAAACGCTATCTACTGTTTTATATTCAAAACTTAAAAGACAACCCACGTATATATATGTTTGTTTTGTAACATTTGTACGTAGTTTGGTAACTGACTGTCTTGTAGATCAGGTTATATTATTAATTTAGCCATGACAAGACTTCACTTCTTTTTTACAAAAGCCATCCGATAGCTTTTTGCTCTATATAGTATTTATTATATCATTATTATTTAATGTATTAAACACTTTCTCAAGTAAAGCTTGTAGAACATGTTCCAACATTACAATTAAATCTCTATTCTGCCTTCCACGTGAATAAACAGAAAATCGCTGGTTTGTTTTAACTAATAAATCCAGAAAAGCGTGTTTCGATTTGAAACTTAAGTCGAAAGCGCAAGTATTGTAGCACAGTGCAGTCACAAGGAGAAAAGGAAGTTAGCCATCCGGCATAAGATCAAGATTTAAAAAATCAAGAGATAAGAAAAGCTACACATAGGTACGATTGCAATGGTAGCAAATGATTTAAAAAAAACTTTCAGATTTAGTCACAAGTTCTCGGTTCTAGATTTCACTGCATTTACTTCTTCTACCCATTAATGGAACTTATCTTCCTCTCTCTCAACTATTTCTGCCCAATTCATATCTTGTCCAGGCTCCTACATTTAGCATTCTTTCAGCATATCCAGCAGGATTTGCTGCTTCGCCTTTTTGGTGCTTCGTATAGTCATTACTCTATAAGCCTTTCAGATATAACTTTTTTGAATTGGGACTTCTACTTTCGTTGTTATCACGCGACCTATCCTGTTTCAATGTTAATATAATAATCTTTTTTAATGCTAGTAAGGCTGGAAAATACATATAATAGCTTTTTTCAGCCCATTGTTCTTAGAATTTTCCTCTCAAATGTGCCTAGTAGGTTTTAATTTTTTTTAGTGTGAACGTCAACGTTTCTGTTTCATATATTCAAACAAGCTGGTAATTAAAAAAAATAAAAATAAATAAAAATCAGAATCACCCTAACGATATTTTTAATAAATTATAAAATTACCATGTATGCTCAAAACAATATCTCATATTTAAGTGTTTATGTTCTTTCTATGTGTTTATATATTTTGTCAATATTTATTATATTCCTATTTATTACTATTTTCCCCATGTAAGATTAATGGAAAGACCTACTGAACGTATCGAACCTCCAAGTTTGATTTATTCTAAATTTTATTGTTCCCAAACAATTTCCTTCCTTCTTTTATTTATATTACGTGGAAATTTTGTAATAAAATCAAACGAAATTGATGGCAGGAATAACGTAACAATATATTTACGTAGTTCGGTTTTCATCGTCTACGTCTGTGACGCGTAACAATTGCGGCGAAAAATATGAAAAAAAAAAGACGGAAAAATCGAGCAACGGATAGAAATCACAGCCAGTGTGGATTAAATCAATTTTATCGAGATGAATTCTCCTTCATTTCGAGGACGATTTATCATTGTTTTATCTATTGCAGAACGAAAGGGCAATAAAAGTTTTATTGATATAAATTCAATATACGACAGTGAGATGGACGCAGTCAGACTTGGTCTTTTCTTTATGGAATTTTCGTTATATTTTCTCTTCAAGATACAGAATACAGGGTCCGTCAAAATCATTAGAATGTTTAGATAAATAAAACAGAGTATAAATAATGATTTACATATATATGTATATATATATATATATATATATATATACGAGGGGGCGTTTTTATATTCGCGGAATGAGCGGGTTGTAGAGGGGTGAGTAGGCGCATTGGGGGCGTGGCCTGTGCAGCGACTCATGATTAGTATAAATACGAAGTTTCATTGTTATTAGACAGTTAGTCTTTGAGCTATCGTCAACCAAGTAACATAATCAGGAGTGAAAAGTGAAATATGGAAAAAATCGAATATCGTGCCGTTATAAAGTTCCTTACCAGGTAAGGAAAATCAGTCGCGACCATAATGAATGATCATTGGTTTATCTTGTCCAGGAAAAACCATGGTGTACAAGTGGCATAGTTTATTTAAACAAGGAAGGGAATGAAGACGACCCGAGGCCGGGTAGGAGCATTGAGGTGACCACGCCAGCACTTATCCAAAAAGTTGAACAAATTGTACTCGAAGATGCTCGACTAAAGAAGAAACAACTCGCAGAAATGGTTGGAGTATCCGATACAACAATTTTTAAAATCCTACACGATCATCTCGGCATGTCTATAGTCAGCGCAAGATGGGTGCCGAGAATGCTCACGCCGCCGCAAAAACAACAGCGCGTAGAGTGTTCGCGTGCATTTTTGGACCTCTGTAATGAAGACAAGGATGATGTATTGAGTGGAATTGTTACTGGAGACGAAACTTGGGTTTATCATTATGAACCTGAGTCCAAACAAGACTCCATGCAGTGGCATAAAAAGGGCACAGCATCTCCCAAGAAATTTAAAGTGTCACAATCAGCTGGGAAACTCATGGCAACGGTATTTTGGGACTCGGAAGGAATATTGTTGATTGATTATAAAGATAAAGGTGTTTCTATAACCGGAGAATATTACGCTTCAATATTAGAGCGACTAAAAGAAGCCATTAAAGAGAAAAGACGGGGAAAATTGACAAAATTCTGCTTTCGCACGACAACGCGCCCGTCCACAAGAGCCGCGTTGCGTTAGCTGCCCTGCATAAGGTGGGCTTCGAAATTGTGAATCACCCACCCTACAGCCCAGACCTGGCCCCGAGTGATTATTACCTGTTTCCGAAAATGAAAAAAGAGCTGCGGGGTAAAAAATTTACTGCCAATGATGAAGTCAAGGAGGCAGTTTCGGCGTATTTTGCAGATAAAGAGAAATCATTTTAAATAAATTAATTGAAAGATGTGAAAAATGTATCCGTCTTGCAGGTGAATATATTGAAAAAGAAAAATAATTTGGTTTTTTTATTTCCACCCCTTGTCCCCCATTCCGCGAATATAAAAACGCTCCCTCGTATATATACATTATTAAAGCTGCCTTCGAGGAATATGAAGCTCCTCTTGAATCTAATATTTCACTAAATCTGCAACGTTCTTGCAATTTTGTTAATAACAGGCGTTTTTCTTTTAGAATTTCACTAAATAATACAAATCTTCACTTGTTCAGAACCGGAAAACTTTAATTTGTATTTGAATCCAGTATCTTTTGATATTAGATATTTTACCGCCAGAAAAATACCGCATAGAATTTTAAAATTTACAATCTAATATGACATCTGGTAATGATGGTCTACTTGGTTCTTTGTTCAAGACTGTACATCCATATTATTACATCTACTTACTGCAATATTTAATTTATCACTCCGTACTTCAACGTTTTCATACTATCAGCAGAAGAATTTCAGAACTTAAGAAGCGCGATCATCATAACATCCATTACTAAAGGACTCTATAGATCTATTAACATTCTTTCGAATTGTGCTAAGATCTTTGAATATGTTCTATCTGAAAAAATGTCTAGTAGTGTCAAATCGTGTCTTTTATTGGTCTAACTTACGCAATACATAGGCGAAGCATTGAATTCTAGACGACAAGTTTATGTTATATATACTACTTTTAGTAAAGGAGTTGATACAATCGATCACTCTCTATTACTGTCTAAGGTACTATATTTGGGCGCACTACCAACAACTGTACGCTTTTTTAAATACTGTCTATTGAATCGACTGTAGGATATTCATTATAATGGATATATTTTCTTCACTGTAGTCATTGGCGTTCTTCAGATTCCAAATATGGGCCCGCAACTCGTCAGTGTCTACGTTAAAGATATCCCGATGATTCTAGATTGTGCTTTTGTTTACGCAGATTACTTAAAAGTCTTTAAACGTATCACTTCTCCTTCAGATTGTCAACTTTTGTGGAAAAATCTGGCACTAATACATGGTATATACATACATAATCAAGTGTGTTTGAATATTGGCAAATGAGCTATTTTTTGCTTCTCTAAAAATTCGATTATTTTTTCGAGACCTTGGAGTGCTCTTCGATTCTCAAATGCCTTTGACTACACACACTATTAGCATTTGTTCTTTTGCGTTCATATTTATAGGTTTCCTAATAAAGTCTTATCTTGCATTTAGAAATGTATATATTTTGGCCATTTTGTTTTATTCCTTTGCTCGAACCAAGCTGGAATATGCGTCTATGATTTGGTATTCTATGTATATTTATTAGCAATTATTATTCAAGCATATACATTTTTTAAGTTTACGAGGTGTGACAATTACATAACGAGACTTATTTATTGCAAATAAGCTTATATTTAATTTTTATCTTCTTCAACATACTCTCCTCTCCTATCCTTACACCGCTGTATATGTGTCTTCCATTGTTCAAAACAATGCTGTAGTTCATCAGTTGTCAGCCTCTTCAACAACTCTGCCGTTTCTGCTTTTCTATGTCCAACAGACTGAAAATATGTTCCCTTTAATGCATTTTTCACTTTTGGGAACAGGTATAAGTCACAAAGTACGAGATCTGGCGAATACGGAGGATGATCAAGCATAGCAATGCGCTCGTCCGCTAAAAACTGCTTCCTAGGTAGGGCATTGTGAGCACAAACTTTTGTCATATTTAATTTATCATGTAAAAATGTGTCTTACTGTTTCTTTGTTAATGTTTACTATAATGGAAATCATCCGAATAGTCAGACGGCGTCACAGATCGACCAGGACGTTCACCATCTTCGACCTCTATTCAAAAACTCGCGAACGTGACACAATATTATCACCAAACACCTCCTTTAACATTCGTAAACATTCTGTTGGCGATTTTTTTAATTTATCAAGGAATTTCAGGTTAATTCGCTGTTCGACTTTTACAGTGTCCTCTACAATTAAAGCTTGAAAGTAAACTAATAGAGAGACAAAACTACGAGTTGTCGCTTGGGAAGTAACTAGGTTAATGACATTCCAATTCCAATTACAGCCTCGCTCGATGCGACTGCCCCATGGATACGCCCCTTCCATGGGGCAGTCGCATCTCGTTATTTAATTGCCATACCTCGTATATACTTATAATTCATCATGACTCTGTGGGAGCTTTACTCATATTGGCAGTTGGGAACAAGAAGGGAGATTTAATATGTTTTCATTTTCTCTCTATGTGCTTCTTGTACTCCATATATATTTTTTAAATCATGTACTTATATGTAAGAATTATTATGTTTCCTCATGATTTGTAAAATTTCATATTTACTTTTTGTTGGTAACATTTCTAAAAACATATTTGTGTCATGTATGTATGTTTGTTTTTGTCCTATTAATAGAAAAAATTCTGTTTGGCAAAATATAAATAAAAAATAAAAATAAATTTGATCAAGTTTCGACATTTCTTTTCATTCTATTCATCGATGTATTGTATTGTTTTATCTAATTCTAATTAACAAGATAAAGCAAAAACCAACTCTATTATATACTACACCTACCTATCTAGGTTTTTCTTTTTTTTTCATTTTTATTATTCTTTTTTTTTTGTTAAACGAAACCCCGGCCGGATGAAGGTCGGCCTTTATTACCATGAAATCAGACCTATCGCTGCCAGTGAATATAAATTTCTCGTTTTGGCCGGGCCCGAGCCTGGAGTCAAAGGGTCTCTTCTCTTCTGAATAAACCGCCGGATAAATTCGACCTGCTATCGACAGTTCAACAACGTCGGGGCAGGTCCGCTGACATTTATTTCTGCCATTCACGTCCAACATGCGAGATATCTATAAAAAAGGAGAGTGGAATCGAGTCCGGTAACCCCATCAATTGGTCAGATGCGGTTGCTGTTGTCGTGACGGCAGGACATACAGTTTTTTATATTCGGCGATTGTCCCCGCAATGCATCGTTGTGCATATGTATATATAATAGGAATGAAGTCCATAATGGATTTTGAGAGAACATAAGTTTGGAGGTATTGTTGTCAATTCTAAATAACTTTAACGTTCAAATTATCGCCATTTCTTTACTTCAGTTGATTTCAAAACTCCGTTGGCATCCAAGTACGCCTTCATTTTTGCTCCTCTTATCACTTGCCTATGCGTAACTTGAAAATTACGTATTCCGCTTCCAAGCAGAAAGATTGTTTAAAAATGTTTACTTTTTCTAAACGATTGATTTATATGTATGTAGTATGTTTCAGCAACTTTCTCCATTTTCTTATATCTTCTTCCTGCCTTAACAATTATATGTATATTGCTACTATATATTGAAATATCTGTATATTTGGACGTTTATAGCTTTGGCTTCATTGTTCGTTAATACTAGATGCATGTATCGAAGATTTGAAGCGAATGAGAACATTGTGGAAATAAGCATTTCCTCAGTATACTACAAACCATAGAAGATACTATGAGCATTAAAATAAAATTCCACATTTTGTAAATCTTTAACAAAATAAATTCATGCAATCATGTATTGAAAAGAAATATACAAAAGATACACATATATACACATGCATATGGTAAACATTTATAATTTTAACTCAATATATATTCAAAATAAATCGGAAATAAACTGAATAAATTTCATAGAAAAAAGAACAAAATTAAATTAAAAACGAGCATCTCAACTCTCTCTCTCTCTCTCTCTACGAATATTTAATGTAGAAGAGCTAACAATAACAAGAAAAATTAAAATAACCATTTTCAATGATGACCTAATCTGGTAATAAAATACTAAAACCAAGATAATTTTCAAAGTTCCAAAACTACACCAAATAACTGATGATTATTCAATGTCGCAAGTGTGTACTTAATGTTGAAATTACTCGTTTTGATGATATTCATTTTTAAGTTCTCTTTATCTAGTGACGATTTCTAAACAAACGCCTGTAGGAACTATTTTCCATCTCTTTTTTACTAGAATTAACAATATGTTAACAACAAATGCACGTTTCGAAATACTTAGTTTCAACAAATTCTTGGAACACACCTCAACTTTCGCCATTTAAGTTCATTATATTATCCATTAAAATTATAAATGACGCAAGACTTACGTTAGATAACTTTTAAGTTTTGCGTAGTGGACATAGAGGGCACTACTAACCAGATTAGTTAACCAGATTTAGTTAACCTAAATCCAAAGTTTCAGTGAGATACGTGTAATGTTGTAGCTACAATGACCTGTTAAAATTTACAAGTTAGTAGAAGAATTAGTCTTAGCGACGATCTAAGAGTAGGTTCGCCAAAAACGGCAATCACTCAGGAAATCGTCGGCGCTGTGCGCAAATTGGTGTCCCGTTGGATACTCTATTTATTAACCGAAGAACAGAAAGCAGCAAAAAACTCTAGATCGCATCACCGCTGGAAACTCTAAAAACGTTTACAACATTATAAGTGGTGATGAATCTTGGATTTACTCATACGAGCCAGAAAATAAACGCCAATCGTCTGTTTGTGTTCCAAGGTGAAGAAAAGCCGACAAAAGTATCCGTTCTCGAAGTGTATCCAAAAAGATGTTCGCGATATTTGTCTCGAAAGCAGATCATATAGCAACAATTTCTCTACAAGATCAAAAAACTTTACTGCCGATTGGCATGTAACCATTTGTTTGCCACAAGTCATCGCTGAACTTCGAAAAACCAATCCCGAGTGAAGAATCATCCTCCACCAAGACAATGCAAGTTCGCACACAGCACACAAGACAATATAGTTTTTAGCGCAACAAAACGTCGAACTGTTGAACCATCCTCCGTATAGTGCGGACTTAAATCCCAACGATGCCTCTAACTTCCTGAAAATCGAGAACGGAGCAGTCGATGCCTTCAAAAACGCAGTTTTGACTGTACCAACAAACGAGTGGAACAGCTGCTTGCAAACTTGCTTCGAGCGCATGTAAAAATACATTAATCTTCGTGGAGAATATTTTGAAAAATAATAAAGTCTTTGAAAGCTATCTTCTGTTTTATTCCAGTTTTATATGCAAAACTTAAAAGATAACCCACGTAATACTCTTATTTCTCTCAACACATTTCATATAGATTTCGTTCAATTATATATTCTAAGACAGTATTTAATATATAAATTAGTTTCAACATTTTACTAAATTTAAAATACACAAACTTATTTTAATTAAAGTATATAAAGTTATATTGAGGCAGGTGAAATAAAATGTAAATAAAAGGAAGACGAAGAACTAATGAGCGTATATTTAAATTACTTTCAGCCATAGCTTGCGCGAATTGCAGAAAAACAGATTTAGGTTCTGCTGGTTAAATAATAACTTTTGAGCATTTCGAAATCAATTTTAAGAGGAACCTAAAATATAAAAAATGTATGGTAAATCGACGCGTTAATTAAAAAGCAAGAGATAATAAACTAAAAGACAAAAGAAGAACGGAGCGTGATAGAAAAGGTTATTACAAAACAGGACTCTCACATGAAAATCAATTCTGGACATATCGAACTTATTGACTAATACGCATCTATATTTTAAATTAACAATGAACCTAAATTTAAAATCATTTTCCCTTTTTTTTTATTATATATTAAATCTCTATCGGCAATATAAATATCTTTTATTCAATATCTAATTTCAATTCTATTGTAAAAATAAACTTATCTACTTTGACTAAGTAAGTAACGAGCATAAATTTACATGATGGTCTTCCTAATCCAAACAAAATTTACGATCAAGGGATTTACTGTTCGTAAAATATTACGATGATTCTGTTCCCCCCATAAACTCTTTACACCCTTGCTTTATGGTATTTCAAACGTACCACTTCACCGTTCGTACATAAAATATTTATTTTTCCAAAAAGTGTTTATTTTCCCAACTAAGTCAAGGATCAACTACTTATATTTTAACGCACAATGTGTTACAATTCATGTTAGAATTTAAGTGGAAATTCGATAAGTAAATTTATTAAATTAAAGGAAACAGTTGGATATGTTCGACACTCTTGAAGGTTTAATACGATACAGATATATTTAAATTTACTTCATAAATTGAAAAAAGGTAGCCTTCAACAAATGATTGTGCGAGTGGGAAAATAAACGCGGCATTACTTAGTATATGAATGAAAAGAAAATTTTGTTATTCAGGCCATTATGTTGAGTAGTTTTCTGTTCATATATTTCTTGCAAAAAAATTATTAAAAATACTTATCTAATAATTTAGTTACCCCAGAATTCGAATGTGAGTTTTAAAGTTATTTAAGGAAATTATTGTTATTGAGATGAATTGATTTTAAAGAAGTAAGTCAAGATAATAAAAGGTATAACTTAAATTAAATTAATCAGTTATATGTGTAACATATTTATTTTAGGGGATTTTTCAAAACTGATATTTTCCATAAGAATAGTCTCATAATGGGAGTATATTAATGTATGATGCTTTAATATAAAATATTTTAAGAATTTAAATTGAATTTTGACAAGCCAAAATTGAAGTTTTAGATATTTTGTTTGAGTCATTTAAAATATGAAACTCGAGTACCTAAGTAATTAAAATTTGGAGAATCTGGATATCATATGCAATTTAATATTTAAATAGAAATTAAAATTAATTATTTTTAATTTAGGGATTCTCGAAGTGTTTTTTCTAAATTAAATAGAGTAAGGAAATGTGCATGAATATCTAGTATATCCACTGAGTTTTGCCGATACCCATGCCCGAGACGGATCTCATTGTTCTAACATAGATACATACAATAGTAAATTAATCATAAAAAAATACTAGTTATAAGAACAGAATACAAAAGTAGGTACTGCATTTTTTTTATTTTACACAACTTATAAGTTAACTTAATATAAACTACTTCATAGCATTTGACGATCCAACGTGGAGCTCGAATGATTCAATCTATATACAACAATTAGAACTAAAAAAAATCTACTTCAGAACTATATATATATATATATATATATATATATATATATATATAGTTATGATGTAGATTTTTTTAGTTTGAATTATTGTATATAGATTCAATCATTCGAGTCTGTCGCAGAGAAAATTGAACTTTTTTAAAATATTAATTCCTAGTGGTGCTGTCTATAAAAAAAATGTGCGTCGGTAAGGAAGAAATGTCACCAATGTTGTATCAAAATATCATGATATTTGCCTCATTAGAAGCAGAGAATTTGCGCATAAAGTAACAGTGTGAATTTGGTATTGGTCAAAAAACGGATTTTGAACAAAGAGTAAATATCAAGTTCTGTTTTAAATTCATAAAACCGAGATAATTGTTGGTACTAACTCTTTGCGCACTACGCCTTTCGAATCATAAAAACAAATCAACATTGTCTTCACTTTTGACTTCCCAAACAGTTTTTTTGGCGTTCTTCCCTTGGAGGCTTCCATTCAGAGCTTTTCTCCTTAACCACAGATTTTTTGCACCAGCATGTTCGTCGTCATTTATGTCCTTACGACCGTCTTTAAATTGTTTATACCACTCATACACACGCGTACGTGATAAACACGCATAACAATATGTTTGTTTCATCAAATTAAACGTTTCAATAAACGATTTACAGAGTTTAAAACGGAACTTGATATTTGTTTTTTGTTCAAAATTCATTTTTCGACCAATGCCAAATACACACAGTTACTTTATGCGCAATTTCTCTGCTTCTAATGATGAAAATGTTATGATATTTTGATATAACACTGGTGAAAGATATATCTTACCGACACATATTTTTCTTAATAGATGGCGCCACTAAGAATTACTGTTTTAAAAACGTTGTCGAAACAGTGTCGAAGTACAAAGAGTAGAGCTTTGTGATTTTGTTCTGTAGTTATATACAGAAAAATTCTGAATATGTTGTTCATAAAGTAAGCATAAATATTCATAAAAAATAAAAATTATATTCCATTTTATAAATTTAAATGTAAACAACAAAATTCATTAGATGGATGAAAAATAATTGACTCCTTTTAAAAAGCTTACACATGTAAATGACTACGTGGCATTATATCCATGAAAATATATCGGTATATTTGTTTTTAAAATATATTTCAGAGAAATAATGAAATATAACGGAATGATTGTTTTCATTAATTAAATTCTACTCAAATATCAAATTTCTAATTCCTATACAAATAAAATGAATGAAGTATATATAAATTCGAATTTTCATATACAAAAATGGCTCGGAAACTGAAACAAAAAAAATTTCGAATTCTCATAAATCATTGCTTCACAGTAACAACGTGAAATACTGTAATGAGACATTTAAAAGTCTCCATTACTTGATTCGCGACGACTTCTCGTGTACTTACATAACACGATAATTAACATACACAAAAGAAAAATTACTTTTAAATATACAAAACAAAAAAGAAAATTGTAAGCGTCGCTGCTATTATTCGCCTCTTTCTGCTTCCTATGATAATTCTTGTATTCTTAAACAAACTAATTGAATTATCTGAAAATTAAAACAAGAAAATTTACAAAAATTAAAACGAACAGAAATTTAAATTAATAATGGAATGATTAGGGACAAAATCACGACTTACGAAACGTTGTTCATTAAACATAAAATTAAATGCAATTTTAATGAGATGTCATTAGACTGAAATAATGATGTCATCCTTTAGTTGTCCGTGTTTTCACGTTTATACATAGCCTCTTAATCGCTAGGCAAGCCTAGGAGAAAAACGCATAAAAAATGCAGCTGTTGGACTTCGTATAACAGCGTGAGTAAAATCTGCCTTCTGATTCAATTTGCATTTTTATTTTCATATTTGAAACATTACAAATTTATTTTTGTAATACAAAGGGTACTAGGAAAGTTTTGCAATATGACGCAACAATGAATCGTAGGAAGCTGTTTGTTGCTGCATGTTGGGACATGTTTATACGTGCATAGTAGCCGCCGCGCCATGTTGATGGGCTCAGTTATTCATTAGCAGTGAGAGTGTAAAGTGCTTGCGATGGCATCGTGGTCAGGAAATGAGCTAAGGGCAGTTTTGCGTTGTAATTTCGTGCGTGGTTTAAACATAGATCAGTGCTTCGAAGAAATGACTCTTGCACTAGGTGATGTTTGTCCACATAGCACAACGATATTCAGGTGGTATAGAGAATTCTAAAGGGGAAATTTAACTGTGGAGGATGCTGAGAGGCCGGAAAGGCTACGAACGTCAGTTACGGAGGAAAATGTTATTACTGTGAGGAAAATGATTGGCGAAGACAGGCGAGTGACCTACCAAGAGATAGAGGGTACATCAGACCCAAATGCACCAGCAATTCGTTCGATTCTGCATGATCGTTTGCACGTGAAGAAACTTTGTTCTCTCTGGGTGCCGCATCGACTGACTGAAGAGCAGATGACACGACGTGTGACTTGGTGCCGGGAGATGCTAAACAAGTTTAATAAGGGACAATCTCTGTATGTGAACAACATCGTGAGAGGTGACGACACTTGGCTGTACTATTACGATGTTTGGGTCTTTGATGATGAGAACACACCCGTAGTCGTTAGAAAATCCCGATCTGTAAAGAAGAAAATGATAGCTGTATTTTTCAAAACGAGTGGAATTGTGGAACGCATCGTTTTGGACACACAGAAGGTAGTCACAGCTATGTAGTATACTGAACAGTGCCTAAAGTCATTGGATCTATGAAGAACCTGTGGCCAAAGTCAAGAATGAACACCTGGTTCCTCCATCACGAATATTTCACCACGACAGGATTGAAACTTCTCGAGCACCCTCCCTACAGTCCAGATCTTGCTCCTTGCGACTTTGCACTGTTCCCGCATGTGAAAATGAAACTAAAAGGGAGGCGGTTTTCCAGTGATGAGGACCTTCTGCGGGCTTGGGACAACGAGTGTGCTTTACTCTCTAGTGAAACTTGGCAGAACTGGTTTAAAGATTGGTTTCGGAGGATGGAGAGGTGGATTGAGTGTAGTGGAAATTACTTTGAAAGAATTAAATAAACAAAGCGGTATTGCAAAACTTTCCTAGTACCCTTTGTACTAATAATATTGTCATATTTTGTTACGTATTGAATTTAAAATTCACAGCAATATTTATATGTGTACATAAATATATTACATTTTATACTGCACCAATTAACATTGTTTTAATAAGTTTCGATACGAACGAGAATGAGCAATTTAATTAGTATATAGAAAGTATTATATCACTGATTTTCTTTTTAATTGGCAGAAAATTTTAACCATAACTTTGTATATGTATGTATGTTCAATTGCCTGCCAGACAATCCGTTGGGAACAGAAGCTCCGCTGATAAGCTGAGGCAATTAGTTGTTCTAACATGAGAGGGGTCGAGATATCAAATCGCTACGCCTAATGGAACAAATTACTCCTATCAAAATGTTAATTTTATCGAAAAATTAATAACAAAATTAATCGACTTGCGTCACTTTTATTTAAAACTTCTTGAGCATTTTTGTACATACAATTTTCGATTTAAAATATTCAAATTTTTAATATAAATTTTAATATACTCTCGATAAATTCTCTTATCTGTTTTCAGTCAAATAATCGCCTGTAATAAATACACCCTTACTATAATTCCCCAAGGCAAATATACATAAGATAACCGAAACAATACTACTGAAACGGTAATAAAAGGGCAATTCGCAAAGGGAGAATCGATTTTGAGTCAGAACAATGGGGCTAATTTTAAAGACTTACATAATCGTCCGCCTGCCTAATAATGGACAACGAAAAAACGTCTGTTTTTGAAAGGGGGATCGCTTGGATCCTTTAATTATAATACAAAGTTCAGCTCCGTCATTTTACGGACTATAATTAAAAGAAAATATTTAAAGGGAGCGAAAGGAATGGAAATTGTTAATTTTGCCTTAATTTGTAGTTAATGTATTAAGATGTTTATTTTACTAAATGGCGAAAGTGTAAGGTGATAAGGAAGATTTGTCTTTCATTAACTTCCATGTTGTGACAAGAAATCTTCAGGTAAAAAGTTAAGAAAGCGATCGCTCCAATCAGGTCTACAAGATAGAATAAGATACTTCTGGCCACTCCCTGATTGAGAAACAAAATGGTGCGCAACAGATGCTGCTTTATAAGTTTACTTATATAAAATAAGTCGATTGAACTTCAATAAAAGTTAGTTTTATTACGTTTATTCTATACTGCTACATAACGCTTTAAGAAATGCCCTCTCGTTTACATGCCCTCAACAAATCCCTGGAGAGCTCCTTCGATCATTATGTTAAGGAATACCAACATTTACGGTGATATTTTTGCAGGCAGTATCAATTTTGCTTATTTTTAAAGTATTTCCATTGTTAATTAACTGATGTGACTATTACTTGATGAAAATCCATAAGAAAATTGAACACAAAAGCTCAGATGTGTGATATTCACAAAATATCTGTATTGAAACATAGTAGCAATTGTTCCGTCAGCACTGTGACCTCTTCAGACTAAAATGTAAATCCAACACAAACGAATATATTCTAGTTAACTAAACTATATTCAAGGTGGGGTGATATACAATTACAATGAAATATGTTTAACTATGGAGAATTATTTAAATCTACTCATTTAAACTTATTAAGTTAAACTTATTTCATTGTAACCACGTACCATATTCTGTTTGTGTTAGATTTCCATTTTAATTTGAAGAAATTACAGTGCTGGCGAAACAATTGTTACTATTTTTCAAATTTGTAATATGAATGAGTTGAGGGGAATAGCATAATGAGAATTACCGGGAAAAGCACATGGGTGGGGCATTATATCCGTTGACTTTGTAGAAACTTTTATATAATTTTATTAAAAACAGTATCTGTTAATTTTTTTCTTGTTTCAGGTATGTTACAAAGATGTATTACAACTAAACAGCGATTAGTAAGTAGTAATATTACTTTTTTAATTTATTTAACATATTCTAAGAATTTCTATTTCGAAACGTTGTTAAAAATTCCTACTACTTTGAAGAAGGGTGTACTACATTTCCTGTATTGAATACATTGATTTTTATTAGATATTTTATTTAATGTTAATGTACGTTCATGAATAAATAATACTAAAATATAAATCCTTCACTTAAGTTCTGCAACAGGTTATTTGGTATAAAATTTTTAATTTTTATATAAGAAATCGGACCTGAATAAAAATTAAAATTTTTATTCGAGTAATATATGAATCATAAGGAAATATGAAATATTTAGATAAACATAAGCCTGGGTTTCGATACAAAGAAAATATAAAATATCTATTCGGAAATCTATAATTAAGCTAGGAGTTTGGTGAAGCCATTACTGGCATGGCAAAACGTCGTATAACAAATTTGGAATTATAATATCTGAAAGAACAAACCTTAATCTAGACTGACACGTTGAATTATATTTTCCACGTAATCAAGAATTTTTTCCAAAACATTTGCATACAATAGGTTTTATCACGTATCTAACGCACTTTATCAATAGAATATGAAAGTATTAGATCTCCGGAAAAGTCATGTCGTATCTTTTCTTCTTAGAATACAGATAGTAAATAGGTAATTAAAATAGTTTTTAAAAATTCTTGTAATGAAACTAAAACTATCTGCTTCTTTACAATATATCTAAAACATAATATAACAATCAATGTCTTCTGTCTTTATAAATCAGGAAGATACTTGTCGTTAAAATCCATCTGAGGCACTGTTTATTGTACGAGTTTGAAACAATATTAGTAATCATAGATTTAATAGCGACGTTTTCCAATGTGAAACATATAAGTTACGCTTTAAGATATTTTTAATGTATCGTATTCGACAACAATGGAAAACATTAATATGTTTGTTCTGAATTAACATTTTGCCATTTACAAGAGTAACAACGAAGAAATAGCAGGAAATACTGAACATTAATTTTCCATCGCGAAGTGCTTAAGTATATGTATTTATATATAATTATGAACATAAAAACCTGACTCCACCGTACAACAATTCGATCTATGTCATAATGTAATTTATGACATATTACGAGTCTCGAACTGTACTGCTTTGGTAACTTAATTGGCAGAGCAATTATCTAGAAAGCGATAGATACGGATTTGAGTTCTATTCAAATGCAGAAAATTTTTAATTAATTTTTTGCAATTAATAATAACGATTGAATAGCAGAAAATGCTAATTTTCATGAATTAACAAGGTGCTGTTTATTTTCAACTTTGCAACCGAAGGGAACCATTAATTTTAACGCGCTTTCTTAGCAAATGAAAAAAATGTTAGCAGAATTAAATTGGGAAGTATTACCATATCCGCAATTTTAGGATTGCATTTTTCAATCATTGTAACATTTGCTGAAAGTTTTTCAATCCCAAAAGAGTATTGAAGCGGACTTAAGCGAATACTTTCATTCCAAATCAACAAAATTTTTGAAGACATTAATTTACTGCTTGGAAGATATTATTACCTCCTACCTTGATATGAAGAATGTTAAGAGGTTAAATGGCCCCTTAATTAATAAATAATAAATATAATATTGGAAAGACGAAACATTCACACTTTTAAGTTTGCTAGGAATGTTTAAAATTTTATACACATAAATATAATAATGATATTTTTTCCCTATCCTCAACTGTGAGGTTTTATGCTGCTTCGCCCATTGTAATCTTTCTCCTCGTGTAATAGACTACAAAGGTTGTCCTGATATTTTGATGTTATCTGCTTTTAAGCAGCATCTCTCTGATAGATCGCTGCCGATTCTTTAATAACCTTTTCACAATTATTCTGTCCCCACGTCCTGGCTTTCTTTCTCTTCCACAACAAATGCATCAATCGAAGTGAGTGATATATTTTCTGCTATTAACTTTACCACTTTGTCCACGGCTTGACGTAAAACATGTTCTCGTCTTGTTATTTCTCAATGAGGATAGTTTCCAGTTTTTAATAAAGTCTCTATTGCCACCTTTTTTGCACTGTTAATATCTTTGCGTTTCCCCATTGTGCTTTACAGATACAGGGCTGCACAGAGAATGAGGAAGAGTATGTAAAACTTATTCCCTATAATTATGTTTAATTTTGAGAAGGGTGTTTAGTGGTGGCTAGACGAAAAGAAGTGTATACTTGTAAGAGATTATCGCCAATATTATCATGTTCGCGGACAGTAAAAATTTCAGTGAGCCACAAAAATAGTCAATTATTTTTAAAACTAGTTGTGATATCCGAAATTTTATTGGACGTTTTTAAGTTTATATTAAATTACATGAATAATAATTGGCTTTAAAAATTGATTACAATAACATTCACATCAATCTTCATCACTGTGAAACTGAATGCTATATAGCATTCACGTCCGCGAACGTGTTATAAAAGGAGATATTTTAACAACAGAAAATATAATATTCCTCTCTACTTACTAAATAGCTTTAAATATTTTTAAGAAATACCAGTGGCCCTAATTTAATTACGCGGTATTGTAGCAGTGTAGTAGTTCTAGCTATATAATTGATTAATTTGAAGAAGATTTAAATTTTATTTAAATAATTTATTATCTTAGTGTTAAGGTTTAGTATTGTAAGTCAAAGCAAACATGTTAACCTAATAAATCTCCTGTTCGTTCAACATCACTTAAATCGCTATTCACACACCCCTGCGGACATGTGAGTAAAATTAATCAGTGTACATACGTTTCGAGTTCATACTTGACCCAACACTAACATCCCGAATGCAATATATTTTTTACAAAGACAGGAGGGAGAAAGCATATAATATCTTATACCCTCCATATTTCATTTTTCATATTATTTCTATGGTATATTATTTCCTTCCGGTATATCGCGAGATATTTCATTAGAAAATCTCTCGAGATTTGCAACGGATAAAAAGGTTTCGCTTGAGTTCGTGGAGACGCGACGCGACATCTTCCAGTTCTCTGTTTCATTTGAATGTCGTCCACATACACAGATATACACCGAAAGAACGCCGCATATATAACGCCCGTCTTCTTATGTCTATGCTGCTTCTAGCAGAAACACGCAAAAATAAGAGATAACCGGGAAAAATATCTGGATAGGACGTGTCTAGTCGCGTTGTTAGGGAAATATTCCTACACTTTCGGGTTCCAAAAACGTCGACAGACAGACAATTTGTCATCATATGGAAACAATAATTCGTAGATTTGACGCGTTCGTTCTCCTTTTCTCTTTATCTAGTATATCCTGGGCCCTTTACAATTTTATCCAGGGATATTTCTGACGAAGCAACGTCGTGTAATCCTCTTGACGTGGGGCAATTCAATTCTTTTGTCCCCGAACGTTCACCGTCGTGTATTTCATTCATTCTGTGATGAACGCCGAACCGTGCGAATTTTGTGACTGAAATAGAAAATGAAGGTTTCTCGTGAATCGTATACCGGTCGAATGCCCCAATTTAATAATTGTGTTTCCTATTACTTTTTCTTAACACTAAATTGATTTTCTATTAAAAACCTTTTTCATTATTTAATTAGAAAATTAAGTATTTAATATTGACAATAAAAGTTCGACTTGCTACCATAGCATGGTTTCTCTTTTTTATATGACCAATACCAATTAAAATCATGTAATAGAAGAAGAGGAAGTAATTGTCCTGGCATTAATACTTTACTTTATGACGTTTCATCTACTCTTGCAAGTGATATATAGAATGTATCAATAATATTGGAGGTGTACTTTTGGTTTAATTTTAAAATATGCTGGTAATACTTCAATTGCATTTTAAATTATTATTTAATATCAAAATATATTGAATATTCGCGCATAATCATGTCAAATACGAAAGCTTCACAATATAGAAAGTACGATATTTTTGAAAAATTCGTTATGGTTCAATTTTTTTTTAATGTATCTCTGTTTTCTTGTGCTTTCAAACTGATCTACATTAAATAAAAATTTAATATATTATACTGGGTGTTCCTTTGACTTGCAAAACATGTTTAGGGGAAATCTTAGGCAACTTAATAGGTTAATAGAACTACGAGCTGTCAAGAGACATTGCGTAAGCAATTTTTTAGTTTTGTAGATCGACCTCCGCTACAGGTAGCTGGTTACCGTTCTGCTACTGCCTCTATAAACCAAGGCTGTCAGAGTTAGTCGTTTTACCATCCGCAGCATTACCAAGTACCGACAAGAGTGTAGCAAATTTTAATTTAGTTAAATAACAGGCTATTTTGTCATAATTTATAGAAAAGTTGGAAAATCCGTCATTTGTTGCAAACATCAAATAATTTTTCATTTCATATTCGCAAGAACATTGGAGTTCTTCCTTTGTAGTTGCTTTAGTTCCGTGAAATTGGTTTTTATAAATACTATTGTCTATTCGACCAAATATGGGAATTTGAGAAGTAGGGGACTTGTTGAAGGAATCGCATTTGTGTGGCCAGATAACGAATATATCATCAAATACAATTAAAGTCAAATTATATAGGTCTTATTTAAATTGTCCATTAATTTGTAGTTAGACAAGTTATTGAAGTCATCTTATTTTAAATCTGCTTCTTATTGTATGTTTTAGAAGATTATATTGATATGTTATTATGGTTTGAATAACTTGTGCGCTGAAATAAATCTAAGCGTATGCTGTCACTATAATGTCATCTGCGATAGATTTTCAAATTCTTAACAACATTCTACATGTTCAGCACTATACATATAAATATATATATATATATATATATAATATGGCCATGAATTGTCCTTTATATTGTTTTTATAATAATTAATTTATAATATGTATGTGTATTTAAATAATTGTTTAAGTGTAAAATTAAATACTGTGTAATAAATTATAATGTGTTATCAATACTTACTTGTATTCAGCTCTGTCTGTCTTGTATTTCATGATGTTTATCTACTAGCCCATATAATTCATTTATTTTCATACTGCACTATTGCGTAAATATTAAAATGAACAATGAGATTCTGTCCCAAAAGTATGGGTACGAGCTGACTCGGTATGTATGTTGAATGTATGTATGATGAATTCAAATTGAAACAAAATTCTTTTCTTTAATCATTTATAAATATCCTATTTACTTATACTGTACTTTTTTAAATGAATTCGAATAATAATATATTTTTATTCGAATTCATTTAACGAGCAATGGGAAAATAAAAAAAATGAGAAAATGGGTACCACATCAATCGAATGGCAGACAAATGGAAATTCGGAAAATCGTTTGTGAAATGCTGTTTTGAAGGTATGATCAGAAGTAATTTTTGCATCAAATAGTGATGGATGATGAAAAGTGGATTTATTTCGAAAACCCTAAGCACAAAAAATCATGGTGAAGCCGGCTTATCGACTCCAAGGTCAAATCGTTTTGGTGGCAAGTCAATGTTCGGTGAGATCAGAGTAGCGTGGTATCTTACGATCTGTTGAAATCTGGTGAAACAATGAACACTGATCGCCACCAACAACAAATTATTATTTTGAACCATGCATTGACATAAACCCGTTCAGAATGGGCCCGAAGACACGGAAAGTGATTTTACAGCACGATAACACCGTTTCATACAGCAAACCCGGTCAAGGAAGCGTTGAAAGTACTTGGATGTTGACATAATATCGCACCCGCTCTGCTCTCCAGACTTTGCCTGTCCGACTATCATCTTTTCACATCAATAGAACACACACTTGCAGAGCAGCGCTTCGCCAATTTCGAAGAAGTTAGAAAACGGCTCGACGAATGCATTTACTCAAAGGACGAACAGTTTCTTTGGGATGATATCCATAAATTGCCTGAAAGATGGGCAGGATATGTAGAATTAATACTTTGAATAAATACATTTTTCCATTTTCTTGAAAATTTTGTAGTCTTTTTACAAAAAACCGGTAACGACTTTCCGGTACACCTGGTACAATAAGGACTTAATACATGTACATTATCATTGCATGTTTTAATGAATTAATTTGACCCTCTGAACATTCTATTGATAAATTTGTTCGCGGTAGAATCTTTAACAGGACAGCTAATTTTATTCAAAAATTGTGTTCATCTTTGCAAATTGATAAAACCTACACTCTCTTCTAGAAATCATTATTAACATGGAGATCTTGATTATTTAAAGAGATGCAGTTTCTCAAATTTTTACAGTTCCAGAATTATATTTCAAAAATTTAAATTATGTCGTTTAGAATTTATTTTTACTTAGATTGCATCAAATATTAATTTCATCCAAGGGAGAGTAAAAGAAACAAAATCATCTTCTGTTTCTAATACACTCTGCAGAAAACCCGTATCTAAGTCACGGACTTTGCCTATGCATAGTTTGCGCTCGCCGTCAGACCCGGACCAATTGAATTATTGAATAATGAACAGGAACACAGAGATCATTGCTGCCAACCTCGTATTCACACGTTGACTATTATATTTGAAGCGAGCACACATACTCAAACAAAGCGTACATAGACAGAGAGTTATGTACAAAACATAAACCTACATTGCACGGTGAGAAGTTGAAAGGCGATACTGGTAGTAAGAACGGTAAGTAGCACATACCAGAAATAATGAGACGAACCGTCGTCAAATATCCGATCGAAGGAGCAGCGTAATAATATAACGAGGGAAGAAAAGAAATAGTATGTAAGGTCGTAGCCGTTTGACGATAGGACCGGTTGATTGTTCTTGTTATATTTCGTCTTTTTTGTTATATCATTGCCAGTCTTTGTTGTCTTAAAGACAAACTTGACTTCTCTATGAATTTCAATGTAATTAACTGTTACGGCAAGAACACCTTATCTTTAAAGTTCGTCTTTGTCTTTGCTTGATGTTCATTGAAAGTCTGACCTGATTAATGATGTTGGTTGTGGTAAAAGAGAATTGGAAAGGGAAATGTTTGACTTAACTTTAAAATAATACGTATTTTATTTTTCGAAAGAAACTGAGACAATGCATTAAATGTTAATTAAATTGTGATGTATTTCTTATATTCGTACAAAAATAATAATATGATAGCATGGCTTTTTAAACTAATTGTAAATTTTTAATAATGTTTCAGTTTATAATTAAATTAGTTCCTTCAATTGTATTTTGTGTCATATCGACGTATAAAAAGTATTATTTTCTTCTGGACTTCCGGGCTGGAACCGCGTCACTGGTATAACTGCCGACGTTTCGTACCCAATCGTATGAGACATCTTCAGGGCTCAACTACTGCACTGAAAACAGTTTTCAGTGCAGTGGTTCCAGCCCGGAAGCCCAGAAGAAGGTAGTATGGACCACGACCGCAGAAGTCTACGTACTAGAAAGTATTATTTTTTATATTTTTTCGCTACAAATTTTACCTTTTATTGTAATCAACTATCAGCAAACTACCAATAAAGACAAATGAAATGCCATTGAAAAATCCAGATTATAGAACACGTAAACATATAAAGGGTTTTCCAATAACACTATAACAATTTTGTCCTTTAATATGAACGCATCGTTGAAAGATTTTCATGATTTGTCAACGTCAAAACGTCAGTCGAGATTAACATTTTTATCATGGTGAAGTTCACGAACAAACAACGTTTGAAAATGATTAAAAATTACTACTGCAATTTTAAGAGCGCTTACTCCAATTTTCGGTTGTAATAATCGTCCCACCAGAGAAGTTGTGCGTGTAGACAAATTCGATTTAAAATATTCATTATTGGATGTTCCTCTGCCAGTGAGACAATGTATCATTAGTTAGCCGTGTGCTACAGTTCAAAATGAGCCAAATCAGTCGATTGCACGCCGTTTACAGGAATTGCGAATCTCTGAAACCACATTATGGCGAATTTTGTGTAAACGTTTTGGCTTACACCATTACAAGATTACAAATTAACACAAGAACTGAAGCCCCTGATCATTTGAAGCGCCGAAACTTCGCTGTCTGGTCTCTGCTAAAATCTGAAGAAAATCCTGAATTTTATCGAAAAATCTTCTTCAGATATAAAGCTCATTTTTGGTTTAATGGCTTTGTTAATAAGCAATATATGCGTTAATGGACAGCAACAAACCCACGTATGCTTCAAGCGACTCCATTAGAGCCACAAAAAGTGACCGTGTGGTGTGGATTCCATGCCGGATACGTAATTGGACCATA
This sequence comes from Dermolepida albohirtum, assembly GCA_031893035.1. NCBI lineage: Eukaryota > Metazoa > Arthropoda > Insecta > Coleoptera > Scarabaeidae > Dermolepida > Dermolepida albohirtum. The sequence goes on from JAVIWB010006070.1 coordinate 724,275, forward strand.
TTTTTTCGTCGATGAAAATGATCGCCATGTTACGGTCAATGCAGCTCGCTATCGTGCCATGTTGAAGGACTATTTTTAGCCAGAATTACATGGACTTGACATCAGTGATATATGGTTCCAACAGGAAGGTGCCACATGCTATATCGCTGGTCAAACAGTTGATATATTGAAGGGTAAGTGTGGTAATCGTGTAATCTCGAGAAATAATCTGATCGAGTGACCACCTTGCTCATGCGATTAACGCCGTTAGATTTCTTTTATTGGGTTACATTATGTCATTGGTTTATGCCAACAAGCCAACAACGTTATAGGAGCTCAAGGACAATATCGCTACAAATGTGCTCGCCGTGGTCATATGAACGAAATCGAATTCCATTGATAAATGCAACATATGTACTGCATCTGGAATAAATTTCAGCCCAATATATCACTTATTCTGTGTTTTATTTATATATATATATATATATATATATATATATATATATATATATAAATTATGGCATGTGATATACAATATTGTTATATCTGAAACAAGTCTTATACTTCAAGTAAATCAGGCTGGGGTCCCGGATTTGAATCCAAAATTACTATTGGGAAAGTTTTTCGTGATTTTAAGTCGCTCACTAATGTCCTCTGTAATTAACATTAAGTTGCTAACACATGGCTTATTATTATTAGATAATTAAATGCTTTCGCAAAATTAGACAAGATTGTGGCAGGTCTGTAATATTGCAAAAACAATTCTCTCTCCTGTTCTGCCAAGTGTTTTAAAACGGCATGTTTAACAAGACAAATATCGGGGCAAGAGTTAATAGTAGCAATATTGTTTCAGTCCCTTACGAAAAAGGTATATAATCCATCGTAACGTGAGATCATCTCAGATTTTAAGCACTTCATATAAGTCATAATATCAGTAATCGTGAAATTATTAAAATCCAATTTAATGTATATATTTGGAGTTGAGATAAGATAACAAAAGAAAAAGAGTGGCAAAGATTTAACGATTTTGTCTGGAATTATAATATTCCAAATTATTGTAGTTGATTAAAATTTTCGTGTTTTTGCCAAGTTACCTATATTTAAAATTTAATAAATGCATGCAGTTTGATGAACTTGCTTTTCTATGCTTCCTTAAAATATGTTTTTTCTATATAAATTGATTGCTTGATATTTGTTAAAGTATAAAAAAAATATAGTGTAAGTTATTTCTTGAAGGAAATTGACTAACTCTATTCGTAATGATACAATTTAGTGTGAAAATATGGAACATAATAATGTGGCTTTCTAATTACAAATGAATTTTGGTCATATGAAATATTTGTTACACTCCATATTTGATCAAATTAAATCAAATAGTCTGTCAGTTCCACATGTGCGCAAATAAACTATTAGCTGGACTATTTAATTGGACTTTTTATTTTATTATTTTAATACTATAATTGCCATATATTTGCATACATAGTGTACGTGTACGTAGATACGTATTTTGACAGCTAAATCGTCATCTTCAGTAGAAAAAAATAAGTAGCTTTAATGTCCGCACTGTGTACCTTTTTTCTTGTGTAGCTTTACTATGAGCCCATGTTTCAACACTATGTATATTTTTTTCCACTGGACGTGGCAGCTTATTTGTAGAAAAACGTCTCCGGGATAGAAATATTAATGTAGTAAGGGGTTTTCTACCTCTTTGATTATTCATTTAGCCATAGTTTCCAACTTAATTTGTCACAATTAATGTCAATATACAAATATTCAAGGTATACAATTTCATTGATCAACTTTGTTAGGTATTCTAAAATATCCGTTTAATCCAAACAACTTTTTTCTATTAAAACAGAAATAAAATTTAACTTATTACTGCTACCATCACAAAGAAACTTCTATCAAACCCTTAATGTCAGCTTATTGAAATTTTAAGCTAATTTAAAGTTGGCGAGTACGATACAAACTTTGCCAGCCCGTGTTTCGATTTTATTCCAACCCTTTCGTAATCAACATTTCCTCTACACCTGTCTAAATTTGATCGACAATGAAAAAATCGAGCCACGCACTACTTTATTTCCTAGGCGCGTCATGCGGTTCTCTTGTATTTCCACACGTCAATCGACGCTTTGCTCCAGTCAGAAAGGGTTTGTTACGCAAGAAAACCCCGAAAGGGGAAATAGGGGGGTTGAGAGGTGAGATATAAAATGGCGTCGAGCGGTGGTTGTTTTCGCCGTTACGCCAAGGGGTTGTTTACCGCACTCATTCCATTCGCGTACACACGCACACAACCTTAACTCGATACACGGCACCCCCTCGGGGGCTAAAACCGAACCAAGTTTTACATTCATTAAACACGTTGTAGGTATATTACCGTCACCCCCTTCGGTTATTTATTTACCGGAAGGGTGTGCGTGGTAGACGTTACTACCGATCGTACTGCCGGTTCCGCTTTTCCCGTATTTTCCCTATGTTTTTTTGCCAGCTGTCTGTCCGTACGAGAGGGGGGCATTTCCGGAGAGTATGGTAAATATGGAAAGGGGGAAAACGGAATTACGATTAAAATTAAAATTGGCCCGGTGCTGACGGGTGTAATTGTTTTTTAAAAATGTTATTTTTATGGATTTACTTTTTATAAATGGGGACGGTTTAAATGTTATTTCGGTAATATAATTTCATGTCTGACCAAACAACAAAATAAATTAAATAATGAAACACAAATATATTTAACATACGCACGCCCTCTACCTGAAAAAAAGCAAAATGTTTAAAAAGTACAAAAGGTTATTTGCAGCTCCATCTACTCTATTTTTTGCGTTAAACTTAATAAAATCAGTAAAGCATATTAAGTGCTTTAAAAATCATACTCTAATAAACGATTGCCTCCCACTCGAATTTACTAGTAATTTAAAGAGTTTCAAACTGATTGTGAAGCACTTGAAAATGAAGATAATGTAATAATATGTTAATGTACCAGTCTTTTCAAATCGCGTTTCACCAACGCAGCGTTACACTATGAGCAAAAATTGCAAAGTTCTTAACATAAATGAAGACCGAAAATCCTCAAATCAATATTTTATGAACTCATAGTTATAAAATCGTAAATTTCATTTCGGTCCCATATCTGGGAAACCTAGATTGCTGCTATGGCACAAGCGTACAATATATGAAACGAAAATACTTTTGCGCATGGGAATGCATTGCTGTCTACACACTAGAACTATGCAAAGATTTTACCCCTTAATACGATACCTTGTAGTTTCGTCTTGTTCTCTTTTCTGTTGATGAGAGCCGAAGGATTTCCAGCGCTCTACAGCGGAAAAAAAAATAAACGTCGTAGTAAATGCCGTCTACTACTTATTAACAATAAATAAAAAAATGTGTGACTGTATACTGGAGAAGCATTGAACTTCGTACCCAGGAAATATTCATTACTATACATAGGCTTCCCAATTTAAAATTTTTCCAGGACTGCATGAAGCACTTTTAGACACTTTTCCTACTGTTCTGATGCTTGGCCAACCGCCTTCTTCTTCTTTGCCATGTTTTAAATGTTTTTGTTCCGGCTTAAGCCAATGCCAATGCTATATAACTTAACTTTACCTTATTTATAGAGCATTTTAAACGTCAAAGGATAACCATATATAATTTTACCTCAGTACTAGTTAGCTGTTACTTTTTACCATTACCCATTTTTCCATTTGGCGTAAGCTTCTGTACATGTTTAATTTTTCTAGCTTTATCATGGTATTAATTTGCAATATTCCACCATCTGATTGATTTTCTCGTTATCACACAGTAATACCTCTTTCATTGCGTTCTAGAATGCCAAAATTATTAATTGTAATAATTAGTAATAATAATGATATTTGCACGTGGTGGGCAGTAAATATTAATCGGGTTTCTGGCTAGCTCTAGCGCCTCAAGAAATGCAAATAAAAAAGTTAATAATGATTTGTTTTATGATGATGCATCAGAGGTCCAGAACATGTATTAAGCTGAACGATTACTAGCGGAAGTAAAACAACAGAATTGCCTTTAAATTTTTATTTATCGGTCTATATAAAGCGAATTCTTAGGGCTTCTATATATTAAATAAATATAACTAATAAGCGGGAACACTAGTTAAAACTAAATATTAGCAATTATATATACTGTATAAAAATATATCAAGTGATAAAGCTGTGGAGTAAAATATACAAGCATTATAATAAAGTAAGTATCGAACGATACGTCGTGTACTAGCGTTCGTGTGAGGGTTATCTATCTTAATCAAAATGTTATATACATTTCGCGGTCGTAAAATGGACGCATGAATATATACAAGTTATAGCAAAAATTTCACTCACAGAAAAAGCATATTTTACCATTGAAAAATGAACTAGCGTCAATCGTTACTAGAAGAGAAGAGTGTTTTTATTAACGGTTGGGCCTTTTATAATGCGTGGAAGTAAGGACAAGTCCACTGGTCATATTTGAAATATATCAATGAGAGAATAGGAAAGTCACGTTAAAATTTAGAATTCATTTAGAGGCGCGATATATTAAATATAGCTGCTAGGGGTAGGTAGGTATTTGGACAGAATAATAATTGTGCATTCTGTGAGAACAAGATCAACGTTTGAATTTCTAATTGTAATTAGAAATTAGATAAAACAGAAATAATATTGAACGTATGCCTAATACTCCCGAGAATATTCTAGGAATTGGTTTAGAAATACAAGTACATTCGTTCTAGGATGTAAACGACCGTTGGCTTATTATAGCCTAATCGTACGTGACGAAACAAAAAGATTTCCAGTTCGAACATAACAAATGTTGTCTTAATAATAATAATTTTCGTATTTAAGATCAGAATTTAGAAACATATTAAAAAAATTTTGTGTATGCATAGTGTAGCAACAGTTTTGTTTATTTATGCATTGTCGTGTAGTCCTACTTTTGCCACTTTTTGCGTTATTACGAGTACTTGTCTTTTGCAAAGAAGAATCTTACTGTTCCTTTTTTTGCTCTGTCTTCTTTGTTCAGAACAAAATTAAATAATATAACTTGCTAGAACATCTCCCTGTTTCAATACATCAGGCATCCAAAAGTTTCTAGTCGTTTTCCGCTTACTCTTAGTTTACCAAATGACTCTTTTAATAGCACTAATTTCTACTTTCTTATAAACGTTTACATACAAATGGCTTTAAAGTTTCTAATATATCAAATCTTTTTGTTTTAGCATAAGCTCATGAATATTAATGAACAAAGTGATCTTGATATTTTTATTCCAGCAATTTTTCCAAAATTAGTTTTTTAGTAGTTTTTTGAAAAAGAACAGGAACAATTAATTAGTGTTATAGAAACTAAATTATTACCCACATTTAATTAATATTGTTAAAAAATAAAAAACAAAGAAAGAAAACTTTAAAATAACAAATAACCTCATCGAAAAGGAGTTGATTCATGATTGTCACCGTTCATTTAACAAACGCCACGCGAAAAATAGAGGCATTTATACAATAATAGCACGTTTAAAAAGCGTCATTACCCTGCCACCGTGACTACCAACCCCTTATACATTCCGTACCGTAAATCATTCTCCACAGCACTGGGGTGTCGTTAACAAGGTGATCAAGTTTTTCTTTCACTCAAATTCGATGGGATGTGCCCCTCCGTTTCAAAAAAGATATTTTATGTGAAGGTTGTTAAACGTGATGATGCGAATTGCTTAGGGGAAAATAATATTGCTTGTTTATAAAACCTATTTATCGAGTTTGGGTATCGTAAACACTCCATTCTCAATCGTCTCTTTTTCACGGGAATTTACTCAAAATTGAACTTGTTTTAATAAAAAATAAATAATCCAGGTATTAAAGGCTTTCTATTTACTCTAGTTTGTGCATATTAAAGACAGATTAATGACTAAAACTTAAAACTAGTTCTTACATATCAATACCATTAATATAATTTAAATAAAAACTAATCTCTGAAGTTGACGAAGTTTTCGACGTTGTCGTTAACCTATTCTTCGTTAACATTCTTTACCTTTTAAAACGGTATTCAGATGAAAATAATCTGTTGAAAATATTCCTGATATATACGTATGGTAGCTACAGTGGAAGTACATATCGTAGTTTAAATAATTTCTAAGTAGTTGTTTGCAATGTGTGCGGTTTTGCATTTCTTTATTTTCCGCTTGTTCTATCAGCTGTCTCTTAATGACCCCCAGTGTACTTTTAAAATTAAGTTAGTTAATTAACTAAACATTTCATTACGAAAGGAAGGGCGTTAAATGTTTATACCTCATTTGTTTTAATAGTTCTTAATGAATAAATATAGCAATGAAGTACTCTATTGGTATAATACGTGTACATAATTAAACGATATCGCATATTAAAAATGCATGAAGCAACAATTACATTGATCTATAAAGTTCAATTGTTCTTCAAATATACTTTTTAAAGTTACATTTTTATGTTAATTTGGAATTCGCTAATGCAACCTTCACTGCGCGGACTTCCCTATATTGGCCAAAACTTCAACGTCTCGCCAATTAAGCTGTTATCATTACCGCCACTACCTGAGCGTCTTGCCTCGATTTGTCTTGACCTATTAACTGGACATCTACATTTAACTTTTTTTTGATGCTTCTACTTGATCATCTACGGTTTCCTGCCTCTAATTTTACGATATGTCTATCAAATCGAACCTTCTACAACACGAGAATCCGGCACTGCGTGAAAATTTTCTTTGATTAAAGCAGCAATAGGTTGCACTGCTCGCGGGGAAACTTCATTTTGTGTCTTTTTCTTCCAGTTCATTTGTTTGCTTTTAAGTTATATTAATTGAAATAAAAAAAAATGTAAAAGTTTTCATAATGACGTTAATACTCTGGCTAGGGACTATACATCTATAGTCAATTACCAACCCAACTTGGTATTTGCATCATGACTAATAGAGTTTAAAGCCTCAATATCTCCATTGAATGATTGTATCTTCCACGCGTTACGATGTCAGACAATGACAAGTCGTTAACTATAAAATATGTAAATAGAGGACAGAGTACTGTACCCTAGGGAACACCATTTTCTTTCAGGCAAAGAAGCAGGATTATGATTTACTAAGTCCAACATACTATTCCCTGTTATTTAAATAATTCTTAAACCACATGTGCGCTAACCCTCAAACGCCATAATTCTCTATATAACGCCCACACATGCAGACAGAAAGTCACTTCATAACGTTAAAAAGATAGTGCTCTGAAATTAGTTACAGGTTAAGCTCTTGTTAAGTGATTTAAAAGAATAAAAGTTTCAAATTCTGCTTTTTCAATTGGTAATTTGCTATTTACTTGTAGAAAAGTATTAACAGTTGAAATTATCGCAAAAATAGTGTATTTAATGACAGTATGGTATTAAAAGAAACATAAATAAAAGAGTTTAAATATATTATAAAATATAGAGTATTTCTTTGAATTTATTAAAATTATTTTACAAACTTTTAAACTCCTTTAAAAAAGTATTAAATGAAATGAGAAACATTAATCAATACCCATTTGACATTTAAAACTAGCCCCTATAAATAAATACCTCCAATTTGGTTGTTTAAAGTACCGGCAAGCGCAAAAAGGTTTCCCACATTTGTAATATAAGTGAAACTAAACTTTTCTCATTAACCTAAAAGCGTCATCCTCTAACAGGATAATAGCGGCAAGAACTTTTCAATTACCGCTAGTTTTAAACGAGATTTTAGATAAAATGAGAGCAACAGAAAAAGGAAATTTAATACCTGCCAGATCGACAAACACGCAATCATTACAATTTAACTTGTCTAAAATCTAAAATTGAGAAGATTTCATTTGGGAATATAAATGGAATAACTAATACGTAAATTGCAATTTCAAATTGATAAAACTTTAAGTTATTGGTATTCTTGAAGTAAAAGAGCTATGTAAATCTTCTGTTCAAATAGTTACAAACATAGCAAGAAACTAAGAAAATAATTCATAAAAGGAAATCTGTAATCTAATTTAAACGCTTCCCTCAACGAAATACTATTTTAAATATAGGCGCTTTTGGTGTTATAAATTGCCTATCTAACAAGAAACGTACCGAAACGTACGTTTAAATTCTAAAAAAACGTACGTCTAAAATCTAAAATTGAGAAGATTTCACTTGGGAATATAAATGGAATAACTAATATGTAAATTGCAATTTCAAATTGATAAAACTTTAGTTATTGATATTCTTGAAGTAAAAGAGCTATGTAAGTCTTCTGTTCAAATAGTTACAAACATAGCAAGAAACTAAGAAAATAATTCATAAAAGGAAATCTGTAATCTAATTTAAACGCTTCCCTCAATGAAATATTATTTTAAATATAGGCCTTTTTGGTGTCATAAATTGCCTATCTAACAAGAAGCAGATAGCAGAGAAAACTGAACTTTTTTAAAATAGTAACTCTTAGTGGCGACATCTATTAAAAAAAATACGCGTCGATAAGGTAGATCTTTCACCAATGTTATGTCAAAATATCATGACATTTGCATCATTAGAAGCAGAGAAATAGCGCATAAAGTAACGTGTGTATCTGGCATTGGTCGAAAAATAAATTTGGGAATATCAAGTTCTGTTTAACACACGGTAAAACGTTTACTGAAATGTTTAATATGGTGAAACAAGTATATGGTGATGCGTTTTGTGTGTTAATGTCAATGAGTGGTATAAACGATTTAAAGACGGTACTATGGACATAAATGACGAGGAACAACCTGGAGCAAAAAGATTTGCTTACGGAAGTTAACATCGAACTTGTGTGAGAATTTACTAGTCATAATTAATAAACTTACAATTTTCTTCTAAAAAATCTTACGAACTAAGTAATTACCAAAAAATCATTTTTCCTTTTCTTTGGACCTTTTGTTGAGCGTGAAACTGTTCAGTAGTTGCAGTGTCTCTTTATTACCGTAAGAGTTGAATTGGCCTTAATATTTCGCAGCTAACCAATTTATTTCTTTTATAAATTTTGTCATGGTCGGATCTCTATGAAGATGATCATTTTTGAAAAATCTTTCAACGATGCATCTTTCGACTTTATTTAAGAAGATTCGAATCGGATCTAACCAACTGTAGAATTTAGCATGCACATACTATGTTTACACATCACTTTAAAGTATTTAAATAAGTCGGAATTGAAAGTGCAGTGTAAATGCGACAGCACCCACAATAATTTTTTAGAATATACTGAATAATTTCGTACTACTACATATCATTTTGATATTATAGGAATTCAATATTGTTTTCAGAAAATATTTTTAATTACTAAAATAACCAGCATGCTATTTATAAAGAAAATATACTTCGACGAAAAACCTACACCGTATTTCGATAGCTTAGCTAAAAATAATACTCTAACTGCTCGAGTTACTATTAAATAAATTAAACCCAATAAATGAAAATAAGAATGTGATCCTATCACACCAATTTAGTTTTGGATATATGTTCGTTATATGTTTGATGCTAGATGCTAGATGCTAGACAGAGGATAATCGATGTTACTAAAGAAAATATATGAGAAAAACTCAATACGTTCAGCTATATTTCTTGCTTTGGTGAGTTTTCTACAAGGTGTGGCCTGATACAGAAATCACAAAATCTAGAAAACACTCCAGAATTATGCAAAAGATGGCATTTTTCCGAAATGAAATAAATTTAGGCAACTATTCCGCAGAGTAGAGTGCTTGGAGCGACTCTCTATTTACTATACAGCTTTAGTATACCTCAGCAGTAACTTTGCAAATTAGTAACATTTGAGGATGACGCTGCTGTTATAACAGTTGGCATAATTAACACAAAACCTTAGGAAAACTCCTTTAACAAAATAAATAGATGGACAAGAAGATAAAGATAAAAACAAAAATAAATGAAGAAAAGGCCAGCACATATTGACCCTACTCTTGTATAAAAATAACGAATACAAATAAAAACAAACGACAACGTTATTATGGCCAAATAACTACGAGGGAGCGTTTTTATATTCGCGGAATGGGGGACAAGGGGTGGAAATAAAAAAACCAAATTATTTTTCTTTTTCAATATATTCACCTGCAAGACGGATACATTTTTCACATCTTTCAATTAATTTATTTATACCCTCATAAAAAAATGATTTCTCTTTATCTGCAAAATACGCCGAAACTGCCTCCTTGACTTCATCATCGGCAGTCAATTTTTTACCCCGCAGCTCTTTTTTCATTTTCGGAAACAGGTAATAATCACTCGGGGCCAGGTCTGGGCTGTAGGGTGGGTGATTCACAATTTCGAAGCCCACCTTATGCAGGGCAGCTAACGCAACGCGGCTCTTGTGGACGGACGCGTTGTCGTGCAAAAGCAGAACACCTTTTGTCAATTTTCCCCGTCTTTTCTCTTTAATGGCTTCTTTTAGTCGCTCTAATATTGAAGCGTAATATTCTCCGGTTATAGAAACACCTTTATCTTTATAATCAATCAACAATATTCCTTCCGAGTCCCAAAATACCGTTGCCATGAGTTTCCCAGCTGATTGTGACACTTTAAATTTCTTGGGAGGTGCTGTGCCCTTTTTATGCCACTGCATGGAGTCTTGTTTGGACTCAGGTTCATAATGATGAACCCAAGTTTCGTCTCCAGTAACAATTCCACTCAATACACCATCCTTGTCTTCATTACAGAGGTCCAAAAATGCACGCGAACACTCTACGCGCTGTTGTTTTTGCGTCGGCGTGAGCATTCTCGGCACCCATCTTGCGCTGACCTTAGACATGCCGAGATGATCGTGTAGGATTTTAAAAATTGTTGTATCGGATACTCCAACCATTTCTGCGAGTTGTTTCTTCTTTAGTCGAGCATCTTCGAGTACAATTTGTTCAACTTTTTGGATAAGTGCTGGCGTGGTCACCTCAATGCTCCTGCCCGGCCTCGGGTCGTCTTCAAGGGATTCCCTTCCTTGTTTAAATAAACTATGCCACTTGTACACCATGGTTTTTCCTGGACAAGAGTCGCCGTAAACCAATGACCAATGGTCGCGACTGATTTTCCTTGCCTGGTAAGGAACTTTATAACGGCACGATATTCGATTTTTTCCATATTTCACTTTTCACTCCTGATTATGTTACTTGGTTGACGATAGCTCAAAGACTAACTGTCTAATAACAATGAAACTTCGTATTTATACTAATCATGAGTCGCTGCACAGGCCACGCCCCCAATGCGCCTACTCACCCCTCTACAACCCGCTCATTCCGCGAATATAGAAACGCTCCCTCGTACGGACGATAAGAACATACCAAAACAAAACTTGATCTTAAATTTTTTAAAAATTCGCTGGCTTCTGGGAAGATAACGCAAGTTTTCGACGCATAATAGAACATCATTTTATCAACAAACTGTCATGCCGATTTGAATTTATGCCATACAGTCATGGTTAATTTTTTACATAAGGGTAGGATTAATATGTGTTGATTTTTTTCATTTATTTTTGTTTTTTATCTTTTTGCCCATGTATTTATTTTGTTGCAGGAGTTTTTCTAAGGTTCTCTGCTAATTCTGCCAACTATAATAGCAGCGTCTTCCTCAGATATTGCTACTTACTGCTGATGTATATTAAAGCTGTACAGTAGATGGAGAATCGCTCCAACTAGGCTATCCTGCGATATACTTGCCTAAATATATTTCATTTTGTTTTATTCTTCCTGATTTCTTTATCAGGTTAGGGTGCCCGCCACACTTTGTCGAAAGCTCGAACCAAGTCAAGAAATATAGGTGAGCGTGCTGAATTTTCCTCATGTTTTCTTTGATGACATGGGTTATCCTCTGTATTTGGTCTAGTATCGAATGTCTAGTGAGCGCGTTTCCAAAACTAAACGACCGCATCAGATTCTTCGCTTCAATAGGGTATTTGACTACATTGAAAATATACCACAATATGTGGTCATCCTATCGGGTAATATCGTAAAAGAACATATTTCACTTTATTTTATACTAAATTATGTTTATCTTTGACAAATTACACAAAAAACAATCTCATAATTTTTGAAATTTTATCTGTAACGGGAACACTATGTCATTGGTGGCAACTCTGGTGACGTCATAGGCTAGCATACACGGCGATACTGGCGAAACGTTAGCTATTTTCTGGAAAACAAATATATATCCTATTTTGTATAGTAACACCAGTTTGTGATAAATAAAAAACCATTCTGTATTTCTTGTTTTATTATTTTATTTTACATTATTTAGATATTTACATTATTTAATAAGAGAATCCTGCAAATTTATTAGAGCACATGCAATAATAAGGACATGATCAAGTACACGGAGAATGTTATTATTTATAACTGAATGTTGCTTTAGCATATGGAATTCTCTTAATCGCCTTATCACCCTCTCAATATGAATTCGCAGGCTAGCAATTATTTTAGTTTGTCGAACTTCTGTTTTTGATAGTTTTACACCAGCGTTTACACTGGGTGGCCTTAATAATTGCATGCCTTTTCGATGAAGTGCCTGTTCAAGGTGCTTAAAGCCTCTGTCAGCTAAGATACAAGTTCCCTGTTCTAACATATCTAGAAAGTTACAGTTTTCTAGTATGGTAACATCACTTGTTCTACCCCCAAACCCTTCTGAAATATAATTAACCAAACCATTCGGAGTGCAGGATATTAAATACTTCACCGTATTCCCCTTTTTGTACTCTGACCATGTCAGTGCCTGATGAAGAGCCTTTGATGGTATTTGTACATCGATTTCTAAACAATCAATGATGCAGCTCACATTGTGATAGTTATGTCTAAATGCAATTGGGAGATTCTTTTTAATTAATTTTTTGTCTAAGTTTATGATAAAGGGTTTTAAAAAACAACTTATTATAGGTATATTTCGCAAAAACAATTTACTAGCATAAGATAGTGATATTCCAAAATTATCCTCTAATTCAGAAAATGTGTTATTCAATCTAAAATGTGTTCTACTTTTATATTTGTATGTTTATGCAACAACTGGATTAAAAAATAACATGCTTTGGGAATTCTTTGGAACAGAAACAAACAGTTTGTGTGGACTCTTTATAGATGTATTTGTACATTGTGGCACTACACACCATTTATACCCCATTCTATCCAATAAATTTGAAGAAAACATGAAATTAACTTCAGCGACGCTGTTTTATTCAGGTTTACTTCTTGATTTACTAGATTTACTTATCCCGTCCTAGCCTGTGACGTCACGCGTGCCATATGACCAGCGCCATTACACAAACAGCGTTTTTGGCGCGGTCTTGGACGTTCAAACTTCAACATTGATTTTTATTGATAATACAATAGATATGTCGGAAATATCAATGATATGTCCTTATTATGTAATAAACAATAATTTAAAACAATTTCCCAAAATTAGTCAAATAGCCTATTATTGGTTTTTATCTATTTAATAGTAACTCGAATAGTAGGTATTATTTTAAATAAGCTGTTGCAATATGATATAGTTTTTTTCATTGGAATACCATATTTTTTATAAATGAAATGTTTTAGTATTTAAGAATAGTTTTTGAAAATAGTATTTTACTCTTAAAATATCAAAATTAGATACGGTAGCATCAAATTATTCAGTACATTCTAAAAAATCGTTCTGAATATTATCGCGTTTACACTGCACTTTTAATTCGACTTATTTAAACGCTTTAAAGTGTGGTGTAAACATAATATATGCGTGCTAAATTCTACGACTGCGTAAATCTGCACTTTTAATCCATCACTGCCTATTTAAAACATTTCCGTGTTGTTAAAATTAAAACGAGTGCATGTATTACATAAATCCTATATATACATATATACATATTCATAAACCAGGGAGGTATCGTAAATTCTAAGTTGTAACCGTGCATTCATGATGATGCACACTTACACGTATCAAAAGACTATGTATGTTAGGTAGTTTAATACTACAAGTCTAGACTAGCGTGCAATTTCCATAAATTTGCAATTTTCTCCGACACGTTTTATAACTTCATAGATTTCCTCGCTAAATATAGGAATAATTTCTCTCTGTTTGTGGTATCACGTCCTCCTTTAACGTTTTACTTTTGTTTTATGCACCATATTAGTAGTATCACTGGCACTAGATAACAATGATGTGTTCTCATTTCGCAGCATTCTTCACTACGTTTTAGTTTTATCATCATCGCTTTTGGAACGTCAGTTTCTTCATACTCTGCCAACTTTATTAATACATGTTCATATTCCCCGAGCTTTTTACTTCGTTCCCTAACCATACATTAAAATGCATATGACTTTTCGAGAAAATGGGCAGATATTAACGTCTGTTTCTGCTTCGACTGTCATAAGCAGACCACTTCATATCGACGAGATGTTAATAAAGTTCATAAGAGCAGCAAAGCATGAGGTATACACTCAACATATTCATTTCTGTATTTCTACGTAAACTATGTTCATACGAGGTGCAACAATGTATTTCCTAGAATACACATTTAAAGAATATTTAAACAGAAGAATACACTAGAGACCACTGTTGTCTTCAAGATATTCTTCTCGTCCATTTCTACATTAACTTAAATCTGTTTCCATATTCGGTAGTAGTTTAAAACTCATTTTCTGAATTACTTTTCGATAATTGTCTCACACTCTGCTAAATATGAATTGCCTTAGAAAATCTTTTGAAACTAATCAGGAATCATAAAGAACTAAATCAGGTGAGTAGCTAAGATGATTTAAGTGGGTAATCGTTTTTCGATATATTGCTATAACAAATTTATCCACTTGTTAGGGCACAATTCATAGATTTTTCTTCGAACCAAATTTCGTAATATTTTTTAGTTGGCATTATTGAATGTTCTAATATTTTCCTCCAAGACTCCAGGAAACGTCAAGTTTCGTCTACTGTAATTATTCCCAGAAGCAGTTGCGTATTTGAAGAAAAATCAATTCAAAATTCAAAGCACGAATTCCCACACTTAATAGTATGTCTGATCGTTTTGCATCTCGTACCCTAATGAGATGTATATTGACTATACGTTTTTGGCCATAACTGTCATACCTTCTGGTCCATCTTTGAGTTCCTTATACCATTCAATACACTCGATTTTTTCATAGGGTTCGATTATATGCCACTTGCAAGAGTTCTAATATGTCAATAGTGCATTCACACAATAAAACTTGTATCAGCTGGAACACGTTTCACAAATTAGAGGAACGTGAGTTCATTGCTGCTGCTGTATCTAGTCAAGCAAATAGAAAATAACGTCAAGACTATGCCAACCTCAAATAAATTGTGGATTGTGGATAATGATGTCGGTCATTACCCACAATATCATTATATTGAAATAGAAATTGTCCTTGAGTGTTTTTAATAAGATAAGGCGCTCATGGTCATCTATGAATATTAGAACACGAACAAAATTGAATATATTAACAAGTAACGCAAAAAGTATACTGATATACATATGACTCTGAAGCCAAGAAGAAATCAAAAAGTGTTTGAAAAGTTATTTATATTCCATAGCAAATGTTTGAATATAATATTCAGAATATTTTGACGTAATAAAAGAGGAAAATAGGTAGGAGCGAACCGTACAACACCAATTATAATGCCCTTTGCTCCTAAAGCATTTTACATCAAAGTCTATAGATTAGATTCTATATCAAGTAAATTAATTAACACCTGGCTATATCGGATCAAAATTTACGCACGTATTAGTCTAGGCATGTTTAAATACGGGTATGTATATCAACACTTCATTATACTACGTCAGCATCCCAGAAACTAAATTGCTCCACCTCATACATACGATATATATGAAATTAATCGAATTGTAAAGCTCAATTTTCGAATGAAAATTTTCAATTTTAGGAAACTATTCATTTACATTTCATAAATAATTATAATATGGTTCAATATAAACAAAACACAACCACTTTTCGGGATTTAGCTCTGTTTAGTCTCAGACACGGCCTTAATTACTATTCATGATGCACTTAAATTCCTGGTGTTGCTAGCTAAAAACAATACAACGCGAGAGCATTAATGAAAGAGAAGTTCTAATTATATTCCAAGTAAATAGTAGTCGCAGGAATACGAACACTCATGACGCCAAATATTGTAATTCGAAATTGTCTGGAAAAGTTGATTTTCAACGTCTACATTAGCTCTCAGTTTGATTAAATATCTCGACTCGAATGGCAAAATAATTTAATACACTTTAAACTAATTTATCACTTGTTTGTTATTTCTTCGCTATTTAAACTTTGTAGAATGATTTCTACAGTTACCTGCTTAGTATATGTATCATCCTCCGTCGCATTCAACAAAAGCGTTCCCCTCAAAAATAAAGCAGCCCCTTATACAATATATACTCGTACTCTTAATACGTTTTTTTTTTGGTGTACATATATGACACAACTCTTTGCACTATCTATTACATCATGCTATAGGGGTGCATATAAAAGCACTTCTCAGGCTTCGCTCGGTACTTGATTGTAAAAATAAACTAACTACAAAAGAATAATACAATATTAGAAAATGTTCAAACGTTTTCACTTTTAATTCGTAATTGTCACCAACCTCTTAATTTCTACATGATAGATACAACATTAAGGCTGTGTTTTAAATTTCGTAAATTGTGTTACAACTTCCTTTATTATGATTTAATTGTATCATAAAATTGTGTCGGAATTTTATTTACAACATACGGTAGTTTTATGCACTTTATAAATGACAACCATTCACTTCGCAGCTATTTTGTACAATCGAAAAGAAGAATAACGATGTCGAGTCATTCTCTACAGTACATTTTATGTTTTTGGCATTAGTGTACAAGATAATTTTTAAAACAGTTCGTTGGACGTAATGGGAAAACTATTTTATTTTTTTTCATTTTAGGGTAAATGTAGTCACTATTGAAAGAAAATATTTTTGCCGCTATAAATTCCTTTATTTTAAACTGAAGGATGTATTTTTATGCATATTTAAATTCTACAAGATATTATAGAAAAACTTTTACCTATACCTAAATTCAACAGTTTTAGAAATATTTGAATTTTTTTTAAATATTTGGTTTTACATCATTATTATTATTATTCACTGTAGCTATTTTGATATTGAAAATAATAATATTTACATCATCAGTAGAAGACCTTTCAAGCTTTATTGTGATGCTTTTGTTTTTAACAAATCTCATACAAGGTGTTCATTAAGTAACGTCGAATAATTGCTTTTCAAAATATTCTCCTTGAAAATTAATTCACTTTTGCATTCATTTAAACCAATCCGAAAAGCAGAGTTGCCACTGTGAAAGCGGAATCTGCAAAATATTAGTTCTGAATGGTTCGACTGCCTCTTCCGGTGTAGAAAACCGTTGACCACGAAGTTTATTCTTCACGTGTGGAACAAAATGAAATCACAAAGTGCTAGATAAGGGCTGTACGGCGGATGGCTCATCAATTTAATGTTTTGTCCGGTCAAATATTTAATTGTGTGAACCGACCTGTGAGAGCTTGCACTGTCATGGTGGAGAATGATTTGTCGTATTCGGTTTGTTTTCCTTATTTCTTTTTTAGGTTAAGAATTTAAGTTCTACAACTCTCTAAAGGCACGGTTGCAACGTGACTGGTTTTTTCGAAAAAACAGGCAACCATTTCTTTTGATGTGCTTCGAGCGCGAACAACTTTTGTTGGTTTTAGCTCATCTTGGAATACTCACATAGTTGACTGCTGTTTACTATCGGGCTCATACATGTAGATCCAAGATTCATCACCTGTGACGACTATAAATGTTCTTTGAAGCACCGCCATTGTATTTTTTGTGCATTTCTTGGAACCAATCGACGCGAGTCCTTTTTTGAGCGTTTGTCAAACTATGTGGTACCCAACGTGAACATAGCTTCTTAACGGCTAAATGTTCATGCAGAGTCTTATGCACGCTGGTGTTACTAATACCTAGAGATGCGTCGATATCACGGTATGACACATAACGGTCTTACATTGTCAATTTAGACACTGCATTAATATTTTCCAACACAACAACATTTGTGCGACGAACTTCACGAAATCCATCGTCCAAAGAACGCCGTCCAAGTTTGAATTCAATATACCAACGATATACTGTAGTTTTCGATGGTGCTTCATAACCATATAAAGAATTCAGCACGTCGATGCATTCTTGTTGAGATAATCCACGCCGAAAGTTATGAAAAATGATTGCACGAAAATGTTCGCGAGTTAATTCCATTTTTTCGACATAAAATTTTCAAGTTACTGTCAACAATAAAAATAGCGGCCGGATAATAAAACTGTTTAAATTACTTACATGTAACGCCTTAGCATTCGCCGACAACTTAAAAATTTTTTCTAGGAGATCATCCTATGACGATTGCCAGATTCCGCAGCATAATCTTAATATAATTAATGATTGCTGTGTGCAGAATAATATTACTATTAATGCTGATAAGTGTGCTGTTGTCACTTTTACTAAAAGTAATAATCCTCTTATTAGCCCGCACTGTACCAGTGTGCTGTTGTCACTTTTACTAAAATTGATCACACTGTCATTTTGAGGAAATCGGGAATTATGGATCTTGGGGTCATGTTTGACTCCAGATTGAAATTTACAGATCATATTACTACTGTATGTGTTTCGACATCATGTGCCCTTGGCTTCCTTGTGCGTTCTTGCAGACAGTTCAATTATATTGCTGCTCTCAAGGTTTTATATTATGCTTTTGTTCGGACTAAGCTTGAGTATGCCTCGGTGGTATGGTATCCGTGCTATATTTATCAGAGTTTGTTTCTGGAGAGAATCCAGAAAAGATTTCTAAAGTATCTATCTTACCGTCTTGATGGTACATACCCACTGAGTGGAGTTGATTATGAGGCGTTATTGGTTAGTCATTGATTTCAATCTCTATCTTGTCGTAGGGATGCTACCAGTGCGAAATTTCTTGTTAACTTGATTAACAATGGTGTGGATTACCCATCTGTACTGTCTCAGGTTGGTCTATTGGTTCCATCTCATTCCACTTGGTCTTTTGATTCCCTCGCTCTTCCGAGGGCCAGGACTAATGTTCTATTGAAAGCTCCGCTTACTCATATGTGCGAGTAGGTTGTTTCCAGATCCCTTTCATAGGAAATAATATCGGTGGTTGAAGAGTTTGTGGCACAACTTCGGTTTCATCTAAGTTCTTCTTTTTTACCTATAAATATATACTTAAGTTCCTAGTTTTTTATTTATTATTATTTATTGTATGTTTTAATTTTCATATATATTTAAGTTAGTTTATTTAATACTTGTACACTGTACCTAATGCTTTTGATTTGTCTTTTAAATGGCATGTCTGTTGGACAATAAAAATATTATTATTATAAGTAAATAGATGATTCATTATTACTCCCTGTAAAGGTAAATATATTGAACTAAAAATGGCGTAGACATTTTACATACAGACTTGAATAATGAATAATAATAGTACTTTCTAGTGTATTTTAGAATTAGATAATGAATAAAATAATTTTTCGCCCTAGTGAAAGACCATTTTTTCAAAACAGATTATTTTATATATTAAACCATGTTACGAATAATTACTAAAACTAAAGCGATCAAGTACTAGTTATAGGACAACATGTCAATTTAATAGATATATAGAACCAGGGGAACTTCTTGATAGCTTGTCGATGTCAACCACTCATTTATATATACATATATATATATATATATATATATATATATATATATATATATATATATATATATATATATATATATATATATATATATATATATATACGGGATTCTCAATTTGCAAGAGTAAATAATTGCAGAGCAAAGAACAAAGTGCACGTCTAAAACATCTTGAGTTACCTAAAACTTCGAGATATACTCAAAAAGATAGCGTGGAATGTGGAGTAATTAACGATAAATTTTAATGGTTCTAGACGTGATTACGTAGTTAACATATCATTAGGCAAACTTTTGCACTATTCTAAATGAAATACGGTTATATTTAAGTTATGTCAGTTTAATTAATTTAATACTTGTAGCATGCAGTAACATACAATGTAAACGTAATAAATCGAAATGAACAAAAATCGTAGTCGTAGATAAAAAGACACTTAACTGTTATTAATTGGATAGAATTACTAGTTGGTAGAGTAGGATTACATCAATTAAAACTCGTGTTACACAGAACGAACTGTACAAACAAGTTCCACTTTATTAGCTACATACAGTACACTGTAGACACGTTAATAATTCACCTCCAGGCAGTGGTTAAATGTTTCTACTGAAGCAAATGTAAACAACGTTCGCATGTGTATGTGTGTGTAAAGTGTATTATTACATTGAACCACCCTCTCCCCACCCGAGTCCTATTCCCTTTTCCAGGGAGCCCACATGCAACCCGAATATGCATATGTTCTAATCGATAAAACTGTTGACATTTAATTAATTCTTCCCGTGTCGATCGAATTCATGGGCACGGTTGGGTACAGAGGGGCGAGGAAGGGATATTTGTCTCTGGAAACCCCTAAACTAATTATACATATGCATACATACGTAGTTAAGCCACATCAGACATATGCCAGACGACTCTAACTGTGAGGGTTGGTTAATGATGACGTTTAATCTAATCAATGCAAGAAGGGTTTCCTTAGATTATGTTTTCGTTAGATTAAAACGACTTAATCCTGTAATTAGAAAGTTATCGGTGCAAAATTCACC
Organism: Dermolepida albohirtum; assembly: GCA_031893035.1. Taxonomy (NCBI): domain Eukaryota; kingdom Metazoa; phylum Arthropoda; class Insecta; order Coleoptera; family Scarabaeidae; genus Dermolepida; species Dermolepida albohirtum. The sequence goes on from JAVIWB010006070.1 coordinate 745,001, forward strand.
AGTAATGGTTGATAGTAGTTTTTAATAATATTTTCCATAACAATTTGTGGCAAAAATAAGTTACAAAATTGTTTAATTTCTAAGAATAGTATCCTGCACGATAACTAAACCGATTGAATCATAAAACAAATTTCAATTTTCTCATTCAGGTATCTTTAGAGAAGCCATTGTTGTGAAGAAATATTAAAACATTAACCTAGAAGATGATTACAATGAGATGTAAAGTCACGGATATTTGTATGTATAGAAAAATTATTGCTAAAGGATCCACTCTGTTAATACATCCTAAAGAAGTCAATAACGTAAAAAGCGAAACGCTGATAACTACAACCACAATTTCGCTAGTAGAAAATTCTAAGAAGCTACATACACTTTAACTGACAACTAAATCAGTATGCTCAATAATGAATGAGAAACTGGACAAAATCTAGTTCCATCGTAAGCCACTCAATGTATAGCATTGAATGGAATATTCTTCTCGTCAGCTTTGAGATACTTTCCCTGGAATCTCATCTCATGACTTCTGCAGTTACTCTTCATTATTAACTTCAAAGTTAATTAGTTCACCTGCAAACATATTACAAAATACAATTTACGACTAAAATATTTACCCGTTTCACTACAAAAACTAGTAAAAACAAACTTGCTACTTCCCTTTGCACTATATTACATCCTAATCTTTTAACTCTTCTTGAATTTTATCAATTAATTCCTCTATTTCCCTCTCGATCTATACGAGAAATATAGGTATTTATTTGATTTTATTTTATTTTTAGGTAAACTTTTAAGTGCATACGTTAAAATTGTTGCAGTGTTTTAAAGTTCAATATTACATGATTATAAAATTTTATAATATATTTATTGTGACGTAAGATGGAATATCCCTGCAACGTAGATGATGGTGCCTCAATGTGAGCTTTGATCTCCAGCTTACCAAATACACACCACGTTGGACAGCATCTCCATAACTATTTCAAATGATTTATATCTCAGCATGCCGATTAACAACGAGATGGATTCACTCTTATATTCTACATATGTTCCAGCAAAATCAAAGAATAGGTCATAGTATTTGACTCATTTCTTTCGTCCTCTGGACATGGATTTATCCTTCCTGTTCATCTAATTCACCCATCACATGGATAATCAATGAAATACATGCAATATCTTATCCCAAATACTTAGCAGCAAGGTCAAATAACAGGTCGTAGTATTTGACTTATTTCTCGTCCGCAGGACATAACACCTTCCTTGCTCACCCGATCCATTATCATCACATTTGCCTTCTTAGCCCTTGTTTTCCTGGCGCTGGCGTCCGAAAAATATCAATAAATCTTCCACCTAAAATAGTATACTACAGTATTTGCTTCTTTTTCTATTTTAATAGACGTCTTTAAGAAGCATTTCATGTCTAGTAATATATTTCTTGCTACATATTTTTAACATGCCACTGATAGATACACAATTGTTTCTGTGTTTTTGTCTGGATTCTCCATAATTTGTTTTCGATGCTGTAAATTTTGAAACATCCCATCTTAGTAGGCTGTAATATAGTCGTGATTAGAGATTATTATTGATCTTTGGTATTCTTATAGAATTTTCTGTACATAGACTTATCGTAATGTTATTTTAAAAGCCGAGTGCTAGACCTTTATTTCAATTACGTTCTTAATTCTTCTAGATTTATTATTTTAGGCGTCTGATAATCATCCTCTTGCTCAATCTTAAAGGTAATTGTAAAATTAGAGCTACTTTTTTCGTGATATTACATTAAAAAAGTACTAATGTCTCCTATCTTACTCCTCCAGGTAACTAGCGACAGGAGTCCATGGGGACGCGTGCACGCAATTCCAATAACTTGTTTCATGTCAGTGACCCAAAGATGCCATGCAAAGGCGGATTGTTAACTATGATGGGTGTAAATAAATTTCTAAATCGATTTCCTACATTAGAATATACACGGAAATCTAATTGAATTTATAATCGCATATATACAGTCTTTCCTACCAGACTGTACTCTTCTGCAAACTTGGAGATTTTTTAAACATTATTAATAACCAAAGACACTCTAATATTATAGAGTTCACCTTTAACACATTTTTATTCACTAAAAAAGCGACATCTAGAACTATTTTCTTGTTTTTGTTTGCAAAGCTTTTCAGTTTTCTTAAAATAAGGTCGTTTTTTAAAAGATTTCAGAAAAATTATTAAGCAAGCAATTTAGTTTCAATCCATAAAAAATTGGAATTTTTTAAATTTAAAATAAATATGGTCAACTCAAAACGACAAATTTCCTCTAGTCTATCTCCAACTAGCCCTTCTGATTGAGATAAAGTGGAAACCAAATTAGCGAGAAATACTCTAAACGAGACCTTTCTAGAGATAAGTATAGTGTTATTTGTATATTATTAAATGTCCTACAACTTCTTATGATGAATCCTAGTCTACTCCTAGCGCTAGAACTTGCACCGTCTATTTGTTTACGAAAGGTCAAGCGTGTATCGAAGAATACAACCGGATATTTAACCAAATCGTACTCGTTCAAATTAACGCCGTCGAGGTTATAATGTAGTGAATGCAATCAGTATTTCTTGTAAACGTCATTATTTTATTTTTCAATATTTAATAGGATTCTGTTTTTACTGCTCCAATTTAAAGTACTCGCTAAGACCCTATACAACACAGTACAATCATTTTCGGTTGGTATTTCATGAAGTATTTTAAGATTATCGGCAGAAAGTAGTTTATTTGAATTGACGATGTCATTTATAAAAATGTTGAATAATAAGGGTCCAAGATTGGATCCTTGAGGCATACCAAATAATGCAAAAAATTTTCTCCGCGGAATAATCATTGAAAAAGACGACTTTATATGATAGTTAAATTTTAATAAACTGATATTTCTCCATTGATCATTATTCGATTGGGTGTAATTTTTCCAAACATTTATAAAGCTTCAAATAGTCAACCGATGCGTTTTCTGTAAAAACTCATAAAAGTATGTATCAATAATGTCTAATATGTTTTGAAGAAAATATGGAAATTCTTTTTAAGATACGAGATATTTTCTCGGCGTTTGAGATCTGATATTAGAGGATTTTTCATGAAAGGAAAAATGTACGAAATTTTTCCTCGAAATATTTTGTTTATTTGAATCATTTTAAAATTGACGCAAAAGTTCCGTATTTGTCGACGCGATCTTTATACCAAAAGAATTATTCAAAAGAGGACGATGGTAATATTTCTCGTTTTCTCCCCATTTCTTATATTTCCCTGCTTCTACTTCCATACTATCCCGTTTCTGTTACTGTAAAGTCGATTACGATGTGCTTGCGCGCGCGCTCACGTGTCAATAATTTTTTTTGAGGACCAATTTGCGCACAGAAAACATTACAAAAATAATATACTGAGATCGAGCCGACACCACCATTCGAGGTATAATTTGAATATCGGAGCAATATGTTTTCCAGAACAAAATCGACGTCGAAATTTTTCTTTTTCGCCCATCGATTCTTTTTTGCGCGTTCCTCTTCTTTTTATGGCCGATAAATCTACGTTTGATGCAGGAAACACCGCAAATCATCAATAAAGCACGAAAAGATGGCCCATTTTAATGTAATTTGGCGGATCGGAGAATAAGAAGGAAGTGGAACTAATATTGCATGTTGTAGTAGCATAAATTTAAAATTTGAAAAAGAGTATTAGAATTTACTTTTGATTAAATTCATTTTTAAATTGAATATCAGAAACTAATATAATTATAAAATCATTAATATTTGTCAGTCTCTCTTGTATAATTTTAAAATTACGCCCATTTGCGAGTTATAAAATAAGAATATTGTGACCTTAATAAAGTACATACTATTTTTTATTGTACTATTACAAAGACTGCAAGAGCAATCCATCTCGCATGTTGATCCCACCATGGCATCACACCAATTGTATAATTTTAAGGAAATCAAAGAGTTGTTCACAAAATGAAGGACCAGGTTGAACAAAATTAAATTAAAAATGCGCAGCGTTTGATGTCATAAGATCTAATTGTTGTTTAATATGTCTAAACAATAATCCTAGACCACAAAAGGAGGGCGCCACCTATGAATGCACTGTGACTAAAAATCTGTAAGAGAAACTATCCGATGCCAAAATAGTTGCGTTTTTTGTATCTATATTCCTATTTGATATTCGAAATACTTACTTTTTAAATATAGGTAGATTATATACTATTGAAAGCTCAAGTCCTCTTACATATTTTGTTAAGCTTACTATAAAATTATTACACTTAAGCTATTAGATACTGAAAAAAAAACAAATTCGAATTATTTTTGTAGGAATTTATATTGAATAGTAGAGAAACCAGAAGAGCCCGCCGAATCAAATATATTTTTGGTTTAGGTACTACTCATGAAGGTGTAACTTTGATTTGTAGTTGAAGCGAGAACCTAGCAAATAAACAGGGTCGTGGACAACCATCGGAAGTTGACAAGGACAAGTTAAAGGCAATGCTCAAATCTGGCTCTTCGTCAAACTACGCGATATATTCCAAAAGAAGTCAAACCCAATTAGCCAACGGTAATTGGTTATTTAGGGCAAATCGAAATAGTAGAAAGTTTGTAAATAACTCATAAGTTAAAGGAAAGTTTCTGTTGCTGTACAAAAACAGGCCATTTCTTAAATTACGTCATTTGATGAAAATCCGATTACTTATCACAATAGAAAACACTCGAAATTATATCAAAAGAAAAACGTGGTGACTGATAGACCCTCAGTGGAAGTGACTAAAGATCTCTTAGCGAAGCCATCGTAGAAGTATTATCACGAAACAAATGAAATGGACAAGAATCGCCACTGATCAACACGAAAAAGCAAATTCTTCTATATAATTCCCATCTACACCATACAACAGATGCTCCAGAAATTGCACGAATTAGGTTACGAAGTCCTATATCACCTGCCATATTCTCCTCACCTGTTTTCAAGCACCCTGGTAACTTTTGGAAAGAAAATACCTTAGCAACTAAGATGCTACTGAAAATGCGTTTGAAGAGTTCTTTATTTCCAGAATCTCAGATTTTTATATAAACGCGTTGGTAAATTTATTAATTATAAAAGTGCCTACTTTGATTAATAAAACTAAGTCTGATCTAAGTTTTAGCATTTCATGATTAATATTTATTTAAGTAAGAAAATGAATCTAGTATATCTTCTCGAAAATGAAACATATAGGTCTTACACTAAACTATACTAATTAATTGGTTAAAATTCCAATTCTTCACTAAAAATCAAAGTTCTTGTTTACAAAATATTGTCAAAACTTGGAAATATAGAATAAAATTCTGAGGGTCACACCTATCCTTAACTTTCAGGTAGTAGAGATTCCAATGCAACACTCCAAAATAACAGGCCTTAAAATAAAAGCATTGACATACAAAGTTCCCATAGAGACACATAGGATTTCCACAAAGCTACTACAAATAATCTTGCCCCTTGTTCTTGTCCGTTGTGTTAACCGTTATGTATCTCCAGTTATGTCTTATCTTACGTAGTTCCTCCTTTGCCGATCTTCTCCAGGTGTTCGGTTGTTGCTTCTTTTCTCAGTTAGAATCCAGACTAGAATATGCTTTGTTAAGTCCGAACCATCCTTCCTCAACATATGCTCCATCCACCTATTTTCTCCTCAATATCTCCACTTCGCCTAGATACCCATTCGTTCGTTTCCAATTTTCAATGTTGGAGACTACGTTGGGCCAGAAAATTTTGAGGAGCCTTTTCGATATTTGTTGAAAAAGCTCCGTATTTTCTTTTTACTCTTTTCAATCGATAACCAAGTTTTACATTCTTATAGCGCCAGTGATTTCACATCGGTCTTAGAAAGACGTAGTTTGGTTTTGCGATTGACTTTTATAGATGACTATACATTTTGGAGAGCATCAAATGCTTAACCAGCTCTCTTTATTCTATTCTACGTATAAATTACCATTTACATATGTACATGGCACCCTCTCGCATTTCCTGTTTTATTTGCATTCCCATCTTCGTGGTTCCAATCATTAATTTAATATCTGTGATATTGTAGACATTAGGCATATGTCATCCGTACATTCCAAATAGGACAGTTCTTTATTTAGATACTTCCATGTAAAGCCATTTTAAAAACGTTGAAAAGTGAAATTTAAAAAATTGAAAACTACATAGAAAACTTGGGGAATCATCCTAACTTTCTATAACCAATCTAATCAATGCAATCGATATAGTCGATATAATCCTGCTGTTCTATTTACTTAATCAACTACCGACACAACAGTTAAATTATATTATACAAATATCCGCCTATAACCGGCTTCCTATTAATTCATGCCGTTGTATGTTAATTTGGATATTAAAAATGTTTACACCCATCGTCCCAAAGAGCTCAATTTTAACAAACGCTTTATTATTGATTAAAAAGTTTAATTTTGAGATTAAATATCACGCTGTTAAGTTTTCCCCACGTTGGTAAACACCTCATACATATTCCTATCGTGGGAGTATCTTTAATGAGCAGACCACCGCTGATGGACATGTTTGCGTCAATCCATATATGCCTGTTGTGTATAGGCTTTAATTAAAGCATCGGCATCAAAGAGAAAGGGACATCTCGTCGTTATAAATAATCAAGTTGATTAGGTGTGAAACTGCGAATTGAATTTTGCTAATTAACACGATGGTCACTGTTCGAGATTTAATATAGTACCTCCGTGGTTGAAATCAAGTTTGCAATATAGGAACGTAACAGTTGCAATGGTATTGGACAAGGTTATTATAAGTCAGTAGTAGTAGATTTATACAATACTTGCACATGTGATAAGTGTGTTTATTCTTGCTCTCTCACTCTTTCTTATTTTTGCTTTAGTTACACTTTTCAATTATATTTTTAGTGTATTTTCGTATGGTATTTGTTTTAAGATCGATTGTCTATTAGTAGTCAGTTATTTGATTGGCTTATAATATATAATATAATTACATTTTGTGCAACATTTATGTATTTGGAGTATGCTTGGTACAGACGTGTAGCCTTGTGATTGAGGCGGTACATCAACTGATACACACCAATTGGTTCCCTACTCTATTTGTAGAAGTAAAATTAATTATTCTTGTGCTAGCTTATCATTATCTGAAGTTAGAGTAATCAATACTGTTGCTACGACAAGATCTCGTATGTCATGAACATACTCCAAGTGATACGGTATTGCTGGTAGTATTAACGACCTCAAATCAATTATTGTCGAACTAAGAGAAGAAATATTGAAATTAAAATCTCAGACTTTCTCTTTTGAACAAGCTCAGGCGACGGGCAGCAAGCCTCCAGATTTGGCAGTCTTAAAGATATTCTGCAAAAATTTGCTGAGCGATAAAACAGGAAAAATAACGTAATTATGTTTGAGATGAAGGAGATCGTTGTGCCGAGTAGGGGTGCGCGGCTTGAGCGCGAGAAGCAAATCATCGTCAATGTGGTCAATTATCTTACACTTGTTGTTGACACAAACAACATTAAATCTGTTAGATTGGGTAAATATGATCCCAATAGAGCTTCTCCGAGACAGCTAAAATGGCACACACACTAATGGAGAAATTCGAAGAGACTTAAGGAGAGTGATCTGTTCAAATTGGTCAGTGGATCGCACTTCGGTTTTTGAAAATTTTCTATCGTTCGGTTTTTATTTTTAAACGGTCCTTACCTAAAAAACACGTCTCATACATAATGTGCCGTACCGTATACTTGGTTGCTGATCATTGTAATATTCGCCTTGATACCACCATGAAGGTTTCTAAATGTGTAACATTTTATTTGGTCATATTAATTTTCAAGTGGCACTTCACTGCATGTTCGATGAATATTCGTGAACTTTACTCATTTTCGTAGTAGTTCGGATAGATACAGATGTCCAGGTTGTACTGTCCTGCAAAAAGAATCCTCTGTTTCACAAATAAATAAACTATCTGAAATGAATCTGCTTAACGATTAACTTATAATGTACCACGATATAATCTTTAACTGTAATATAAACTCTATTTTTGTTCGTTGATCGTTGTGAAAGATGTTAAATTTTACTATTGTAATATTAGCTGCTAATTGTCTGCTCGCAACAGATTTGCCGTATATACTATAAATAGACATAATTAGGTATAGATGTGCTTATCTTATAATGCATTTGTTGTCCTGCAAAAAGGAATTTTCTGTTGGACAAATAAAGATATTATTATTATTAATAAATCTAAATCAATTTTTATTTAAATTATTAATGTTTATATTGATATTTTAGATATCTGAAAGAAAAGAATAAATCGATTATTTCATCTCGAAACTGGAATTCTTGTACCCAAGTCATACCTCTTAAGTAATTATTTGATGGTCTCTCGTATTGCCAGTTTCTCACAAGCTAAAAATCAGAATATCATAAAGTCAGAACCGAGTTCAAAGTATCTAGTAATCATCGACTTGAATCTAACGAACTGGTGTGCGCTATGGTTATGATTGCGTTGAACAATGCCTTAATATAGAACGAAATCGTAAATCGGTTGGAATAAATAAGATTAGCTTCGAGCAAATTAGACATTCTCATTCTGTTGAAGCCGTATTCTTAAACATTTTTAGAATATACCGTTGCAAAAAAAAGCGATTAACTGCAGACTATAATAATAGTATATATATGTATATCTAAAGAACGAACATTGGTCAACTGACCACTATTCATGAACAAATTGTGAATTGTGAATTTTAAGTAATCAACAAAAAATATCCTTCAAAATTGCAAGAAATTACAATGATCTTATGAAGGAAATTTTGTCGGAGGCAGCAAACTTTTGTTTTGCAATTATATTATTCATATTTTTGCCTCTACGTGGGCCAGGTGAAAAATTTTCGGCCCGACAATGAAAGACTGCGATTTAAGTTTAAAAAATGATTTTATTTTTCTACATAATCTCCCTTGAGTTCAACATACTCGGTCCAGCGTTTTTCTAACATCAATATTCCTTCCCGGAAGTGAGAGTCTGGAAGGCTGTCAAAATATTCTTCTACGGTCCTTTCAACTTCTTCGCTGGATGTGAATTGCTTTCCAGAAACAAATTTTTTCAAATTTGGGAATAGATGGAAGTCTGAGGGTGCCAAATCAGGAGAATAGGGAGGATGACCGAGCAAATCGTGCCCCAAATCCCGCAATTTTCCCATCGCCAACGCACCCTTGTGTGCGGGTGCGTTGTCCTGATGAAAAATCATTTGTTTCTTCTTCAAACCAGGTCTCTTCCCGACAATTTTGGCATCCAGCTGGTCAAGAAGGTTAGAGTAATATGCACCTGTAATTGTTCTGCCTTTTTCAAGGTAATCAATTAACAAGATTCCTTTTGCATCCCAAAACACGCTGGCCATGACTTTTCCGGCAGATGCGATCGACTTTGCTTTCTTTGGCGCTGAACCACCGGCTTCCACCCACTGCTTCGACTGCTGTTTCGTTTCTGGCTTGTAGTGGTGGACCCATGTCTCATCCATGTTGACAAATCGCCGCACAAAATCGGTCGGATTCTTGTTAAATCGGTCCAAAGAATGCTCTGAAAATCGTTTACGCATTGGCTTTTGACCGACATTCAGCAAATGCGGCACCCATCTTGCGCAGAGCTTTCTCGTCTCTAATTCTTTGTGCAAAATTCACTCGTCTATCGTCCAACACAATATCATGTACTTTTTCGATGACTTCTGGTGTGGTTGCGGTTTTTGGTCGTCCTTCACGTGAGTCATCTTCAAGGGACGTACGACCACGTTTAAATTCAGCTGCCCGCTTTCTAACGGTTAACACCGAAGGAGCAGAGTTCCCGTACACTTTTGTCAACTTCGGATGAATTTCCATAGGGGTTAAACCATCCAAAACAAAGAACTTTATAACAGCACGATATTCAAGTTTATCCATTTAAAAAAACTACTACTTAAGAGAACAAGTTGAAAGTTTTCATATGAACTAAAGACACATTCAGCCACGCAGGAAACATAAATTTGCCCACGTATGTATATCAAAATGTTGGATCCACTTTACATATATCATAATGTCTTTCTGAAACCATTTCCGGATCCGTGTTAATTTGCCACAGAATAGAATACATCTCAGAATACTCATACATCGGTCACATTATATGAATTTCTATAATGTGAATAAACTGATTTCAAGAAAATATATTATAACTACTTTCATTTCAATTATAAATATTTTTTAATAAAAGCAAACACAATTATAGATTAAAGTACATAAATCTAGAATGAAGCAGGAAGGATACTCGACATTTTGTGTATAGAAACATCAATATATGATAAGTTTACAGAAATATGTTGTTTAATAGAATTTATCTGAAAAAAATGTAAAATTCTTGTAGTCTAAAGATATTTTAGCGAGAAACATTGTGTTAAGATGTGTCACTGATTGTTTAAACTATCTGAATATACAAATAAAAACCCATTAATAACGAATTGCAATGAATAATTGCAAAACGCAATTGGTCATTTCTGATAATTTCTGTACGCTTGTAAATTGTCATTTTGGAAACATGTCATTGTTATCTTGCTATATGGATCGGCATGTTAAACCGACACTATGTGGTAAACGATCAGCGCAGCGTATCGATAATAATTCGAAATAACGTGTTCGAAATGCGTTTTAGTTTTGAATTGTTTTCCATTTCATTGTTATATGTTTTTTTTTCTTTTTCGTCTAGCGAAATTTCAAATGTAATCGTAATCGAATAAATTTAAAATTAATTCAAATGTATTGTACTATTAAAAATAATATTTTAGAATAACGGAAGAGTGTAAGACTGTTTTATAAAATGTAAGACGTCGTTCGTCCTTATTGTAGTATTTTATAATTTACATTTCTTTAAATAAAACTACTATTATTTAATTTTATGCAAATCGCATTGGAGACTGCGGTTAACTGAACAAACAAAAATATAAAGAAACCCTTACTACATTAATATTTATATATTAAATATGATTTCGACAGCTAAGTCATCTTTGGTAGAGAAATAATAAACAATGTTGAAGCATGGGTTCGTAATAAAACTATATAGAAGAACCGCGAAAAGTGACATACGAAAGAGAATTTAATTAAAAACGTTGCAATAGACGATGGTTTAAATTCGGATATAATTAATAAATTAATTAGAAAACAAAGACATTCCGCGATTTCACTTGTTTGTTACCTTAACTAAATTTTGACAAAAAATTGATATGTTTACCGTTTTATCTAGATACGAAAAAATTAAATAGAGTTTTTAGAGCACGCGGAGCATTTGGCTAGCTAGAAACCCTATCAAATCTCTTTTAGGAAACGGAAAAGATAAAGTGGAGGTTAATTAGAAAAAAATAATCTTAACCATCACCAACTTCTCTGCACGGGTTGGAAGACGGAATAGAACAACACGACCTTGGATTGGCCATATCAATGATCAAATACAAATCCGATAGTAAATATCAGGACATTACTGGAGCAAAACTGTAACTGGACATAATCCTTTTGTGTGACAATGTGTACATTGAAGTAGCCCGTCGCCCGGGTCTTCCAATAGAGACTTCCTAACTTTAACAGTTGATAGCGGCCACGTTGTTGAAGCTATACATGTGAAATTAGCTGTCATTTATTTAGTCTGTTTTTCCAAATCACCATGGACGTATATATAACGTTCAACAACATGTGCAAATGATAAAATTGTTTTATCAAAATGGGTGTTCACTTCGAGCAACGTTTCCCATTTTACGCTCGCCTAAATCATCCTACCGAGAGGACTATTCGCAATGTGGTGGATAAATTTGAGTCCACTGGTTCAGCTAACAATAAACCAACACCTGTATGACGATGAAACGCAAGAAAACATCTCCGCTGTCCGTGAGAGTGTGCGGGAAAATCCGAGGCGGTCAATTTCGCGTCGTTCACAAGAACTCGGCCTTTCGCAGAATACAACCGTATAAAATTCAACTGACCCAGGAGCTGAAGGTTGAAAATTGACCCTAATTTTTATCAAAAAATCATCTTCATCGACGAAGCCCATTTCTGGATGAATGGGTACGTCAACAAACAAAATTGTCGAATTTGGGACAGTACCAATTCACATGAGATCCAAGAGCGTCCAATACATCACGAAAAAGCACTGGTGTGAATTTTGGGATGGCATCGTCATCGGTCCATATTTCTTTGAGAACGACGTTGGCCAGGCCATCAATGTCAACGGCGAACGCTATAGGTCGATGATTACCAACTTCTTTTGGCTTTGATTGGATGATATGGACACCAACGACATGTTATTTCAACAGGGCGACGCTACGTGCCACACACTCTATGCGACATTAGACATTCTACACGGGCGATTTGAGGTCATAGTCATCTCACGTGGAGGTGATGTGAACTGGCCACCGAGATCGTGCGATTTGACCCGGTTAGACTTTTTCTTGTGGGGTTTTCTTAAGTCACAGGTCTATGCGAATAAGTCACAAACCACAGCGGCCCTCAAAGCCAACATAACCCATGCCACCGGTTCAATTCAGCCTGATTTATGCACCAGAGTCATGGAAGTTGGACGTTTCGGATGCGCGCTACCCAGCGAAGCCGCGACGAGCATTTGCACGATATTATACTCCATACATAATGGCATCGCTTGGCCTTTCAAATGAATACAAAATTTCGATGATATCTCACACACACTTTGTTTTATTTAAATTTAAAGAAAGGAAGCGCTTAATGAAAGACCCGTTATACGAGGCAGGGACTGAGTGTCAGGAATCACTAGTTAGACTGGCATTGCCCTACGAAAATCAGTATTAACGATAGTGGGATCAATTTTTGTCTGCGTAACAGGATAGAATCTGTTGTTGTAAGTATGTAAGTGCTTCTGTACCAACAAACATATAAGATATACTCGATTTAACAGAGCGATCGGCCTTGGATTATTTACGGCAGGTACTTACTACGAATCTGGTGTGCAGACAAGTATGATTGCTCTAGCTATAAGTAATTAGTTGTGTCTGTTTTTTATTATTATATTATATTTTATTGTCGCTACGAAATCCCAACAATATAATAAATTACAAAATATTGATAATAAACTAATCAGTCAACCTATTAATTGTAATGCATTTGACTCTGATTTTATTAATATCTTATTAACTCGTATTTCAATCAATCTCTTTAAAATACCACCTTCTTTTAATTACTATACAAACAATAGTATACCACATAAAATTATCGACAGTGGAATACTGTTTTTGTTGTTTCTTTAACGATGAAAACAGCCGAAAATAGCCACTCAAATTGCATGAAATTTGTCCTGTAAGTGGGTTTGCTTGTTGAACATTAAGATATTATTGCCACTTCCATTTTTTTTCAAAGTTATTCGGCGCACAAGTTCTTGACGAGTTGATATTGACACAAAACCTACTTCTATTAGTTTATATACTCTTAATTTATAGTTCTAACTGGCACATATAAATTTTTTTCGTGAATAAATATTTAAATCGACCTTTCCCGCGATTAGATTGGCTTTTAGTTTCAATGGAGAATAGGATATAAAGTCTCCGCCCCGCATAGACGCACGCCAAAAAAACACAATAAATATGTAAATTATATTTTTTTAGCGCGGAGCAATCGAATATCAATTCCAGCAAATTGGCAATAAAGTATTGTTTTGTTGCTACGTAGAAGTATAAAAGCAGAACGAACCCTAATATCGAAACTCCCTAATATATGCGCATATATTACAAGTAGCAACCCGCAAAAGTAATAAAAAAGGAGTCGGATGAAAAAATGGGCAACGATAGTCGAGAATAAAAACGGAGATTTTATTTGTTCTCGTGCATGTCGGTTTAGTTGCGAAAGACAATATTTTATAAAGATCATCCGACAAAACGGTTTTCAAAAGATACGATTTCCTAAACTTAATTATCATTAAGAATATCAAAGAAATAATTTAGATCATTTCCGCATTTCCAAAAATTCAGTGTTCACTGTTCTCTTTAGAAAATGAAGTTACCTTTGAACATAGTCTCATTGAAAGTTATGCACTTGGTCGAAGAAATTCCCAGTTTTTCAGGAAAGTATACCTTCTCAGTCTTCGAAATATACAGCGTTATTCTAAAAGAATCAATTGATTTCATAGTACAATATTTTATTAAGAAAACTAAAAGTTAAAAATAAAAAGTTCCAAAAATGGTCGCGAGTATTCCATTCGAAAATAAAATTTTATTTTATGTCTTACAAGTTTTCAATGTGCCACTATCTATGATAATGTCAAAGCGATCTAAGAATTTCTCCTAGGTCGTAATACCATATCACAATCCACTGAATGCTGTTGTTATTTGATATTTAAGGTCATGTTCTTATTAGATACCTCTTAGTCTGAAAAAGTCACAGTGGTAGTGAAACAAGTATTACTATTTTTAAAATAAAAATTTTGTGAAAATCGCATAATTAATTTCGTAATGAATTTTCATCAAGTAAAGGTCGCATCAGTTAATTACAATTCGTATTTGTAAAGTACACAAATTCCAGCACATAATCAGTGACTGTGTACCTTCATAGATCTTCATTTAAACTTAAAAGTGACCCAGGAGTAAACATTTTGCTCGCAATGCAACACTTAATAAAGCTATTAAGAGATATTGTGCAAATTTGTTAAATTTTTTCTAAAAGTACAGGGCAATTGAAATGATAAGAGTGTATAGACATTAAAATTTTAATGACTATGAATATCACAAAAATAGCTTAATAATATTTTTGCAAAAGATACCCTAAAAAAAGTTGTCTTTGAAATATTATAAATGCTCTACTTATCACGTACGTGATTACGGAATTATATGCATTAAAAACCCTGAAAATATGCGCATATATATGCACAATATTTTGTTAAGATTATGGAACAGCTTTTTAAAAATTATGCAACGATTTAGTTAAATATGCACTGATTGTATTTTTAAAAAAATTGACGTACAAAAACACAATAGAATTACAAAATTTATTTAAATAAGTTGTTTGTATTACAAAAGATAAAAACTATAAAATATTACATTTTATTTTTTATAATATTGTAAATACTAACAATCATATATTTCTCTAAATTTTCCACAAGAAACGATTCTCTTTGATCAGATAACAAATTTTTATATATGGAAAAACTACTTTCTACATCAACAGAAATGATTAGTGAAAACTTAAATTTACATATAGTGGTGGCATCCATTGTTATAGAATGCTCATAATTTTCATTTAATATATTTGAAATTTTAGTAAGTTCATCAAACCCTGTACTTTTTATTAATACGTCTTGCATCTTCGGTTTTATAGAATCATCAGTTTTACCTTTAACTTGGTTGACCTTGTTTGTGAAATCTGTAGTTAATTTCACAGAATCTGTAAGTTCCACGCCCTGCCTCTCTAA
Organism: Dermolepida albohirtum; assembly: GCA_031893035.1. Taxonomy (NCBI): domain Eukaryota; kingdom Metazoa; phylum Arthropoda; class Insecta; order Coleoptera; family Scarabaeidae; genus Dermolepida; species Dermolepida albohirtum. The sequence continues at coordinate 760,451 of JAVIWB010006070.1, forward strand.
TGTACTTAACGTTTCCGTAAATTCGCTTTGATAAATGCCAGTTGTTGATCTAATGTAGGAATATTTAAAATATTTTCACACTCTTTAATAGCTGCGGAATGATCAGAAAATTTTGACAATAACACCGCATAAAAAATGCGGCCTCTAGCCACGTACCCCACCTCGTAATTTTTGGCTAAGGTAGCAAAGAAGTATTAGGTAAACTGTCTTTGTACATTTGTCTTCAGAGGGGTGCTTTTACAAATATTTTCTTGACCGTATTGATTAAATACAATTTACATCTGGGTATTGGTTACGAATTTCTTCTGCTATTCTTTCACGCCATGAGCTAAGCATGTGACATGTATCATTTTTGAATAAAATATTTTTAGAGTTTGTGCAGATTTGGTCATGTATGTGGCAGCGTCTGAGAACATCAATAAAACCTTTTCAGTAAGAACAGCATTGGGTAAATAGAAACTTGTTAATACTTCGGTTATACTGTGACATAGTTACATTGTTGGATTTCTCTAATTGTTTCAAACCATTTAAATACGCTTGACAAGGAACGTTTTCACTCAGTACAGCTATTAATAAATAAATCGGCCACAAGTGTCAGTTGTTTCGTCGACTATAAAATAAATATAATTGTTTCCAATTAACTCCCTAATTTCACTCATGGTTTTTTCGAAAACATTGTTTATATATTTTTTTCTAACGGTGCTCTCATCTGGTACTGGTCTACAACAATACTTCTCTAAAAACGCTTTAAAAGTTGGATTTTGTAATTTCATAAGCGGAATATTGGCACTAACAAAGACTTCACATAAATCAAAGTTGAATTCTTCTCTATTTTCGCAGACTGATGCCGAAGAAATTGTTTCATTAAGCGTTAATTATTTTGTATTTTTCATTTTCTTCTTATATCTTGTATGCGATGCTGTAGCAATATGTTGTATAATTTGAAATTTTTTCTCACATGGAATCTATTAATTCGAAAACTGTTTTGGTACCAAATACAAATAAAAAATAATATAAAGTAAACTTACTGTTTTGCTGCAACATCGACAAAACACCTTGTTTAAATTTAAATAAAGTTCTGGATAATCCTTTATCCATGTAACTATCAAAGACTGTGTTGGTGGCATTATTACTTCGTTTTAAAAACAACGACTGACCCCTGACAAATCCAAAATGAAACTGAGAGACAACCGATAGCAGTGGGGCTTGTAGTAAAGCGTAGAGAAAATAGCAGTGCGATACCGGGCGGTTTGTAGTTCTCAAAATAAAGCAATATTTGTTTTATTTAATTTAACAAAAAAATTAAAATTATACAAATATGCACGTATTCTTTTATTCTGATTTTTCCATCAATTTCTGAAAATATGCAAAATATACAAAATGAAAATCGGTTTTTTACATTTGTTTTTGTTTAAAAATGAAAAATTTATATTATAGAAAATGCAAATGCATATAATTCCGTGCTCTAGTGATAAGTATATTATATTACAATTGAAGTATTCGAAGCAAAAATTACTTTTAAATTTTAAAAAAAGTTCGTTTCATTTCTTCATTCAAAATTAGTAGGAATAAAGGAATATTTTCTGCAATTAAAAACAAAGTAATTCAAACATAGTTATTATTAAGTCTAAATTCGTTAAGAGATATTTTGTGTATTAATTATTTAATAGGTCCCGACGGAATTTACCAACATAACCCTTCTATTCCAAATCTCATTAGGGTCTTCCTTGATCGTAACTAAAGTTTAAACTAACACCCAAAAGTTGTACTTCCACATACTCGCACATTAAACGGTCAAAATAGTTAATCGAGTATTACACTATATCTGTAAAATAATTCGATGCATTCTATACCGAGAAAAACTCTCATCGAATAAACTTCTTCAATGTACCAAGAGAGAGATTATCCAGATGACATTTTGCGATGGCTCTAGACAAATAACGTTAACACAATTTAGAGTTATAACGTTAAGTGCATTGGATCCGGTATAAAAACGTATGCCCTGGGCGAGTTCCTTCACGCAAAAACTTTTTACTAAATGTAAGTGCAGATGTTGTCTGTACTTGTGTGGGTGGACGTAAAGAAAGTTTTCATATAGTGGAAATTATTGGGACAGATGGGAAAATGGGAAACTTTCGAAGTTCGTATTTCATAACATTGTATGTTCGCATTACATTGCGGTAAGGCGATATGAGTTATGGAAGACGTAGTTCTGACTATATTATGTGAATTAATTTCTAAAATGTTGCAGAACCCTCTCTTTTTTTCAAAATAGAAAAAATATGCTAAATATATAAACGAAAAAATCGTCGTTTTATATCACAGGTGAAATTTCAGAAATAAATAATAAAATAAAATATAAACATGAAAGCTTCGCAGAGTTTAAAATCATTCTTAGTGACGTTTTAGCAGTCAACCAAAATCCAAATTACAAATACGTAGTGAAAGTTATACCAGGCGTGTTTAATTTTTTTGGTAAACACACATTAATTAATTGTTCCAATTACCACTGCAGAAAATATGTAGACTAAGCGTCAAATGTTATGTCTCCCCCTTGAATAAAACATCTCACCTTTCATATAGTTTCAGTCACTCTTCCTAGGTAGACGCCCTTATTTGAGGATTTATAAATACTTTTATATTTTCATTATTTCCTTTCTCTCTCGAAATTGCACATTCGATTTCTATATTAGTTTCCGAAACGTCTTGTTTAAATTTATTTATTCTTGCTTTCGTATTTTATTTTTAAAATTATTTAGCTTATTCATTTGTTTCTATTATGGTACTCAAAAAATTGTTGTCGCGTGCCTACTTTTAATTAATTTTACACTTTTCTTGAATAAGTGAAATTAACTTGTTCGTTGTATTCATTTTTGCTGTAAATATTAATTTTAGGTACTTATAGAGAAGTGCAATGAAAAATGAAAGATGTTCTATACACTTGCCGAAAATGGTTTATGTTCATTAAATGCATCATGAAATGCATACGATTACGTGCATTTTTCCTGTGAATATATGAAGTTGCATATGTATTTAATAATACGATCTACTGTTGGTTTTTAATTAAAGATCTGTTTCCATAATGAAATTGATGGGGTGATTAAGGAAGCGATTCTTACGACCCTTGGTAAGTTAGTAGTAGAGTACCTGTTCGGGGAGCAGTTGACTGGGGTTCTGTTTTTTGCATTAATTTCTGCCTTCATTAAAGCGGTGTAATAAGTAGAAAATTTCAACTTTTTATGGTATACGCTCAATTTAAAATAAACTAGTTTGAAATCCTATCAACTCTTACTAATTTATCTAGCACCTATGTATAATATAATTTTTAAATATTTACTATTGCACGATTCCAAGCAAACGCCGTCAACCAACAAATTCAGATTTTAATGAAACTTTATAGACTGAAGGAGCATAGTTTATTTAAACAAGGAAGGGAATCCCTTGAAGACGACCCGAGGCCGGGCAGGAGCATTGAGGTGACCACGCCAAATCCAAAAAGTTACTTTGTACATAAATAACACATACTTTTAGCAACTGAATTGCCTGATTTCGAGATACAGCCACCTCCAAAAATTTCAACAGTTAAATTTTTGTAAATATCTTACCTTATAACATAATTCGAAGTAAATGATATAGTCTCAATGATCATGGGAATTTTTTCGAAAATATATAAGTATAAATTTATAGGTAATACGTGGGTCTTTTAAGTTTTGTATAGTGGGACATAGAGGGTGCCACTAATCAAATGTCAGTACTAAGTATTAACCTCAATCTTTAGTAAACCTAATGCAAAGTTTCAGTACGATACGTGTAGTGTTATAGCTGTAACGAACTGCCAAAGTTGTCAACTTAGTTGAGAAATGGACCAAGAACATTTTTGCGAAATAATTTTTTATAATTTTCGAAGACAATTATCTCAACAAGAATGCCTCGCCAAGTTGGTTTCGGTTTTCGGCAATGAAATATTACATCAATCAACAATTTGTCATTGGTATGGAGATTTCAAACGTCGATGGATTAGTCTTAGCGACGATCCAAGTGTAGGCTCACCAAAAATGACAGTCACTCAGGAAAACATCGATGATGTGCCCAGGATCATCAACGAGGATCGATATATGACATATTGTTAGATTGAAACAATATTGGAGATTTCAAAGATTTCAATTCAAAAAATTTTGCATACAAAATTGTGTATAAAAAAATTAATTTTCCGTTGTATACCGCAATTGTTGTCTGAAGAATAGAGAGCAGCTAGGGTAAATTGATGTCAAAAAACTCTAGATCGCTTCGAAGCCGGAAACTCTACAAATGTGTACAACATTATCAGTGGTGATGAATCTTGAATTTACTCATATGAGCCAGAAAATAAACGCCAGTCATCTGTTTCGGTGCTCCAAGGTGAAGAAAAGCCGACGAGTCATTGATTCTCGAAGTGCCTCCAAAGATGGTCGCGACATTTGCCTCTACAGCAGGTTATGTAGCAACAATTCCTCTACAAGATTAAAGAACTGTTACTGCCGATTAGCGTACAACAATTTGTTTGCTGCAGTAACCCCGAACGACGAATCATCCTCCACCAAGACAATGTAAGTTCGCACAGAGCAAGACAATTGGATTTTTAACTCAATCAAACGTTGAATTGTTGGATCATCCTCCGTACAGTCTGGACCTAAGTCCCAACGATTTGTTTACCTTTCCAAAAATCAAAAACGGACTGCACGGTCAAAGGTTCCAGTCGTCAGAAGGAGCAGTCGATGCCTTCAAAAAGCAATTTTGACTGTACCAAAAAATGAGTGCAACAATTGCTTCGAGAGTTGGTTTAAGCGTATGCAAAAGTGCATTAATCTTCGTAAAGAATATTTTGAAAAATAATGAAGTCTTTAAAATCTATCTACTGTTTTATTCCAGTTTTATATACAAAACTTAGAAGACAATCCACCTAGATCGACTAATCCGATTGAACATTCTGACGTATTTTATTTAATTTCCTAGTTGAACAATATAAATTATATTCTTACTTATATACAAATATATAATTAAAAAAAACAGACTACTAAAAAAATAAAAGTTTAAGGAAATTGTTATAATAGCCAAAACATTACATTTTATATGGTGCTTTTCTTTCCTTTTGTGTAATAACAAAATACCTGGAAACCTCCACTCCCGAAACTAGTTCTGTTAGTTTAAGTTTTAATAGAAATTGTGGCATTTTATGATAGTGTTTCCTCTGAATCTTATCAATGTAATACATTCATCTCTTATAGACAAAGAATAGATACTGTATATTCCAAGGAAGTTTAAATATTGGTTCAATATCACGTATGAACAACGAATTGAATAGAAACCACAATAAGACTTTTATGATAGCTGCCGTTTTCTTCTGTAAAGAGCTCACTGGTAGAGTGAAAAGTAGTGTTTCAAATATATATTTTATGTAGTAAGAATCGAAAATGTGTTCTTGAAATTGTTCATTTTTTGATACAAGTCTCTCTATGAAATACTACGTTCTAAACTCAAAATCAACATTCATATTTCTTAGTAAAGGTGTGCTCGTAGTCCTTATGTAGTCATGTCAATTATTTCCCACCACATTTGTCCTACACACATGCTTCTTTTTGATATGAAATAATTATAGACTGACTCACAAAAACTATTGTTGTTCATTTCCAGTAAGTGATATAAATCCGCCAAGAATTTGTTAGTCATGCGATGATTAGTTAATTAATTCACTTCCGTGTCATTTTTTTGTGTGAAAGAATTATAAAAATGCGAATTTCCTTAATTGAATAGATTACAACTAAGATAAAATTTTCAATGTTAATCCAACGTATAAATTTCTTATAAGCACGCACATGTGCTTCAAATACACATTATCATAGAATAATACAAATACGTATACGAGGGTAGTTTGACAAGTAGTAAGAATGGAAAAGAAAAACGAATTTTTTAAATACTAAATAATTTTTATTTTTCAATATATTCTCCTAAAAGAGCAATACATTTATTCCAACGGTGCTCCAATGCCGTTATGCCATCTCTAAAATGCGATTCCGGAAGGCTTGCAAAATACTCATTTACGAAGATGATAATTTCTTTCCACCTAGTGCCGTTTTCAATTTTGGAAAAAGGTAGACGTCGGAAGGGGCTAGATCCGGCGAATAAGGCGCATGCGGTACTAATTGGAAATGCAACTCGTGGATTTTGGACATCTCAACTGTGCTAGTATGCGAGAGAGCGTTGTCTTGGTGAAACAGAATCTTTTCCTTTGTCACTCCTGGCCGTTTAGCACGAATCTCAACATTTAATTTTTGTAGAAGTTCTACATAATATTGTCCGTTTATTGTGGCACCTTTCTAAAGGTAATCAATGAGCAAAATGCCCTTTGAATCCCAAAAAATTGATGCCATCACCTTGTTTGCCGATAAACTGGTTTTCGCTTTTTTGGAGGTGCAGAACCACGTTCTAACCATTGTTTCGACTGTTGTTTAGTTTCGGGTGTACTGTAGTGTATCCAAGTTTCATCGCAAGTAACAAATCGCCTACAAAAATCGATCGGATTCCGCTTATAAAGGTCCAAACACTCATTGAAAATGCGCAAACGAGTGAACTTTTGATCAGTCGTAAGCAATCGCGGCACCCATCTTGCCGAAAGCTTGGAAAGGCCCAATTCTTTCGTTAAAATGTGGTGTACGCGTTCTGTTGAAATGTTTACATTTATGTCTGCTATCTCTCACTTTGAGTCGTCCATCTTGCGTAATAATATTATGGATTTTTATAATCATTTTCTGAGAAGTCACGATTTTGGGTTCTCCAAAGCGCGCTTTATCAACACAGCTTGTTCTACCACGTTTAAATTCATTTACCCATCTACTTACTGTGGCGGATGATGGAGCAGATTCATCTAATGTTTCCCGTAACTCATCTTTTATTTCGGTAGCTTTCATACCCTTAACTACGAAGTATTTAATCACCGCACGATACTCTGCTTTTTCCATTTTAACGACGTGTTGCTTCTTTTTCAATCAGCTGTCAAAAATAAACTAATCAACCGATTTATCTAAATATCGGAATGTAAACATATAAATAGGCAACCTAAATTACAGTGCACTTTTAGAGCGCCACCTATGTGTCATTCTCACTGCTTGTCAAACTATCCTCGTACAAAATGTAAATATTTTAGACCAGAAGCACATAAACTAAGTAAAATTCGTGTATAAATATTAAATCAATTACATAATTCATAACATCGTTTAATATGTAGTATCATTAATGAAATAATAATAATAATAGTAACACTTGAAAGCGCTCCTTCATCTTCAATCGAAATGTAAAATTGTAGGTAATTAACTAGCATCCAGCGATAATACACGTGTTACAATTTAGCAATAACTCTCTTCAAATTTACTTCTTCATGTATCAAATCTCCTAATCCAAATATATATTCAACATTGTTCAAAAACATACGAGATTGTACTCTTTCCTGTCTTTCTGACGAACCTTAACAAACATTTAAAATTTTATTTCAACGGCACCCAGTATACGCTTTAAGTGTAATATATACCTGACATTCCGTTATACGAGGGTGGCCCCAGTACCTGGTCTGACCTAGAGATGGCGGTCGTTGATTGAAAAATATAAGTGTATTAGAAAGTACGCAATCTACATAGCATATGTTTCAAGTTTGAAGACGCCACGTTGTTTAGTATTTATTTGGCAGCCATCAATAGTGAACATTTTCACTGAATTTGTAAAAATGGAGAAAATTGGTCATTGTTACATGATACAATACTTTTATTTGAAAGGTCTCAACCCTACCGATATAAAAGCTGAACTGGATTCTACTCTGGGTGAGTCTGCTCCTTCGTTTACAATAGTGACATATTGGGCAGCAGTGTTTAAACGAGGCCGTACGAGCTGCCAAGACGAGCATCGCAGTGGTCGATGAAATGGGGTGACGACGAAATGGTGAAGAAAATCTACAAAGCGGTTCTGGATGATCGTCGACTGAAAGTACGCGAGCTAGCAGATATAGTAGGCATTTCAAAAAGTGCGGTACATCGCATATTATCTGAAAATTTGGAAATGAGCTGCGTGCAAGATGGGTGGTGTGTTTGCTCACACCTGAGCAAAAACAGTGTCGTGAAGATGTTTCAATTGAGTATTTAGCGAATTTTCACAGCAACAAAGCAGAATTTTTGCGCCGTTTCATAGCCATGGATAAAACATTCATCCATCACTTCACACCCGAGATAAAAAAACAATTAAGACAATGGACTCAAAAGGGAGATGCAGGCAAGATCATGGCATCGGTTCTTTGGGATGCGCTTGGAATAATTTTCATTGATTATCTTGAAAAAGGAAAAACTGTCAACGCCGAGTATTATGCGAACTTATTGCAACGTTTGAGCGAAGAAATCAAGCAAAAACGGCCGCATTTGGCTAAGAAGAAAGTGTTGTTTCATCAAGACAATGCACCAGTTCACAAATCCGTTATTGCAATGGCCAAAATTAATAAATTAAAGTTTGATTTGCTACCTCGTGCACCCAATTCGCCAGATTTAGCCCCTTCGGATTATTTTCTGTTCCCAAACTTGAAAAAATGGCTCAATGGTCAAAGATTTTCCAACGATGAAGAAGTGATGTAGGCAGTTAATGGCTATTTTGAGGAGCAAGACAGTTCTTATTATAAAAAGGGTATCGGACTTATTGAACTTCGCTGGGAAAAATGTATAGAGCTGAAAGGAGATGATGTTGAAAAATAAATATATTTCTTCCCAAAATTTTTGTGTTTTCTTTATTGGGTCGGGTACTTCTTGGACCACCCTCGTATACTATTAAGGTGACAAAATAGCAACTTACGACTTACAGAACGATCTTTATTCTCTTATTTAATTAGACATATTATCTTACACTATTAGATAGACATTTACAAAAAGAAACCATGAATTTAAATTTAAACACAAGTTTATATAATTTACTATCCCATCTCGGAAGTCTTAGATTTAGAAAAGTCTACTTTGACCGAAATGTGTAAATCAAAGTAAAAAAGTTAATTATCACGAGAGGCATTTCATTTAAAGTTTGACATCCTTCGTTTATCGGCTCTCCAAAAAAAATCATAAAGAATATCTGGAGAAATTTTGCTAATTAAAACTTTTGGATAGACGAAAAACGAACAATCTGTTTTATTACACAAACAAAATTAACTGTTTTTCTCTGAGGAAGGTTTAATTAACTTAATCTCCGCCTGCGTAGGCGTACTTTATATAAAGAGATTATAAGTATGATTTCGATTAATCTAAAAAATCAGTTTCTTTCAAAATTATCTAGGATAGCCAATTTTAAAACTGAAAATTAAAATTTTTTCTTATGAAATCAATACAGATTTTTGTTGAAAGTAGTTCGAAAATAATTTTGGTATTCAGAAAAGCTAGCGTGTTTTTTAACGTTGATCCAGTTTTACGTCATTCCTTTAAACTCCCTTCTGCAAATTAAGAAGTTGTTATTTTAATATTTCTTTTTAATTTATATCCGTAACAATAAGGATACGAAAACCAAAAATATCAGTAAAATAAGTCAAGTAGAATTGATAGTAAGTCTTAAATCCTAATCTTCATTTTAGACTCGGATAGTTTACCATCTAACAATCATTAAGATATATATTTTATATATATATATATATATATATATATATATATATATAGTTATATAATATTGTTAATGTATAATAACTTTATTTTTATGTTATGAATAAGCGTCACGTTGGCTCTCTAAATATTATAAAGTAATGTTAAATTTTTGTAAAATTATTAAATGGAACTAATACTTTATTTGTATATACACAGTCTGTCGCAGAGAAAATCTAACTTTCTTAAAATAATAATTCTTAGTGGCGCCATCCATGAAAAAATATGCGTCGGTAAGGTAGATTTTTCACCAATGTTATGTCAAAATATCAATAGACATTTGGCATTGGTCAAAAAATGAATTTCGAACAAAGAGTACATATCAAGTTTTGTTTTAAACGCAGTAAATCGTTTACTGAAACGTTTAATTTTATAAAACAAGTATATGGTGATACGTGTTTATCACGTACGAGTGTGTATTAATGGTATAAACAATTTACAGATAGTCGTACGAATATAAATGACCATAAATATCCTGGTGAACAAAAATCTGTGGATACAGAAAATAACATCGAACTTGTGCGTGAATTTATCAGAAATGAGTCGAAATCCTCATTTCGATACGTGGGAATGAATACATGCATTGTAGCCACCTTCCTTCATGGCGTTATATTAGGATAATAGCAGGGAAAGTGTTTATTTCTACGACGATTGTCGGATGTTGCTTTATCCAATTGACATTCGACAACGTGGAGTTAGTTATTTTGAGAAAATTCTTTGAAAACTGCGTGTGTGGAAGCCGTTAGCGCCATTTTTGGGCTGCCGTCGTTTGAAACCTTGTTAAAACCTTCCAACAATCACTGAAGGATTTTTCAACCTACCGTCAAAAATCTGTCTTTCTATTGTCCTCCATCAAGGAGAGAGTACCACTTGAAAGCATAAGAACATCTCATGACACTGGCCAATGTGTATTAGGGATTACTTTGCACTGAAACCATCTCAAGTTATTAGACACGAGCACCCTACAGACTGTCTCGCTGCATACTCTCCAGTCGTTAAGGTAGCTAGTTTAAGTGATTAACTGTAATATGTACATATCATAATCACAAGTTTTATTTTGTCAGTCAATCCAGTTTAAAGTAAATTGAACATATCACATAGTGAAAGTATTTAGTTAATTGGTTCTACCAGAGTCCTCAGTAGTATTTTATTTATTATCTATTTAGTGAATGGGCTTTCAGATCATAAATACAAGTTTTGTTTTGCCATTCCAGTTTTAAAGTAAATTGATCGTATCACATAGTCAACCTATTTAGTTAGTTCAGTTCGAGTTGTTAATAGTAAATTATTTTTTATGTAGTATATTTTGTGAACGGGACTTCAGCTCACAAACATAAGTTTTATTTTTATCAGTCATTCACATATAAGTAGGCCAATCGATATAAGGTTAACGTAAAAATTTGTAAGCTGCATACGTATCCAGCCTAACACTGTGTTAATCGATTAAGAAGTTAAAAAAACATCTATATTATAATATAATAACTGTAATTCCGAAACATTAGGATTATCATTACAATCATTTTTTTATATAGTTTATTTATGAGGAAGGTTTTATTAGAATATTTGAGATTTTATATACTAGAGTCGGTCATTAAGTCCTGTTGCAATTGTGTGATTGTTCAGCTTTACCTTTTCTGTTAATAAGTTGACTGTTAATCAGTGTTAACGAATTTCCCTCCCATTAAACTTTAGCGTTTATTTTATAATTTGTTTTTGGGTTTTGCCCAATTTTATTCTTACGTCATTGGCACGTATTGAATCCTAATACTTCAGCATTAGCGGGGATACTTCCAGAGATTAAATGCTGTGGCGCCCCTTAAGAATTCTCTTATAGAACCCTCTCCCCTACTTTCCGAATATTCTGACTAGTTCCTCCCTAGAAGTAGCAAAGGATCTTAAACAATACTGCCTTGTGATGCTATAATCTACACAAAGTTTTGTGTAGAGAGGGGTGTCACATTACATAAAGGGTTGATGTAAATTACAATAGCAATATATTTATGTAATGAATGGTTGTATAACTATAGCAAAAAGAGTAAGTTAAACGTGTTTGTTTTAAATAATTTGACTTTTCAACATAGTCTTCAGTGAGAGACAAACACTTAGTTTTCTACTTTTGCGTCCTGTCAGAAAAATATTTTTCCCAAAAAGCCTGCAAATTTTGCTTTAACGGCAGCGACGATATTATTCACCGAGAATTCCTTCCTGCAGTTATTTTGACGCTCCTAAACGAATTGTGGTACCGACCTATAGAAATTTTCTCTTTAGACTAACCTTCTAAAAAAGACCAACGATATATACTTTAACTTTGTTTTGTAATTTCATTCTATGGATTGCTGAAAATTTGTGCAATTTTTTATTAATTGTCTTGTGATAGTATCATAAATAAGCCTCTCGGAGATAGAATAGCTAATTTTTGAAAACAGCTAATGCCAAACTATTTGACCTTAAGCATATCTACGCATTTGAATTTGGATTATGTAAATTTGCTAGTGTACTTACTCAATAAATTACCTATTATTATTAAATCTAAGTATATTTAAATACAAATGAATAAATTTGGTAGACATGATGTCCAAAATTAAAAGCTTGTGCTTTCCCATTCAAAAGAAATAAAACGGATGGTAATCCTTTAATTTGTGAATAAAGGGTATCCATATTAAATTACATAAAATAATATTACGCCTAAAAATCATCTCTTATAAACACTTAAACCACGCAATCTTAAAAAGAAAAGCAAAAAGAAAGAACACCGCATAGAATACACGTACTCCCTAATTACAGATACGTATCTCAAGCATGAATTTTGCATCTCCATATTCCTGAAAATACCTTCGGGAGTGCTGTATGTAAATTGAGGACGCATACAGGCTGAATACTACTGGTAACGCAAAGGCTGTCCTACTCGGTGAAAAGACTTTTGACATTTGAGCTCAGAGAACTAGCAAGCAACCCCACAGGGAGTACTGTAATTTTAAAATTAACGCCAAACAGCACCAGTTCTCATCTGTGTATTACGTGAGTCATCACAGAAAGATAAGGTTGGTCGGTTGAGGTGCGTGAGTGCGTGTGTGTCTCTCTGTGTGTGTATGTATGATATGATGACATTACAACTCAGATGAGAGAGATAATTCAAAAGTTTCACTGCGAGATAATGATATTGTAATATTTGATAAAAGTTTTGAACAGTTTATGTAATAGTGTTATACTGTTATGTCCCAAGAAGATTTTGTTATGCGTGTTAAGAAATGAATACTTAGACATGTTGGAACTTTAATCAACGTCACTCAACATGACTTCATGCAATCCAGATCTATTAGTAGTGATGTAGCTAATATTACCCAGTGCAGCAATTGATGAACATATTCAAGTTACCGTTGTTGATTGTAAAAAGACATTGACTTTATTAATTATTTATTATTGTTTGTTATTAAATATATAAAAAAGCAACGATTCGTTTATATTTATTGGGTGCGCAACTAAGTTCTCGCTGTTTTTTTGATGAAAATGCAACTTTATTGTGAAAAAATGTTTACAAATGAATCATTCAAAATATTGCCCATCGCTAGCGACAACTTTTTCCCATCTCTCTGGCAGAGCTCGAATACCGTCACGGTAGAAGTGTTTGTCTTTTGAGGCTATCCACGAATCAAGCCATTTTGAGATGTCTTCATATGAGCGGAACTGCTGATTAGCCAGACCATGTGCCATCGAACGGAACAAGTAATATTCGGACGGGGCAATATCTGGGGAATATGGCGGGTGGGGTAGAACCTCCCATTTGAGCGTTTCTAAGTAGGTTTTAACGGGTTTGGCAACGTGAGGCCGGGCGTTGTCATGCTGTAGAATCACTTTTTCGTGCCTCTGTTAGTATTGTGGCCGCTTTTCGCGCAGTGCTCGGCTCAATCGCATCAATTGAGTTCGATACCGTTCCTCAGTGATGGTTTCGTTCGGTTTCAACAGCTCATAATAAATAACACCGCCCTGGTCCCACCAAATATATAGTAAAACCTTCGCAGCGTGAATATTCGGCCGAACCGACGACGCAGAAGCATGACCGAGCAGTCCCCATGATTTTGTTCTCTTTGGGTTGCTGTAATGAATTCATTTTTCATCGCCCATAACGATGCGATGAAGAAAACCCTTCCTTTTTTGCCGCTGGAGCAGGCGAAAGAACGACACTCAACGTCTCTTGGTTTCAAATCATAAGGAACCCAAGTTCCTTGTTTTTGAATCATTCCCAACGAATGCAATCGCTGGGAAATGGCTTGGCGCGTAACTCCTAGTGCTGAAGCAAGCTCTTTTTGCGTTTGGCATGGATCCTCATCGAGCAATGCCTCTAATTTAGCGTCTTCGAAGGTTTTTGGTCTTCCTTCACGTGAACGGTCGTCAACATCGAAATCACCGTCTTTGAAGCGACGGAACCAATCACAGCATGCTATTTCACTTAGAGCAGTATCTCCGTAAACTCTTTGGAGTTCTCGATGCGTTTCAGCCGCCGTTTTCTTCGAATGAAAGAAGAAAAGCAACACTTCCCGCAAATGACGATTACTTGGCACAAAATCAAACATTTTCACACAACCAAAAGTATATGACGCAAAAACAAAATCACTAATGTGTCAAAGCGGTTTGTTTACCATATGTCTAAGCTTGGTTCATGACGTTTTGGTTATGTCACAATCGACCAGCACTGGAGCCATCTCTTGAAAAACGGCGAGAACTTAGTCGCCCACCTAATATTTATTGACTTCCTATTTGTACCCTTCTAGTAACTTTCATGATCCCCCACTCGTAGAAGTATAGATTCTTTCTATAAAAAAAACGATTCAAAGTGATTTTGTAAAAATCCCAAAAAAATGAAATTCATACCATTAAGGGAGTTCTGTAAAAATCAAAATAAATGGTAGTCGGACGATAAAACGAAATATCTTACCCCAACTCCAGTAACTCTTGGCGACTTTGGAAAAAAATATGTAGTCTAACAGTGTCGTGTACTATTCCTTTCCAATTTACTATTTTCGAGCATTGCCTAATTACTTCTGTTTTCGAGAGCAATACTTATTTGAATCTACGATTTGGTTGCGTGGTAATGGCTCATAATATAAAATTCTTTTCCAATCGCTCCAAACTCAAGCATAACCTTATTTGGATCCAGATATTGTATTGCTGTGGCCCAGATATGCGATCCAAGTTTATGAAGGTACTCTTAAGTCTCTCAATTAGCCTATGTTTGGTCTTCCGATCACGTCTCTAGAAACTAGTCGACCAACGTGAAGAGCATCTTTAGTATTTGTGTCTCCCGAACGAAATTTAGCGCACAAATTTTGGTATCCCCGCTCGCTTACGGCATATTTTCCAAACATTTCACGTGCCTCTTTTAGTCTCACTTGCACTTTTGCCTTTCCGAAAAATTACTATTACTTCCAAAGTGTTACCTGCTAAATCACTATCAAATCTCTGAATAAATTTGACCAACCTGCAAAAACTGCATCCCGCAACTTATACCTTAATACCATCTGCGCTTAAAAGAGAACGAACTTTCCAGTCAACTTAATACATAATTACTAAAAATTAATATAAATGTAGTTTAATTTTAGAAAATCTTTAGATTATAAAATAGAAAATATCTAGATGTCAGATAAGTAATTAAAGTAATTAATATTGCATAACACTTAAAATTGAAAACGAAAATGATCCGTTCAATTTTTAAAGTAACTTTTATACATAAAATAATACACCTTTTCTTATTTAAGCATTATTATATAAAGTTAATAATAAGCATCGGAATATAAACACAAATAAATATTTGAAGAAAAACAAAAGATGGTTGACCATGACGAAGAAAGGCGGGAACCTTTCGTCTAGACCTCAATAGTAAAGTGAATGAAACTGTGTCGAGAATTTAAGAAAACAAAAAAATTATTTAAACAATCTCGCTCATGTAGTCAGTCAGTCAACATATCTAAATCAACTCTTTAGAATTTTAGTATAGGGACAAAAAATTTGTTACTCGAACGGCTTCGTGAAATTGTAACTGCATTAGACGCTTGTTTCATTAAGTATACTTTACTGTCATTAGGATTGTTAAAATTCGTACTAAAATATTTATCTAAATTGAAAAAATAAAGTAGATTTAACTTTATACTTTTTCGAAATTATCTTTACTAAATATTACATTTAAATAACTTTAATTTTTATTTTACAGGAGTGTATATTACAAAAGAAAAAATTAGAATTTAACATCACATATTTTTCAAAACCCAATTAATTCATATTACAAACATATTAATTATATAAATATCAAACTTTTAATAAACAACAAACAACTATGAATACATTGAAATATACTTTTAAACGATTCTTATCTTTATAATAAAGTTGCGCAGTTTATCCGAAATATAGGGATATACCAGGTGTACTGAAAAATCATTACCGGTTTTTCTAACAGAAGTCGCTAGGCTTAAGTATGCAATATTATAATTTAACACATATGTCATTTTATTCTACTGACATCAAGCTTCAAAGCCATACATGTTATATTTTGCGAAAGTAACAATGTCATAGATTTTGAAAACTTCGAATTTCGTGCCTGAAAAGGTGCATTTGCATCACGCATTACTTTTCTTACTTAATTAAAAGAAAATAGTCGCTGGAAATCATCGTTTGCTAGTAGAAACTTACGGTGAGCATGCTCCAACAATAAATACATTTGAAGCGTGGTTTCGACAATTCGAAAGTGGTGATTTCGATATACAAGACAAAGAACGTTCTGGTAGACCGAGAAAGTTTGAAACTGCAGGAGTTATTGAATGAAGACCCAACCCAAACTCGAAAACAATTAGCAGAAGCGTTAAATGTGGCCCAAGAAACGATTAGCGACCGATAACGAGCAATGGGAAAAATCCGAAAGACAGGAAAATGGGTGCCACATCAATTGACTGACAGGCAAATGGAAAATCGGAAATCCGAAAAATCGTCCTCACCACACCTTGCTCCGTCTGACTATCGCCTTTTCGCATCAATGAGTCACGCGCTTGCAGAGCAGCACTTTGCCAATTTCGAAGAAGTTAGAAAATGGCTCGATAAATGGTTTTGTTCAAAGAACAAACAGTTTTTTTGGGATGGCGTTCATAAATTGCCTGAAGGATGGTCAAGATGCGTAGAATTAAATGGCCAATACTTTGAATAAATAAATTTTTCCGTTTTCTTGAAGATTATATAAATTTTTTACGAAATAACGGGTAACGATTTCCGGTACCCATGGTATTGTACGTACAGTCGCCTGATGTGATTAAAAACACTGAAACGAACTATAGTATTATGTAAATGTACATTTCTCATCGATAATTGTTACGCAGTAAATACAATAATTATTAAAACTACATTAAGACCCGCATGGTGTAGTAAATTAAGTAATAGACATCCACTTAAGTTTCCTAATTTCATAGTGGATGAGATTGCAGAAAGAACTACACCATCAGGTATGTTTCGACATTTGTTTCAAGACATGTTCTCCGCGATGAAAATATATTCTTCTATGCAAACAGCGACCGTTCCACATCTAACAATGCAACGTTGGCATAATTGAAATAATCTTTTAAATTATTTTACAGATTTGTACACGCACCATTGCATTTTTATCTTAATACTCTTTTTTGCGTCACTGGCAACGTATAACAGTGAATGAATATCGTCCACTATTTGTAGTGAGTCCTCTAATGACGCCGAAGGATTTTGTAAATTCTGTATTGCTTCAACTAGTCCCGATTAATATTTCTGAATACAATAAATACTTTTAAATAATACTCTGTTATAGCTAGACGATGTTTCTAAATGCGCCAGTATTTTGAGATTAACTGAAATAATACGAATTTCATTCGGACTATCCAAACTGAATCATCGAACAACATTTATCGTAAAAGCGCATTGCATACGAGACCATCTTCGAAAACTTTTAACCTAATTCGTAGGAATTTCGGTATTTTCTCCAAGTATTCTAACGTACATAGGTGCCCTCGCTTCTCTGTTTTGCGTGCATTCCTCAAATATTGTAACAAATTAATAGGCCAACCTTTAAGCGCTAACTTGAGGCAACATTACGCGGATAGCACTAGTTGGGGTGCTGTGGCGTTAGACTGTGACGGTGTGCATACAACTAATTTGTTATTGAACGAGCCGAGCCGGTGATAGACGTGGAATATGTGTATACTCTTTGATCCTGTTGCGGCCAGGATTCTGCTCGTCGATTTTCTGAGGAGAAGCGAATGTTTGAAGTTACTATCGCCGTAATGATGGGAAATTGCAAATCCGCTATCTACAAATGCATTATTTAGAAGCACTCTGTCGGAAAATTATTTATTAACGTACATCTGTGCATGTATTGTGATGAAAAGTTTATGTTTGACGTTTCGGTCTTGAAGATAATATACTGACTAAAGAGCAAATAGCCATAAGTAGCGCAATTAATAATTCTGATAAAATATTTAAAAAAGTACTACCTTAATGCAAATACTATTGAAAATTGTAAATATAAAAATTTTTAGTAGGGTGCTAAGTTGAATACAAACTCGACATAATGAAATTTAAGTTGCTAGCGCTTGCAGGAAAATTTAATGCATTTAAAAACAGCAAGTCATCTTTGCGAAAATAAAAAGTTATGAAATAAAGCGTGAAAGAAGACTGAATAGCGGTCACCATTTTACAAAAGTGTGAACATTCTCCCGATGTGATTTTTAAGTTGTTACAGAATCTGCGAATTAATCATCGTAAATACCATAAATTTCGTTATAAAAACAGATATTAAATGAAACTCACAGTAGATTTTAATTGCATATACGAGGTGTGGTTAGGAAACAATCGAATTTGCTATTTTCATGATTCTCTCCTATCTTATCTAGTCTAAGCGATGTTCATCATTGTTTACTATGACCCCTTGAGTATGTCATAATAGTTGCGAAAGCAAGGATTATTCAGTTTAGTCGCAGAAGTTCAATGAAGTAGGTCGTACTTTTGCTCCCTGTCGGAATCGTGATGGACGCTAAAATGCAGCAACATGTTAACATGAAATCTGTATTAAATTCCACAAAATTACAATAGAAACTTAAAAAGTATTACAGAACTCTTATCATAAACAGTGCTTGTCTCATACTTAAGTAATCGAATTGTTTAGAAGATCCAAAGAAGGGAAAGGTGAAATTGATGATGAGCGTCCTGGTCGGTCGATGGTGTAAAAATCGGAAGTAAACGTTGCGAAAATCAGCGAAATTTCGAAAAGATCGCCGCCTGAGCATTCAACCTGTTGCTGAGTTGGTCGACGTTGACCAAGAGACTGTCTACCAAAGTTCTTATGAAAAATTCAGCTTGAGCGAAGTGTACGCGAAAATGGTGCCCAAGCGGCTAATCCCAAAACAGAAAGAGAATCGAATGAGTATTTGTGCTGACATCTTTAAACACGTGCTTAACAAATATGAATTCATGAGCTGGTATTTCACCAAGGGGCAGTACATATTTTCAAAAATTAACGTATATGTAAAAAAGCGGTAAAAATTACAATTTTCTAATATCATATCGCAAAAGTGCATCGTAGTATGCAATTAAAACCGTGGGTTTCATCTAATATTCGTTTCCATAATACAATTATGATATGTTAGTAAATTCGAATAACACAGTTCTCTGTGGTCGAGCGATTTAGACACATGCTTCGTAAGCACAAGATCGTGGGTTCGAATTTCACCAGAGAGCACTACATGTGTCCGAAAATTGCTGCAAAGTATATACGATATAGAAATGGTAAAAATTAGAATATTGGGTGTCACATCATAAAAATGCATAATTATATACAATTGTATATCGTACTATAGAAAAGTTAAATGCAATGAAGCCTCCTCCATTGACCACCTCAAAAGTTCGGGTCGATCGTATTCTGCAAGAATTCCGGTATTGAGGCAGTAAAAGCACGAATTTGTCGTAATACCTTTAGAAATTAAAAAATAATAGTTTTGCAAATAGGAATATTATCATTTGTTCCAAAACCACTACGAGGTATTCGGTTTCAGGGTCTAAATGAGGTAAATTTTGGTATGAATAGATGTATTACAGAGACTACGAAAATTTTTTTGAGGATAGAATCAAAAGCTGAGATAAGTGTATTCAATTGAATGAAGCTTATATTATCAAATTACAATGTAATTTAGATGAAAATTGACGCAATAAATAAATTGTAGCTAATTTCATGCAATTTTGGAAACATCGCTCGTATATCAATTTCTATATCAATTTCATGTTCAATAAGAGACCAGATATTATATAAAAATATGGGATATAGGTTATGTAACTTAATAATTTGATCGCAAATAAAAATGGCTTATTTGAGAATCAGTAAATAAATTATACATACTTGATATAACGTTAATGTAAAGAAGCGGTAGCATTCATTTAAAAAGCCTTCGTGATTGTTGCCTTGCTTCTGATACGAAAAAATAAATTTAATCGACGTTTTGTGATAAACGTATTTCAATGAATAGCAGTAATCCTTAGAAAGGGTGAGAGCGAAATGATCTTGATATATGGTTTAAATCATAATTGGTGCAAAATACAAGTTTTCGATCATGGAGAAGGGGGCGCGAACAGGCATCTTATCGAAAGTGCAAGAAATCGACTTTTTAAAACATTTACAATGTTCGGAACAAAGTCAAACAGGACAAACGTCCACGTATTTTTTGTATGATCTTTTTTTTGAAAGCATAATATACATATGTATATAAAGTATAGTTTAATTATATCGAATTTTGAAATAAATTTTTATTTGCATAAAATAGAGGTTTCACAATTTGCATGTCAACTTAGTGAATATTTTGGGTCTAATTTCAAGATATGCGTATAACATGTACAAAATTATTACGGATCTCATCCAGGTCCTCTTTTGTTGAATATTCGTTTAGATGATAGCAATAAAGGCGCAAAGGATAGAAAGACTTTGCAAATCGAAGAAAACGTGTGTATATTCCTTTCGATGAGACGATGTTGTTTCAAGTTTCTTATTAACGATTTTCCAGCAATGATAACGAGCCCGTTTTATTTCGATGCAGAACAAATTTTTGAAAAAGCTGATTTTACGACTAAGCTCGTTGCAGAGGATGCTGATATGTCGATTAATATTTCCATCATTGGCGCAAACGTCACCCTGTTTGTCTACCTGCATTAGAACAATCTCAAAGCAACATCTGCCGTCTTAACCGGAAAAAGGCAAATGTGCTGGCAAACTATATTTCCCGAATTGTTTAAAACATAAAGAGGCAACAGAGCATATATTGTTTCTTTATGTGTTTAGTGGATGCGACACAACTTCGTCACTCTTTAGCCAGGGAACAAGAAAATTTGGTCCAACCTTAAAAAAAGCAAAGCTTAATCATCAATTGTTGACATTTTCAAGCACCGGAATACCAAATACACTGAAGCACGTTTCATTGTTGCCTTGTATGTGAAGACATAGGTAAAAGAATTCTGGAAGAAATTCGTTACCAATGTTTCATTACATCAGCAACAAAAAGGTAGGAGACAAATAAGGAATTCTTTACCCGCCATGGTATGGGATCCAAAAAAATCCACAAGACTAAAGATGTAAACCAGTTACCAACGGGCTTCTTCTCTTCCACTTTGTGGCTGCATAACTAAGGAAAGCAAAATTTTATTCGAATTTAAAAAAATAAAGAAATTTCAGTAATATTACAATATTATAAATAAGGAATTCTCTACCCCGTATGGTATGGGATCCAGAAAAATCCACAGGACTAAAGGTGTAAACTAGGTACCGACGGGCTTCTTCTCTTCCACTTCGTCACTGCATAATTAAGGAAAGCAAAATTTTATTGGAATTTCAAAGAAAATGAAGAAATTTTAATAATATTACTGGTATTTTCAAATATTAGATGTCAAACTTGAAGATATCGTTGACCCTGAAACACGCTGCTTGTTGCTTTATATGTGAATACGTAGGTAAGGAAATTATGGAAGAACTTCATTACCAACGTTTCATGACATGAACAACAAATCGCAAGATTAAGCACATAAGGAATTCGTTGCCTCCTATGGTATGGGATCCAGAAAAATCTAAAATACTAATTGTAAGCTGGGCACTAACGGTTCTTCTTAATGACAGCGAGACAAACAAGATTTTATTTTCATTTCATGTAAATGTAGAAAAGTAATCAATAGAGTATGTAGCTATGAAAAAGCTAACTTGAAATACTTGTGTGTGAATTCTGTAATGATTAATACAAACGTTCACATCAAGCGAAAGCGACCAAGATGACAAAATTGAATTGTCAGAACAGATTTTTAATAATAGTGATGAATTACAAGATGATGAAGGCATCGAGATCGACCAGAACATTCGCAAACAATGTATAAATAAAATATGTTTATGTAATAATCATTTTTATAGGTCACATAACAAAATAAACTTTTAAATGAATTCTAAATAATCCTTTCATAAAAATTCATCTATCCACTGGTATACGTGTACCTCATTACATATTAAACTTACAAAAAAATATACAAGGACTATGTAATTTCATCGCCGTTAACTTTGTGTTGAACCTTCCTTTCCTAGAATTAACCATTGTGGAAATATTTTGAAGAAAACATCTTTTCACCACCTCAATTCAAAATGACGACTCGTATCTCCTTTTTTCTTTTCCCCAAGGTCGCACACTCGTATTTTTCGTCAGAGTCACCACATAAATGGTGGTGGTACTTTTGTTATTTTTCAAAGATATTGTTTCCCTTCAAATAGAAAATTTCTTCACTTTCATTTATTTACACCTTTCTTGTATTTATTGAACAAGTCATGCTAAACATTTATATTGGGTCTGGGAAAAAGTTCGTGGCGTTTTTCCCGATAGATGGCATTGGTTGCCGATAACTAAAGAACAACAAGTCACAGCGACACCACCGACGGCTCGTTTTTTAGATGACCTTCCGAACGTTAGTTTGAGCGTAGAAACATTGTAATCGGTGCAGTGGTTGGAAAGTTATTCGCACTTGAAAATGGAGAAGAATAATGAGAAATTTCGCTATATTCTGCAATATTATTATGATAAGGGGAAGAACGCTGCGCAGGCTTGTGATAAAATTTGTGCTGTGTACGGTGAAGGTACTTTATCGAAATCTGTTGCGCGGAAATGGTTCGCTCGCTTTCGTTCTGGAAATTTCAATGTGAAAGATGAGTCACGCTCCGGTCGTCCAATCACTGAAAAATCTGATGAAATTCTTGAAAAAGTCCAACAAGATAAGCATATCAGTAGTGTCGATATTGGCATGGAGCTAGGCATTGACCACAAAACTGTTTTGAACCATTTACACAAAGCTGGTTACAAAAAAAGCTTGACGTATGGGTTCCTCATGAGTTGAGCGTGAAAAACATGATGGACCGAATTAACATCTGCGATGCGCTGCTGAAACGGAATGAAATCGAGCCGTTTCTGAAACGTTTAATAACCGGAGATGAAAAATGGATTACGTACGATAATCGGAAGCGTAAAAGATCGTGGATAAAGGATGGTGAGCCGTCACAAGCGTTCGCTAAGCCAACATTGACGCCAAAAAAAGTGATGCTGTGTGTATGGTGGGACTGGAGGGGAATCGTCCACTACGAGCTACTTCCAACTGGTCAGACGATTGATTCTCAACTCTACTGTGCACAACTAGAGAGATTACGCCAGGCGATTGAAAGAAAACGGCCCGAATTGATTAATAGGAAAGGTGTTTTCTTCCATCATGACAACGCCCGACCACACACTTCTTTGATGACCCGTCAAAAATTGAGAGAGTTTGGTTGGGAAGTTTTGATGCACCCACCTTACAGTCCGGATATAGCACCCTCTGACTATCATCTGTTTCGATCTCTGCAGAACTCTCTCAATGGAATTAAGTTGGTTTCAAAAGAAGCCTGTGAAAACTACTTGATTCAGTTTTTCGACCAGAAACCACAGAAGTTTTTCACCGATGGGATCATGGATCTACCAAAAAAATGGCGAAACATTGTCGATAATAATGGAGCATATTCGGTTTAAATGAATTCGTCCACGCGCCATGCGGGGACCAGTTGAATTTTACTGAAAAAACGCCACGAACTTTTTCCCAGACCCAATATATCACACTTAAAGAAAAGAAGAAAATAAGTGTAAATAACATATAGTAAAGCTTCCTGACGTTATCATCGTTAAGATATTATAACTCAAACAAGTGCATAAAGACCTTCTCCGTATTTTTGTTGTATCGTTAATCGAACCCAGATATTCATAAGTATTTTCATAAAGACCTCTCGATCCACTTACTATCGAGCATATAC
This sequence comes from Dermolepida albohirtum, assembly GCA_031893035.1. Lineage (NCBI taxonomy): Eukaryota > Metazoa > Arthropoda > Insecta > Coleoptera > Scarabaeidae > Dermolepida > Dermolepida albohirtum. Next base: position 784,487 of record JAVIWB010006070.1, read on the forward strand.
CAATTACCTTTCAATAATATATCATAGGAGATCCCATATCAGCAGGAGAAGGGTGGTGTTTCTCATCACCGACACAAATAGGGTCAGGCGAATTATTCTGACATGCCGAAGAATCATTCCAAGCTTCTATTTCTAGCCTTTGCAATCTACCCTGAGTTGTATTTTTTTTTTCACCCATGCCATAACCAATAAGGACAACTTTCATACCTTGGAAATTTATTTTTTCCTTTAAAAATTTAGAGGGTTCAATTCTCAACGTTTTATTGAAATGTGGGTCGACTCTAATCAGAGCCATATTGTGACTTCCTTTTTCGAATTCGAACTCGGGGTGTACTTCGATGTTGACTACGCTGGAATTTTGTACTCTACGCCCAGTCAAGGCATACAATCTGTAGACTCCCACGTAAACAAGTATTTTAGTTCCTGCCGGTTTGATACACCTGGCTGCTGTGAGAAACCAATTTGTCGTAACCATTGTAGCCCCGCATATTTCATATGTTTTATTGTCTGGTTCATACACTTTTAAGATACTCATGTATGGATATATATATTTACTATTATTTCCGCCTACAATTCGATAATTTGTTTCTGGTTTAAAACCATTCACAATGCAATTTCCGTAGAATAACCATATAAATAGTACGTGCCCTAAAATACTCAAGTAGTCGTATAAACGCAAAACTTTTGTAATAAACATGTCTTAGGATTGATAATACTAATAAGTTTAATCTACTAAACTGTCATTAATGTTTTGGCATTCTAAAAGTGACATTTATATAACCAATAAAGAGGTTTTCATGTTTATATATTTCAACAATCTGAACTAGATGTTTTACGTACATATTTTTGATTAAAACTAACACGTGTTTGGTTAACATTATATCTTTCTTTTACACCTACTTGAAGGATAATAATTTATCTCAAAAAATGTTTACTATGCATGATAATCCTAACGAAAATATAATAGACTTTATTTATGTGATTTGGGAAAATAGCAGGAGACTTTTCTTTATTCAATTTTCCGTGTCTTTACATTTGACCTTACTTTACTCACAACCTATCTTACTTTTCTTATTATCACCCAATATCTCTCTACTATCGGACCAACTAATCTCTCGTCAGCGTCTTTGCTTCATGACTAATATATTGTCTCACTAGCGAAACCTCTAGCTTTCTTTGTTATTTGAAACTTATTGTCTAATGTAACTTCTGTGACACCGTCTATTCAAAAGAAGTATCTCCCATTGAGGCAGATATATGTAGACAACTGACTTTACAATATTTAAATATAAGAGATTAAATCTTGCAATAAATAAACGCAAATCAATCACCACCATATTGAAAATATATGATTGTTGCGGTTAATTTCCTCCATCTTTTATATCTTTTCAATTGTGTGGACTGAATCCGTCTTTTATTTCATTTAATACAGCTCCCACCAAATCCTTCTATGCTTTTCTACAGACATCTTGCTTAACCTTTCTTATTCATTGTTCCGGATGATGCATATAAATTATATAAATATAATGTGATGCGGAAATTTGAAACAAAAAACGTATCTGAATCAGGTGAATTACAGAGTTTGATAGGATATAAATTCCAACTAGCACCAGCATTCGCCCATCAAATTGAGGTGAGTGGATCTGAAGAAAACTCCCAAAAACGTAAAACAAGAATTAAATAAAACAAGAGAATGTAGAGCACTGATCCAACAGTATTTAAGTATTATACAAGTGGGTAAATTTAGCAAATAAAACCAAGGCGATTAAGCAATCGAAACTTTATCTGGAAAGAAAAGAAATCGCTTGGCAATACTTATACAACTTTCATGTCATTATTCTTGCTAGTGAGTAACAAACGATTATTTTTCTGAAAGCAAAAAAATTTTTTCTACAATTATGTCTAATTTTGTTGGACAAAGAACATAACATTTTGTGTGTGGAATAAAATTTGTCACGAATACGTTGAAAATGTTAGAAAAGGCTTTGTTGAAAGGTATATATCAAGAATAAGGATGTTTGAGTGGTACGAAATATTCAAAGGCAATGACTGGATTGAAGAAGAAGAACGATCTGATCGACTATCCACATCAATAGACGAAAACTGCACCAAGGAAATAAAAACTCTTGTGTTTTAAAATCGTAAGTTGACAATTAAAGGCCCTGTAGATAATACTGAGGTTTCCTTTGGATCGATCCAAGTAATTTTAGAAGACAATTTGGGCCCTGAGCTGTCTGGTTCCAAAATTACTCAATTTTTTTCGAAACTGGTGTGTAGTGACACGCATTACTACGTATAATGAGATATAGATTTATGCTTATGATTCCGAAACGGCCAATCCATTTAGTGAATATCATTCCAAAGGTGAAGCAATACTGAAAAACCCACTTCAAAGACTTCAAGACTTAAAATCATGTTAATAGTTTATGATTACCGTGGTGTAGCACATTATGAGTTTCTTTCAAACGAGCAAAATTTTAACAAGAAAGAAGTACTATTCCATGGATAAGGGACATGCACAGAAGTTACTCAACCTTGGAAGCAAGTATTTGGGAACCATTATTTAAGGTTGTGATAATTAAATAACTGAAAGTAATATTGAATGTAGAACTTAAAAATAACAAAACAGTGTATTGTCTTTTGCTAATGAAATGAAAAAAAGAAGAAACAATGAATTGGACATACACGTACCCAAACAGGAATGAAATTAGTAAAAAAAGATAGAGTAAAATATGGAAGGAAGAATAAAAGTAAAAAAAAGCCCGAAGAACTTTGAATAGAATTGTAGAGTTGTTAACGCCTCTAATTAGGAATAAAGGAGAATGGTGAAAAAACGAGAAATGTTTCTAAACTTCTAAGAAATTGGCTCTAGTGTAAATCTTACAAGTTAGTCTTATATGGTGGCGTATTGCTTAGTTTTCTTCAGTTACTTGACTGATACAGACACTTTTCTACATCGCTAATTTTGCAACCAGAGAAGATGTGGCTAAATCACAAAGTGCTGCCAGTTTCTTTCCGTTTAAAGAGAGTCATTCAACGGCTGTAAGGTGCATTTGAAGATTCTGCATAACTCAAAATTCTATGGAAGAGTTGATCATTTTAAGGCTAGCAAAACATCACTATAAGACGATTCGCGCAGTAGATCACCGAGCACTTCTGGAAATAAAAGAAACGTTGCTACCGTGGATAACTTACTCAAAGATGATAAGCGAATAAGTATTCGTGAAATCAGTGTTACTGCAGGAATACGTGCACGACAATTTCATGAAATTTTATACGAATGTTTTAGAGTAAATAAGGTTTCATTCAAGCTTCTTAGGACCTGAACAAAAATTCAACAGGTCCGACGCATGCCGATAACTTCAAGAGCTTTTAGCTCGTTATGACGAATGATTTTGCTAGCAACGAATAAAAACTAGTAATGCATGCCGATACAAAAAAACAAAAAATTCGAAAAGAAAGAGCTTAAAGCACATGTAGCTCCATCAGTTGAAAAAGTAATATTTATTGTATTCTGTATTAGACAACGTACACAATGGCTCATTTGAGAACCAGAAAATAAATTATGTACGCCTGTCCTCAGAACTAAGATTAATACGTATAAATGTTTCATTTAAAAAAACTTTGTTTGTAAGGTAACGTTGGGTGACACGAAAATAAATATTATATAATGTTTAGAATTTGTTTGGAAAAATATCACTGTATTAGAAAGTACACAATCTATACAGCATATGTTTCAAGTTTGAAGGCGTCACGTTGTTTGGCAGTCATCAGTTTTGAACGTTTTCAGTGAATTTGTAAAAATGGAGAAAATTGGTCGTCGTTACGTGATACAATACTGCTCCTTCGTTGATAACAGTGAAATATTGGGCAGCAGAGTTTAAACGAGGCCGTACGAGCTGCCAATAATAACATCGCAGTAATCGACCAAATGAAGTGACGACTTCAGAAATGGTGAAGAAAATCCACAAAGCGGTATTGGATGATCGTCGACTGAAAGTTCGCGCGCTAGCAGACATAGTAGGCATTTCGAAAAGTGCGATACATCGCATATTATCTGAAAATTTGGACATGAGAAAGCTGTGTGCAAGATGGGTGCCGCGTTTTCTCACATTCGAGAAAAAACAGTGTCGTAAAGATGTTTCAATTAAGTGTTTAGCGAAGTTTCACAGTAATAAAGCAGAATTTTTGCACCATTTCACAACCTTGGATGAAACGTGGGTCCATCACTTCACACAAGAGACAAAAGAACAATCAAAATAAAAGGGAGAACCGGCTTCAAAGAAGGCGCAGACCGTTTGTTTCATCTGCAGGCAAGGTCATGGCATCGGTTTTTTGAGATGCGCGTGGAATAATATTCATTGACTATCTTGAAAAAGAAAAAAATATCAACGACGAGTATTATGCAAACTTATTGCAACGTTTGAGCGAAGAAATCAAGCAAAACGGCCGCATTTGGCTAAAAAGAAAGCAATGCAATGCATCAGCTCACAAATCCGTTACTACAATGGCCAAAATTAATGAATTAAAGTTTTAATTGCTACCTCATGCACCCTATTCGAAAGATGTAGCCCCTCAGATTATTTGTTGTTTGCAAACTTGAAAAAATTGCTCAGTAGCTAAAGATTTTCCAACGATAAAGAAGTGATGTGCGCAGTTAATGACTATTTTGAGGAGCAAGACAGTTCTTATTATAAAAAGGGCATCAAACTTATTGAACATCGCTGGGAAAAGTGTATAGAGCTGAAAGGAGACTGTGTTGAAAAATAAAAATATTTCTTTCCAAAATTTTTGTGTTTTCCACCCTCGTATAGTAATCCTTACAAAAGATGATATAGAAATGATCTTGATATGTTGTTTAAGGGATTAAAAATACAAATTTTCAACCTTGGAGAAGAGTTACGTGAGCAGCCATCTTGAATTGAAGTCGGATAGCTGCAAAAATATAAAGGCCGCAGAGAGACTTATCCTACCATTATTTTTCAATAAGACAAAGCCAGTTTAAATTCATAATTAATAACAATTTTTCGACAAAAAGAAACAAGTCAGTCTTGCTTCGGTCATGAAAAAAATATTTGGAGAAGCTGGATTTGTATGGTTAAGCAAACTACAAAAAATGCTGTTGTGTCAATTGTTAATATAATGACTTTGCTGAGCTTAAGATTTGATATTTTCATCATTAATCATTTCGTTACATATTACATATTAATCTTATGGGTAATTTTATCCTCTTTAATTTTACGTTGAACTTTCTTCTCGTAGAATTAACCACTGTGGAATTATAATTTTCATCAGAGTCACCACCTAAATGGTGGTTGTACTTTCGTTATTTTTCAAAAATATTGTTTTCTATAAAATCGGAAACTCCTTTACTTTATTTAAAACCCGTTCGTATTCATTGCACAAATCATGCTAAACATGTATATACTCTACGTATAAAACGAAAATAAATATAAATAACATATAGTCACACTTCTTGACATTATCACTAATAGGATGTTGTAACTCAAGCAATCACATAAAGACCTTCCAGTATGTGGATCTTTCAATGTGGCGTTAATCCAACCCAGATATTCATAAGTATTTTCATAAAAGCCCGTCGATCCTTTTGTCATGGAACATATACCAATTACCAAGTCACCAAACATCATTGGAGACCCGATATCAACCGGAGAGGGATGGTATTTTTCATTACCGAGACAAGTAAAGCTAGCCGATATATTCGGGCATGTCGAAAAATTTGCCCAAACTTCTGCTTGTAATCTATGTAATATTTTCCTCTTTGTTTTACTAATTAGACCATAACCAAGTAGGACAACTTTCTTACCTTCTAATTCCATTTTCTCCTGTAGAAACTTAGCGGGCCCAATTATTTTCGTTTTATTGAAGGTCGGGTCAACCTTAATCAGAGCCATATTGTGATCTCCTTTGTCGGATTCGAAGTTGGGGTGTAATACAGTATCTACTACGTGAGAGACTTGTGTCTTAGGCCCATTCAAAACATGTAACCTGTAGATTCCCGTGAAAGCAAGTATTTTAGTTCTTGCTGGTTTAATACACGTGGCGGCCGTGAGTAACCACTTTGTTGAAACCATTGTAGCCACGCACGTACTATGTATCTTATTATAGGATTCATATACTTTTATGACACTTACGTGTGGATATATATATTTACTATTTTCTGCGCGTATAATTCGATAACTTGGTTCTTTCAGACAATTCACAATAAATATATTGCAGAACAACCATAAAAATAGGGCGTGCCCTAAAATACTCAAGTAGTCGTACAAACGCAAAAATTTGATATTTATCATGCCTTGTGATTGATAATACTAACAACGTTTAATCTATTAAAATGTCAATAATTTTTTGGCATTTGCCGTACTTTAGCAACCAATATTTTTAGAGTGGACATTTAACTAATAAAAGGGTTTTCATGTTTATACATCTCAATGATCTGGACTAGATGTCTGACGTACAATCTCATAGATAAGGTTCAATACAACATTACTTAACCATGCGTTATTATTTTATTATAGTACGAAACAAACTAAAATTGCAAAGACAATTTAAAGTACCATGTGATCGAAAATGAGTCTCATCATTGCTCTTTAACCTAATTATAACTATGATCCTTAAACGAAACCTCTTCATTGGGATATTGTTCCGAATTTTCCCAGTGGTGTTACTAATAGTACTACTTGAGTACACAAATCGATTAATAATGTTTAATAAATCACAAACTGGATTATATGTTATTACCTCCTTAGCTCGGTATGTGTTAGTGTTATGGGGTTAAATGTCCCCTTAATTAATCTAAATAAATAATAAAGATAATATTATTTTATAGAAAATATTTGTTTTCATGTGGTGGTTAGTGAGTTTATTACGAGCGCGTGTCCGGCTAACTGAAGCACTGTAATAAATGCAAATAACAAAATAAGTTGCTGGAGTTAATAATTAGTTATTGCAATGAGCATCAAAATTCCAGGACGTATGCCAAGCTGAAAGAAAGATATTAGTGGAAATGAAACAATAGGATCGCCCTTCAAATTTTATTCACTAATTTAACTTAATTCTTGAAACTTGAGTATATTTAAATAAAGATATTTAATAAGATCGAAAGCAACAGATAAAACTTATTGGCAAAGCTGTAATAAAAATAAATCTAGGGATATAAAGCTCTTTAATAAAATATAAAAATCACTAGATTAAAATATACATATGTATATCAAACGATACGTGAGGTACTTGCGTATTTGTGTGTATATACTGTTACGGTTTATTTTTCATTTAGAACATATTTCGGCGTATTGTATATTTATCTATTTATTAAAAATAACCCTGCCGTGTTTGATAGAAGGGACGTACATGGACATTGATGAAGGTTATGTGGAAACACATATTTAGGATATCGTATTCATTTCAAAGTTTTAAAATCGTTTTAAATAAATATATTTCAGCGTACGTTTACGTCGACCTTGATTTTGTTTATATCTATGAATCGCTTTTTGTGGTGACCAGGTGTTCATATCGCGAGTGCAAAACATCCCCCCGTTCGTCTTACTCGCCCTGGTCCGAGACAATATATCTATATCGAGGGCATTTGAAAGTTAGCTCCGTAAAAGGTTTGACGTATAATATCGACCCGCTTCGATTTCTTATAATCAAATGTGTATCTGATCATAACGTAATTAGCAAATCATCTTCAGAGCCCGTTACCATCCACAGGGTTTCTCCTAATACCGCGGTTTAGGTACCCGCATACATAAGTAAAACACCGACGAAACATCATAGCAGCCAACGTTACTCTTCCGCAGATACTACCGAACTCTGACGGAATTTCCCAGCCGTCCTGTAGCCTGTTCTGAGCCACACGGGATTTGCACCTCGACGCGGGATACGTTAAGTAACCTCTAATTTACTTTATTATATCTCGACACTTGTAAAAAAAAAACTCACGGAGTGGGAACATATAAAGCAAAAAGAATCAGGCGTCGTCGTTGTATGTAAATTTAAAGATCCGATTTAAGTAGATTTAATTAGATTACGAAACTATATGTGGGAAATGTATTAATTTACAGAATTGGCCAAGTGTAAACTCAATATATATAAATCGGGGTCGCCGAAATTTTTATGTTCTTTAGTTGCTAAGATATTTATTTTCCTTTTTGTGTTACATTAGACCTCGTTATTTGTATATATATATATATATATATATATATATATATATATAAATAATAAACTTTCATATGTTAAGGGAGAGAAAGAAATTTGAGTAAATAGTGGAATTGTTGAGTGTAAATATACTGGGTGTTTTAATCTTAATTTACCCGTCGTAACTGTAGGGATTCTAGGCAACTCACAGGCCAATAGAGTTACGGCCTGTGAGAAATCAAACGATTACATCTGCCATAATTTCGCTTTTGGCGCCCTTTTCTTTTTGTAATTTTAAAACCAAAAAAAAACTAAAATCTGAACTTGCGAACCACGACCTCCGCGATAGCTAGCTGGCATCGTTCGGTTGCTGCCCGGAAATACTTAAGCTCCCCTAGCGGTCGTTCGCGACCCGCAGCATATTGCTTTCCTGTGCAATCAGCACGTAGCAATACCCTGAGCCAGGATGCTATGTATACGCGGACACTACATGCGCGGGTAAAACTTAACTTCACGAACTCGTAGAAGGAATGCGTGTAACCTTAGTCATGGCTAGGGCAGAAGTCTCAGTTTTATCTTACAAGCTGAGGCTTTTAAGAAAAGACTCGGTAAGCTGAAGGGTAGGATGTTGATCATGTTTAAACTAACCAATGACACGAGAGAATAGGCACGCTAGAAATTAGGCGCGCTAAAGAATTAGCATAAATTAAAAGTGCGATATCAATATCAATGTAAGTATGTACCAAGAAGTTAGATATCTAGACAGCATAACATAATAGACGTGTATTCTGTGTGAAAATAAGAAGGATTAATATTTGAATCTCTAATTGCATTTAAAAATCAATAAAACAGAATTAATATTGAATGCGAGTCAATGGAAAGTTACTAAGACTATTCCATGGAAATGTTTGAAAAGTTCTAGGTATTTGCTTCCTAGAAAACGACGACGGTTTGTTTTATTACAGTCTGACCGTGCGTGACAAAAACAAAAGATTTCGCATTTTTACATATACATACATGTATATCACAAAGAATGTCAAAATAATAAATAATAATTTATGAATTTAAAAACCGAATTATATTTAAATTAAAATAAATTAATTTAAAAACGATATAAAAAAATATTATATATGCGAAGCGTAACAATATTTTGTTATTGAACATAAAAAAGCAAAACCATTATTATTTGTTGTAGGCACAAGCAGTAAATACGTATTACAGTAAATAAAACGTGGCTGATATACGCCAAATAACATATACCAGAAACCTCTCTCAACTAACTATACATTTACATTTCTTAAAAATTCAGGAACCAATTTTTGGCGATTACCAACACACTAATTTTTCGATGCCTCTATGTGGAACAGGGTACAAAATAAATAAAATTTTAATAACTATTTATAATAGTTTAAATTAAAAGCATAGAAAAATTAAATGCATGAAGGAATTTTTAAGAACGACACTAGATTTCTGTGAGATCAGTGTAATCATGCTTGCGTGACAAACGTCAAGCGTTCAGCTCATGCACTCCCAAAAGTTCAGCACTTTTGTTAAAGTAAATTATTAAGATGTATTAAAGAGCTGTAATTCAACGCAAACTTGGTAAAAGTACCTCGGAAGCATATTAAATGATGAAACAAGTTTATTATGAGATTTGTTTGTTGTGATGAAATATAGCGCTTTTAAAATGAAGCTAAAACAAAGCCACGAAGTGCGGAATGGAAGTAAAAAAACTTACCACAAGCTACAAAGAAACAAGGAAATTTCCATTAAAAATCAAACCAATGCTCATTACATTCTTCGATAGTAAAAGTATTATTCACAAGCAATTTATTCTGGACAAACTATTACTGATGAGTTTTATTTAAATGTTTTAAAAAGTTTTATGGTCAGAATTCGTCGCATCCGTCCAGAATATCGGAATGAAAACAGTTTATGTTTCTTGTACGAAGTATCGTACAAAATGTGCAGTAGCACCTAGTCACAATTGAGTTAATGTTCGTAGATGTTTGGCAAAAAATAGTGCGTTTATTGAATTATCCGTATTCTCCTGATTAAGCACTATGTGACTTCTCTTTATTCCATACAACTTTGACGGGGGCTTTGGAAACAATTCTACAAGGTAAATTTCTAAATTGTAAATTCGCTAAAATAAGTGTATTGAAACTGTGTATTGAACAAAATACCAAAGCAAGTAAAAATTTCTTGTTTCTATTTCATTTTAAAGACAGGGTCTTAAAAATTCATTTTCACAATGTGCATAATTGTTTTAAAAATTCGCAGCAATTTACATATTGTTATACATAACAATACAATTATAGTTATTAAATACTAAAAATATATTATTATTTATAAAATACACAAATTAACATCTACGGCATAAAATAAACAGGGTGTAAAAAGTAATGCGCGTTTGTAGAATTATCACATGATTGAGAACGCTGTGATTTTCCTTTTTTCCTAAAACTTAAAGTTAAGTTAAAAGGGTATTATTCTGATAATATTTCAACCATACAAACAACTTTGACGCGTGCTATAGAAGCAATTCTGCAAGATAAACTGAAACAGGTACTCGTATAATTATTTCGCTGAAACAAATGTATTGTGTCTTGAACAAAAAACCAAAACAAATAAAAATTCCTTCTTTCTTTCATTTTTGACCTGGCCTTAAAAATTTATTTTCACACTGTGTATAATTGTTTTGAAAATTTGCAGCAATATAATACATATTGTTATACATAGCAATACAATTGTAGTTATTAAATATTAAAAATACACAAGAAAATACACAAATTAACAACTACTGTAAAAAATAAACATGTGTATATGGTGCAAAAAATAATGTCACAAACTTTCATAGGTTGTAGCATGACTCAACATATGCATAAAAATATTAATGAGCATGGTCACTTTCATTGATACGAAACATTTTACATTTGCGCCTCCTTTTCATTTTGTATAAACAAACAATGAAATTTTTGTACAAACAAAGAAAGCAAAAATTCAAGTGACATGTTGAAAGTGCCCTTATCCATTTCACAGCAGGTATGACATAGGTATCTCCGTATCCGAGCCAAGTTGGAAGCTTCCGTAAGAGTTCGACGATCTTTGCAGCAGAGATATCGTGACTGCTGTGGCAACCAGCATTTGTATATGCAATGATTTGTTTTCTTATGTTTTCGAAAGCAATTAGTAATCTGTTCCTGTGTTGTACACATATATTTTTGTTAAGTATTGCGTTTCGTAATTCTTCAATTGGATGAAGTATATAGACATAGAGTTTGTTTTTCAAATAATCAAACAAAAAAATTACCCAACGGGGAAAGATCTGGTGATCATGGAGACCAACATCGGCTATTAATAACTCGATTACCATAAACTGTAAAGACATATTCTTGTTTCACGCACTGCAGAAGAACTGGCATTATTATGCTAAAAATAACTCTGTTCCGTTCATTAACAAATAATTGTAGTCTTTGTATTGTATTGTAGAGAAGGTCATGACGCATTTTCGCAACAAATGGTGCTGTCATTCTTGCAAGTGCTAAAATTATTCGCCTCTATCTGTGTATTATGCCATGTGACAGTAGCAGTATACCATCATTCCCATGTCAAACTTGTGAAGAATTGTGTAAAGTTTCAAGTGACAGCGTTGTACAAGAGCGTCAATGCCAACAAAGGTTCGAAATTGTATGCTTATGATTTTAAACTCAACGGCGTTTTTCGGTCAGAGACGTCCACTAAGGTGACTATAAAGAAAAGGCGTTGGTTGAGACACACCCACGGCACACAAGACGAAAGATAGCAGTAACTTTAAACATGCATCATTCTAGAGCATTTATTACCACATCAAAAAAAAATAAGTCGGCAAGCTCAATGTTAGATTCCTTATGAATTCAAAATGATCCCTAAATGTGAAAAAGACGATCCTCTTTTAAAGTGACTGATGACTGGTGACGAGAAATGGGTTATTTACAACAATATGGTATGGAAACGGTCTTTGTTTCAAGCTTAGGATTCACCTCAAATGTCATTGAAAGCAGATATTCATCAGAGGAAGGTTATGCTTTTAGTGTAGTCGGAGTTTAAAGGTGTCGTGTTTTTAAGCTCCTACCAAGGATCAAAACAATTAATTAAAGTGTGTACAAAAAACAGTTGGACAGTTTGAACGAATTTGTCATCCAGAACGAATCCGTCATCTAGAAAGGCCCAGAGTTACACGAGGCTATACAATTTTGCTAGCCCATAAAAGTTGCGCTTTCAAACTGAGCGCAGCTCAAACGAATGCCTGTAAATCACTTATATAAGTGAGAAATTGTGATGCTCGCTGAAGGGTGGCAGTGGATTTTCGATGAAAATGGGCAATATGTGACTGAACTTCTTTTATATTAATAGATGGCCTATGAAGACAGAAAAAAGAGAGATTCCTATGGCTTTTCTTCAAACCAACTTCTATTTGCTTCTGAGAATTGATATAACTTGAGAAGTGAAATCGGGCTTCATTCGACAGAAATGAACGGATTTTATAAATTCTAATTTCATAATAGTAATTGGATATAGATAGCAAGTACGTGAAAATCATTTTTTTGTAACAATCACAGTGTGCATTTTTCTTAATAATGCATAAACAAAGAACTGTGATTTAGAAAAAAGGTTACATAGTCTATTGATTGAAATACAGAACGTCATCTCTTGCACAGACCCAATTACAAACAGCGATGGAGAAATTAATATCTAATCAGCCAATGCCTGCAAACCTAATTGTATTTTTTTAAATATCCCATGCTGTGTGCGAAGTGGTTTACTAATTAATTTTTTATTATACATATTACTAGTATTATAGGTTTGCTTCGCTCATTTAACCCAAAGCATTTAATATTGTAGCATCTGCTACTCCCCTCTTAATACATATTATGAAAGTTATGTTTAATATTCAATAAAGCCACGTTCGAATGACAAATTATTTAGAGTAGACAGAAAATATGATGTGATTAAGGCTAATCAATAATGATAATAAATCAATTAATCAATTGATGTGCAAAGTAGTGTATATACAAAATTGTGTTGTATTTGATATTTCAAAATAAATAAAATATATATTTTTTACGCAAACAACACCTACAAATAGCTAAATAAATAAAATGTTATACATAGGTAAAAAATTGAAGGGCTTTTTGGTCACTCGTTTCTTACAGAAATAATGAACGGTTCAATTAAATTACGATTCCATCAAGTGTACACATTTTTGTTCTTTTTATAATTATATGCTCAATACAAGTTTCCCATTAACATTTTGATAGTTTCGAAGCTTTCTATAGCTTAAAATAAAAGTCCTTGCATTTCTCTCAAGAATGCCACTACAATTTTTATTTTTGCCCATATCAAATCTACTGAACTGAGTTCATAAGGATCAGGTGACTACCTTAACAAAATTTTTTGTTATATTCAGATCGAACCGTATTTTCTTTGAACTCAATCTATTTAACATACAGCCACTTCTGCATATTTTTTTCCTTAGATCCTATTGTAAGAATTTTCTCCAGTTTATAACTACAATAAGATACATTATCCATAACAGTAAGACACTTACTTAATTTTGATAAACTATTGAATAACTTCCAAACACCACTGTATTCATCTCTTCATGATAATATGTATCCATTTTTCTTACCTTCAAAAAGCAACAGTCTCCATCAATAGGGCAATGTTCAGATCCAACGCGTAAAACGGAAAGCCTCTTCCATTTTCGTAACGAGTTTCATAGTCCTGTAAACAGCCCTTCAATGAATGATTTAAGTCGATTTTCAATAGTGTTATCTATCCAGATTCTTTACTTTGTATGACCATCATTAACTCAAGTTACATTTAAAATATAAATCGGTCCACTTTCTCTTTTTAATTGAGGTTAAGTATTTTCGTCTCCATGTAACGACTTCATCTTGTTACATAAGAATGCCTTTGCTGTTGTGGCTTTGCTTTGTAACATGCGTTTAAGGTTAATTTGCTTCATGAATTTGTACTGTCAAAACGTTAAAATTTATTTTCAAAATAAGTAATTTGTCCTTGTAAGAAAAAGTATGCATTATTCCCTGCACAGAGTGTGTAACTGCTTCAACATATGTTACAAAAACATCAGGTCGTCGAGCTCTAATTTTAGTAACTATGCTAGTCTCATCATACTTCTTTATGGTCCGGTATACTGTCGACTTTGCAACTGGTAAAAGTAAAAAAAATTAACATTTGTTACAACCTCAATAAATGTCAAAATCTACATTTCCATTTCTTTAGAGGTAAATATGATCCTGAACTTGTTGATACACTCCAGAGAATGATAGGACGGTAAATTAAACGCTTCTAAAATCGAATAATTCTAAAAAAAAGAATCTGCTTACGTATGAAAAAATAATAGAACAACACGAGCACCGAGCAAAAAACGGAAACTGACAAGTAATTTAATTCTTTCTTCTTAGTTTAAAAATAGACTATAGTAACCAAAACCCACTTCTTATCAAATCATCCTCGTATATTTACAGTAAACCATCAAAAACATTCAACTTTTTGCACGAAAAGAAATAAGACGGATACTCTGTAAAGTAACCCCGGCATCCATTCCACATTTGATCCTAAGATATATTCGAAAGACATTATGTCCCTAATCCAGTCCTTCAATTATAAATTTTATGAGTCCTTGATAAAAGATTTCTACATTTATGTCGGTTGGTCGTCACAAAGAGCCGAGAGGACCAAAAGCTCGTTTCCATTTGGAATCTAAGCTATTTACTTCAGATTAGATTGGAATCTAAAACGTTAGTCGACCATATAATCTATTTTTTGTTCTGATACACGTGTCCCACAAACCACAAAAGACTTAACCAAGTTAAACTCAGAATTGGTATTCTAACAGACGTAATCCTAATATTATTGAATAAAGAAACAATTGAATAGTATGTACACTACATGATAAAAAATTAAAAAATGCGAGTCCATATCCGTTATCTCGTTTAATTAATTATTAATTTCCACAATAGGATTACATACAGGGTCAATTTGTAACGCGAAAATGCAATATCTCCGCGACAATTAAAAATAACTATGTATATAGTTGTTTTACGTTTCCTTAATATTATTTTTTGTGTAATATAATTAATTTTTTTCCATTTCCATAACATTTAAGTAATATGACTGCTACGAACATGAATAATAAATGCAATCTGCTTCTGGGTTTCCGGGCTGGAACCGCGTCACTAGTATATCTGCCGACGTTTCGTACCCATTTGTATGGGACATCTTCAGGGCTGAACTACTGCACTGAAACTGAACTGCACTGAAACAGTTTCAGTGCAGTTGTTCAGCCCTAAAGATGTCCCATACAAATGGGTACGAAACGTCGGCAGATATACTAGTGACGCGGTTCCAGCCCGGAAACCCAGAAGCAGATAGAATGGACCACGACCGCGGAAGTCTACCTACCAAATGAATAATAAATTTTATATTTGCCATGTATTTCTTCTTTTCTGAGACTTTTAACTACTCTCCTCCCGTGATTCCTCGTTTATAATATATATAAATATAAAGCTTACAGTCTCTAGTATGAAAATCGTAAAGTATTGTCGTCCACAAATGTTCTCCGTGCTTTCTATATGACTTCTACGCTGTCGTAGAGCATCCGTAGACTGTGTATACAAACCACCTAAAATGCAACATTTGTAATTATGTCGTTTATAATTTATTTCAGGCAATGTTCGCAAATATATATTCACATAGAATGCATTTGTTTGACCTCTGGCTATCAAAATATGGGACCGTTGCGGAAAAGTCTCGCCATGTGTTACACGTAATGCTAGAGCCTTTGCCCGACATAGTAAATGTGGACAGTAACAGTTTGCAAAAACATGGCACTTGCAACTGTAAAAAATTGCGGACTGGTGAAAGAAAAGCAACAGTACGAAATCAAAGTTTTAACGAAAACATTTCAGATTGGTTAAATGCAGAAGAAGAATTCAATCTCAGTCGCCTTGGTCGTTGGAGCGACCCAAGAAGGATTTCTCCAACTATAGTAAGCAGACAAAGCGTAGAATATTAGATGAATTGTCGAGATTGAATGATTCTAAAGTCAATGTGTTACTGGACAATTCCGATAGATCTAACGCATCTTTTTTGCAAACAAATCCAGACGATGTTTTATCTCTCATTGAAGAGTCTAAATTGATCAAACATCAATATTCATTGATCAAAAACTTTATTAATTCTCACATTTCCTCTGAGGTTGTGTCATCGTATAAGAAAGTATTCAACGCGAAGAAGCAGTGTTATTCTTGGGAATAAAACGTCACAGTAACATCCTCAGAAATAGAATTGAAAAATTTCCTTGATCACGTTGCTAACCGAATACACGAGTCCCAAAAGGCTGTTTTAGAATGTATTCCTCCTGAGTTTTAGACTATATAGTATTAATAGGAAAATGGGGATTTGATGAGAGCAGGAGGCATAGCGAATACAAATAAAAGCCCGCGGCCTTCACCTACCCGTTATTGTATGAAAATCAAACTTTAGTACGCAAAAGAGACCTTCCGTTTTTTTGAAACAAGATGAGACTTACTTCAAAAACAAAATTGATAATTTACAACCTTCTGTAGTTGTATTTAATAATCGCGAAGCTAGTGTGAAACAACTGCCTAAGGTTTATTGCGCTCTTAGCAAGACAGCCACCATGAGATGTTATACTTACAATGTAACACCGTAAGAAATGAACGATATATTGTCTACGCAAACCAGTCGAGGAGACTAGGTACGATCCTATTTTTTGAATATTTAGTTAACGTTTCATACAGACTTTCTATTTAGAAATAGCGTATTAGGTCGTTGGAAGATAAATCTCTTTTTGCACAGAGAAAGAAATCTATCCAATCTTAATATAGAAAAAAACTAGGCTTGATTGTAGATAAATCGCGAAGTGGCGGCAGCTGATCATCGAACGACAGAAATGCAGCTAGAAAATTTTTCGCTAATTCTACCGTTTCTGCCGAAACTATGGGACTTGAAAAATATCTCATTGACAGGTGTGTCACTCCACTCAACTCCTTATCATCTGGCCATAACATAAATAAGGAAAAGTTTAGAGACTTCGCGTTAAATAGCTTCCAGCTTCAGTACATAAAGTACATGGGTCTAAAACTATTAGTCATGGAATACTATCGATAGGCGAATTTTCTTGGTGCTGAAGCTGAAAAAGCAAGCTGTGAGATATGCATGGCACTTGAAGAAGATGGACTAATCCAAAGTTAGACTATCATAAACCAACTCCAAGGTACTGAGTTGATAAAAGATCTAAAGAAAAATCTTATTATAAAGAAACCAATTCCTTCAGAATTTCATAATAAAAACTATAGAATAGTTATAACAGATAGAAGGGAATTGAAAAACGGCCTCCTGTACTACAGATAGAATATATGTATGTGGCGCAAAGATGGCTCTAGGACAGAACAAGGAGTGGAAGCCGGAATTTACGAACTCTAATGAAGGAACGACGATTCATGTGAGCGTAAATAAGAATACTACGGTGCTTTATGCGGAAGTAATCACATTACATCACTGTGTTGAAAAAACTAATAGGTAGGAAACACATTCTATACTAATGTGAGGGTTTCAGGAATATAATAACAGCATTATATAATACTAGTCTAGTTAAAAGAGTAAAGCTATAGAACGTATTCTAATGAGGCATGAGGACTACTATAGATCTGGAAAGGTCGTAGTAAAGTAGATTCTTTGGGTCACTTCAAGTTGTCTATCTATCAAAGCGGTTATTGCACGTCTCTTAGTTCAGAGTGAAACTAAAATTTATGTAGATTTGTATTGCGATGTGTTCAATTTATTGCAAAAAAATAACATACTTGACAATTCGATTTAGCTAAGATATGTTCATTTACTTGCAACAAAGTAATTTCCATTTTACTAGCCAAGGAATTTTATATACTCTGATAAAGGCTTTCCACAATTTTGACAGAGAATAAATAAATCGCTTTGCAATACTTATCCGTAATTGAAGACATTGTATTTATAGACACTACAGTCTTTACAAAATATAAATGTACTCGCTAGTCGATGAAAATGTACATAACGTATAGCAAAACATACTAACATAACTGTCATTAAGAGCTGACAGTTCGAGCAATTGACTTTTGCTATTGCTTTAATCCAACTCAAATACTCATAAACGTTTTCTTACCGTCAACCACAAAACAAACACCGACCACTTTGTTTTTATAAATCAGCGGACTTTCAACATCCCTATAGCCATATGCTTGATAATATCCTCTCTTGTCTCCAATACTAATTGATTTAGATAGTTCACTTTTGCATTTATTGAGACTCTTCCAAACTTTTGGTTGTAACACTTGGAACTTGTTTACCTTTCGATCCGTTACACCCCAACCAACGATAGTAACTCTTTGACCTTCATAATGTGGATGTCAGTACTTATTTGGAATTCAACTTAACTTGACAAGACAACGAATCATTTTTGCATTTGACATTTAGTGAATGACGTATGCGTCACATATATATGTAGTATTTCTTCTAATTGTAATATTAATTAATAATATAATTCATTTGTCCAACTAATTTGTCCCTAAATGGATATAGAGTCTATGTTCAAAGGAGACAAAACAGTCAATATATGTAATGAATGTAAAAAAGAAGGACTAACCTAATATAGTAGCATACCTAACATATAGATAAGATAACCAAAACCATTATTTTGATCAAATTAGTGGTGCCATCTATTGTATCAACCTTTCTAAATAATTTAGACATATTTCGTGACATTTTGTTCACCAACAGCCAAGATACGTAGCATTTATGTTATAGTAGCTTGTATATATCAGTCGAAGAATGATTATAGTTATTTATGCACCTAGAGCATTAGAAGCATGAAATGCCCGGAGAGCGAAAACATCTATCCCGGGGAATAGATGTCGCCTGAAGGGAATTACAATTCCATAATAATCGCGTTTTTATGTTTCACATAATTTTAGTTCAGTTATACCAAATTTGACATTCTTTTAGAAAAGTGTCAGTCATAAAATTACTTGTCGTTAAATATATTCAATGACATTACTAAGAATAATTAGTTTATTTTGCGCGTCCTTTCATTTAATATTCCACAATGGATGGTAATCCAGAGATTAAAGAATAAGCGCAAAAACTACAAAGATCTGCTGCCTTCAAAATCTAAAGCCTCATACGTAAAGGAGTATATCGAACCAAACAACTTAATTGTATATGAAACGGTTGTGTTGGCATATTTCCAGGAATTAGTATGAATTCATAAGTTACAATGAGAATTTGAATAACCTTTTTCTAAGTTTTAGTCGGAAAAATAAAATCCAAACTGTTTACCTACAAAATATTTGCAAATCAGTAAAATCAACTTTGTTAGTAAAAGAAAACATCGACATAAAACGTACTTGCGATTTATATAATTTTTGAAAGCTATATTAAAAGACATTTCTCAGAAATCTCTCGGTTTTGGAAAGCGACCAGATACCAGCTTTCGAAAAACAAGCACCGAATAGGACCTTTTTAACGTATAAAGTAAGCATTGTAATGGATATTTATGCTGCGTTAAGGAGAGATGAGATAATAAAAATGACCATAGGCGACATCGTGATAGGATATTGGTGTAGTAAAAATTCCTGAAACATTAAAATCCTTATAATACGACGCCATGGATTTGGTCGAAAATTACCTAGTGTTGAGAGAAGATATAAAAGAATGTAGATTTTTTCTCTAACATATTATAATGGTAGGTGAATATCGTTATCTGTTGGAAAAAAAAGACATTAGGAAATGCATCTCGTCTTATTGCAAAATTTCTAAATTTGGAAAATTCATCTCAGTACACAAGGCACTGCTTTCGTCGAACATCATCCAAACTTCTAATAGGAGGTGATATATCCTTCAAAACTCTTAAATTAGAGTTCCCGTCTAGCAAAAGTGTATATAGAAGAGATTGTAACAATAAAACACGAATTGCAAATATTACAACTAACTTAGTAACTAAACAGAAAAACTACAATGTAACTGAATCAAAACGAATTACCATCAAGTATTACCATATTCATTTGATTTAGATTCTGTAAATTTTTTTGGTTAAACTTTTCAAAATTGTAGTATTTACTCTGGTACGTAGACTTCCGCGGTCGTGGTCCATACTATCTGCTTCTGGGCTTCCGGACTGGAACTGTCTGCCGCACTGAAACTGTTTCAGTGCGACAGACAGTAGCAATAGTTGAGCCCTAAAGATGTCCCATACGAGTGGGTACAAAACGTCGGCAGTGATGCGGTTCCAGCCCGAAAACCCAGAAGCAGAAGGTAGTTTTTATTTTTGTAAAAACGATTAAAAGTGTTTTAATAAATTCATGTTCAATGAAATTTAGCATTCTTTAAAAATTGTTTTCAAAATATTACGCTACTTTAAATCATCTATAATAAATGCGCTTATAATGCACTAGAGCGCAATTTCGATAAAAATTTATTTAAAATTCACGAAAATAAAAATTCAAATACTCGAGACATCCATTCTCGAATAACTTGGTCTTCGGAAGTTAAATTCAAAATTCGTTCCACATCGTTTTACGATGTAGCGAATTGAACATTGCAAACATATTAAAGAAGTTCCAAAAAATCGAAACTTCTTAAAAACGTGAGTGCTGAAAGTTGAACGAAATCAAAAAAAATCATTTACAAAGGACAAAAATCAATACTAGACACATCGATTTTTATGAAGTCGATGTGAATGATTATCCACAAAGAATCCGTTCCAATTAGCGAACGATCAATCCTGGATACTAGTTTTATGTGTTGAGGCGTGTTTCGTACTGATCACCCTAAATACCGATATCCAAGCAATTGACGCTTGTTACACGACAATATGTTCTCCTATCGTTCATTCCATCTGATTCATTTATTTCGATATTTTTTACGTAATTTTTTGTTAACAAGACGAGGAGTAGCAGGTATTTTTATACAGTCAGCGACTAATACCAAATAAGAAAGAGAAGCCTTAAAATATGCAAGTGATTTGGACTCAGAAGATTTGGTTCAGAAAATTCTTGTTCTCAAAAATATGCAGATGATTTGGACTCTGAGCTGTTTTTGCTACAAGAAAATAAATTTAATTGACGTTTTCATGACAAACGTGTTTCTTTCTAAGACAATATATAGTAGATCGTTTTTGGAAAGTCACGTTAACTCGTGACTAGTAGCAATCGATTTATTTTCTCCGTTTTCCAAATCGTAAATAATAAGATTTCATGTTTGAATCTACAGTACTAAAGTAGCTTTTTTGATATAATGCAATTTTACTACTTCTAGAAATATCATTTCTCTTAAAATAGGCACACAATTTATGCAGGAATTTCTTCATTTAGGTTTATTTAAAACTATTTTCAAATTAAATTTATTATACAAGTCATGCTGAACACGTTTATATCTCGCTAAAAAAAGAAAGCAAGTGTATCTCACAAACAGCAAAACATCCTAACATAACCATCATTAAAATGTGATAGCGTAAAGAATTGCATGCGCTTTTTACTTCTAAATCTTTCATTGTCTCGTTAATCCAAAGCAAATGCTCGTAAATATTTTCGTAATATCCTTTACGAAACCCCATTATAGAACAAATACCAACTGCTTTATTATTATAATACAAAGGACTTCCGGAATCGCCATAAGCAGAAATTTTTTTCATGTTGCCAATACAAATTGGTTTAGGCGATTCGAATGTACAATCCTCAAGATCTGACCAAACCTCTGTTTTTCTTTGTTCCAATTCGTTCGACGTTCTACCTGCGAAACCATACACTCGACCCCAACCAACGGCGTAAACTTCCTTTCCTCGGAGATCTACTTCGCTCGTCAAAAGTTCAATAGGATCGACAAATTCTGACCCAATGACAACTGGATCGACTTTGATCATAGCCAAATCGTAACCTTTTCTAGGTTGGAATTTAGGGTGAATTGCGATCTCAGACACGTAGGTTTTTTGGACTCCTTTATTGTTATTTACCCGACTTATTGCCTTAAGTCCTAAATAAACTTCTACTTTAGTTCCTTCAGGTTTTAAACAGCTGGCGGACGTGAGGAGCCATGTATATGAAACTAGTACTGCCCCACAGACATCATATGTTACATTGTCTATCTCGTATACTCGTAAATAACCTGTAGATTTTCTAAAAACCGTTGCTCTTACTACAATTGATTTTGCGGCATTTTCGAACATTCTGCACAATAACCAGAAAAATATAACGCGCTTTAAAAAACTTAAGAAATCGAACCGACAAAAAATTCTTTGCCTAGACATTACTAGAAATAAATTAACATATTTTTTAAAATATCAATAGTTTGGCATTAAGGTTCAAAAGTACTGTAATTTGACAAAGATTATTTTTAAAGCTGACATTAGACAAACAAAATGTGTTTATTTCAAAGTTAAATTCACATTATACTATCCTCATCTATAATTTAAGGAATACACTGATTTCGAAGAAATGGATGGAATTTCTCTAAATCGAAAAG
The DNA here is from genome assembly GCA_031893035.1 of Dermolepida albohirtum. NCBI lineage: Eukaryota > Metazoa > Arthropoda > Insecta > Coleoptera > Scarabaeidae > Dermolepida > Dermolepida albohirtum. The sequence goes on from JAVIWB010006070.1 coordinate 807,224, forward strand.
AAAACAAACTTATAAAAGGATGAAAACATTTTGAAGGAAATGAATTTTCGAATAGGTTTACGTTAAGATTTCAAGTACAATTTCTCCAGTTATCAAGTTAAATGTATTTTAGAGAGTATGCATTTATTATGCTGTCTTTTATAAATACTTTACAGACGTTAGGAGAGACACACAAACTGTTGGGTATGGTAGGAAGTTTTATTCGTCGCAGATGTCAAAAAAATTTTAATGTTTCATAGAAACTATCTATTTTACACAGCTAAAAATCCCTTTTTAAGTGAAGAAAATATAAAATGTCGTAGAAAATAAAAGAGGCTCCGTTTTACATAACGTGAAAATTGTATGTAATTTTTGAGGTCAGAAATGACGCTTGTCCAAGATATTGGTACATTAGACACGTTAAAGTAAATGAAGTTGTCCTGAATTTTGACAAATGTCACTTTTTGGATGTGTCTGAGGTTGTAAAATACAAACATGTCTAAAATTTTAGAGCGTGCATGCTAAAGGTATTTTGTAAACTAACATCAGCTAATTTTTTGCATATTTCTGCACTAATCCTGCTTTATTTTCATAATTAATCGTTTTTCTAGGCTTATTGTAATTGAAAAATATTAAAATAATGATTTTAATGGGGAAAGATTATAAGCACAGCTGCTGTGTGAGACATTTGATACTTGTTAATTGTCAATCGCTTAATCAGTCAAATAACAATACCATTTCTGCATAGTAATCAGAGTAGCAATCTTCTGTTTGTTAACTATCTTAATACTTGAATATTATGCAATTATATCTACACTGTTTGGGTTGTGTTCAATGTGTCCACTCGATTTACAGACTTTGTAATGACGAGTAACTATTTTTCTAATGTTCCAGGCTTTAGTATTGCTTATTTTTCTGAAGAAGATAACTATAACGCAACTAAATCACTAAAAAGTAAATTAATAGCTAGGCCTGATTTTACCAAGAGACTACCATTTTGTTTTGTCAAAACCTTTACAATGACTATTTAATTTTACAAACGCCTACCTTTCCATCAGTGTGAAAGTTAGCTAAAATAAAGGGTTTTCCAATAAAGACTTGACCACTTTTTTTCAAAATAAAATGCAGACCATTTGAGATATTTCAAAAACTTTATTATCGGGTTGAAGTACAATCAAAACATTTATGAATGGAACTCCACTTCGTTCATATGGCCACCGCGGGCACGTTTGCAGCGGTCATTTCGTTGGACCCAATGTTCGATGACTCGGCCACACAATTCGGCCGAAACGGCTGCTATTTCGTGTTCAATGTTGGCTCCAAGCTCTTCCAACGTTGTCGGCTTGTTGGCATAGACCAATGACTTGACGTAGCCCCAAAGAAAAAAGTCTAGAGGCGTTAAATCGCACGATTGAGACGGCCAATCGACTGGTCCATTTCTTGAGATAACACGCTCATCAAACTTACTCTTCAATAAATTGATTGTAACGTGTGCTGTGTGGCTTGTGGTGCCGTGCTGCTAAAACGACATGTTGTCCAAGTCCATATCTTCCAATTCAGGCCAAAAATAATCGGTAATCATGGCGCGATAATGATTACCATTCACAGTAACGTGACGATCATTATCGTGACGCCGCCGGTATGCAAACCGCACCAAAAAGTTATTTTTTGTGGATCAAGTGGTATTTCATGAAGCACATGTGGATTTTCACCCGACCAATAACGCATATTTTGCTTATTAACGAACCCATTGAGCCAAAAATGAGCTTCGTCACTGAAAATGATTTTGCATTGAAATTGATCATCTTGGCGCATCTTTTCCAGAGCCCAATCGGAAAACGTACGTCGCTTCAAATGGTTCATCGGCTTCAATTCTTGAATCAACTTGATCTTGTATGGGTGTAAACCAAGATCCTTACGCAAAATTCGCCATAAAGTGATCTGGGCGATGTCTAACTCTTGAGAACGCCGTGGGATTGACTGATTTGGATCATTTGCTACGGACGTTTCAACGGCAGCGATATTTTCGACACTTCGGCCAATCCGTTATCTCACTGGCACGGCAACATCACACAACGAATATGCAGACTCAAATTTTTGCACTAAACTTGTTACTGCCTGCCTACTAGGGCGAGAATTACGACCGAAAATCGGAGTTAACGCTCTTAAAGTAGCGATCACCGACTCCGAATTTCTGTAGTAAATTTTTATAATTTACAGACGTTGTTCGTTCGTGTACTTTACCACGATGAAAATGTTAAGTTTACTGAATAAATTGACAGTGACAATTCGATGATTAGTAAAAGGGTGCGTTCACAAATTGAATTAAAATTGTCAAGTCCCTATTGGAAAACCCTTTATGTACTATGTTCAAAGACGGAAATGCTTCTCATATTTCAAACTACAACAATATTTTAAACATACTTTAAAGGATTTTGCTTTACTCTTATTGTCTTTGTGCTTTTTTTTGTTCAACAATAAAAGTTTTGTTTTTGTTCATATGTCCACGTTACTTGTAATCTATCTGTTTCCATTACCGATTTTGTTAATTACAAATAAAAACGAAATCCATTTATTATCAAGTCGTTCTTGAGTATTTACAATAAACCATCAAAACTATATAATTTCGCATGAAAATAATGAACTTCCGGCTACTCCGTTTAGTAATAGTGCACCTATTATTTTTTCGGTCTTGAGATATATTCGAAACATATTATATCCTTAATCCGATCCCTCAATTATAAATTTTACGAGACCTCCATAAAATTATCCTACATTTACGTCGGTTGTCCATCACACAGAGTCGAGAAGACCAAAAGCTCGTTTCTATCTGGCAACTAAGCTGTTTATTTCGAATTAGATTGGAGTCTAAAACGTTAGTCGACCACATAATCTATTTTTTGTCGAAATTTTCTTTTTATGGCCGCATCCCCTCAAGAGACTTGACCAAGTTAAACTCGGAGTTAGAACAGACGTTACCTTAATATTGCCATATAGGCAATGAAAAGCAATTAAATATAACGTTACTGTGCGATAAAAATTAGAAATTGCACGTCCACCTTCGTTAATTGAATTCTTGTCATCCTTAATACATTATGTGCTAGAATTATATACAAATATTTATAAATTGATAATGATTAATATCTGTCCTTATGTAGCCGATATAATTTTGTTGATGAGTGTATTTTTTTAAATACATGGATACTATTTTATTTTTTAAATTTCTCAACCTTTTTACACAGCGACCAAATAAATTTATTTGTACGGATACCACGACAAAAGTATATACATACTTCGCGAACTAACACAATAGAACTAATTATAATAAAGCGCTGCCTTTTTATATAGTTTTTTTATGATTTCGCGTTGAGGACTTTTGAATGTCTATTTTTCATCTACCATTTGCAATTACATACATACATATATATAGGTTGTTTTAAAGGTTTTGCGGTTCAGCTACTGCCCGTAAGGTAGTGCTGTCTATACTTTTTTTGTCGTATTCTCTGAAATTTTTTAGTCCAAATAGCATTTATAGATTACTAGCATATACAGTTGTCTCATTTTAATAGTTTTTTAAATTAAGTAAGTTTCGTGAAAATGGAATTAAATTTTCGAGTCATGATTTTAAAGATTTTAAAGACGGTCTCCCTCTAAGAATATTCCCAAAAGGTCAAGCAATTGTTTAGTGATGAAACTCCACCCTTAGAGACTGTTGAATGGTGGTACAACGAGTTCCAGAGTGGACGTGTTTCGCTCTAAGACGAAAATCGTGAGGGACTGCCTGCCACTGCAGTTACTCCAGAAAACATCGATGCCGTGTACAACATGATAAAAACAAGCAACCACTGCACACAGAGACATATTCGGGCTTCATTGGGCATAAGTATGACCCAAATCAGAACTATATTGCATGATCATCTCGCCGACAGAAAGCTTTGTGCTCGATGGATACCAATTTAATGATAGCTCAAGAAAAGCGCGTATGGATTGGTGCAAAAGAATGCTTAAAAAATACAAGCGAGGTCGAGCAAAATCGATGTACAACAAGTGACGAATGGGTCTCCAAAGACGAGGAAAAACCCACGAAAATGAGACGAGGACAAAGCTCTGGCAAGAGTGTGGTGGCTTCTTTTTTGGGACACACCGGTCATCTTACTACTATTCGTCGCACAGTCAATGCTGTCAAAAAGTGCGCGAGAAACGACCAATAGAGCAAACCATTCTGCATCAAGACGATGCACCATCACACAACGCACCTCAAATATTAGAGTTTTTAGCCGCTTCACAAACGAAGTTGATGACTCATTCTTCTCATAACTCCGACCTGGCACATTGTAACTGCTTTTTATTCCCATACATAAAAAACGAAATGCGTGAATTGAAATTTAATACCTCAGAAGCAACTGTGGAAGTCTATGAAAACTTCGTATCTGAGGTGACTGAAGAACAATAGGTCCAATATTTTTAGAACTGGTTTCACCGAATGCAGAAGTGCATAAATCAGAAAGACGAATATTTTGAAAAGCAATAAAAAAATTGGTTAAAATAATTGATTTTTTCTGTACCATTCACAAATTTTTTAAATCAACTTACGTGTTTAGTTTATCAATTTCATGTGTGTATATTTACCTATATTTATTTGATTTATATATCATATATATTAAGGGCACATTATCTTTATTTGCAGTTAAATTATAAGTACATATCTAAAAAATCACATGTTCAAACGAACAATTCGTTGCTTCTGTATGATGCGGTGGTTAACAACGTCACCCTACGCCGCACATATGTCCGTCGATAACATACATTACTGAAGCTCTACATTCAATTTTGGCGCCAGCACGACCATTTATTAACATCGAGCTGCTAAATCGCCATTTTTCCCGGGGCGTCCGATTCTTGATTTCGTACATTAACAGCTTGATTTTTGTTGATCGCATCTTTCCTTACCTGAGCCATTGTCATTTGGTTTTTGGTCTTAGGTACATAATGATAGGTCCATGTAAAATTTTGGCGGGTTTTTCTCCAAATTTCACGAAAAAATTGATATTGATTCATTATGTTGCATGCTACCTAGCTTTTCGGACAAAGGTAATCTCAAAAGTAAATCTACAAAAAGATTAGCATGCTCGTTCATCTTTTCTCTGTAATCAAACCCTAGATGTGTGCAAGTAGGAATTACAATAACATCTATTGGGTAAGACGTTCTAGTATTCTTATTTATTTGGAAAACATCAAGTCTTTTATGTGCTGTTATTATATGTTATCACATCAGGAATATGTCAGTTTGATGAGTAAATAACGAAGTTATGGATTTAACGAATTAAATTCAAACGCTGGTACAGTTAATCACAACATTGATGACACTTTTTCAATCCCATCTCGACTTTAGTTGATGAAAATAATTATCATAACTAAGAAAATAGTTGATGCACAATGTTACTACTCTAATGTAGCGGAAGGCTTAAGTAGTAACACATCTGTCATGCTGCAACTTTACAAGACCTCAAGGCCTATTAACTATTGCTATAATTATTATTATTCCATTTATGCATAATCCATCAATTAAGGTGCATTCTATATATCATAATGCGTCTGTGAATTTTTAATTTTGGTTAAGGAATGATATCTTTTTCTCTACACAATTTTCTCAATTTTATTAGTGGTCCTTCTTTTTTTACTTGTCACTTAAAATGACAGAGAAACGAATCGTATCGTTAAAACTCTTCCGAAGATCAACTAAAATTAATCGATAGAATGAGACACAAAAAAGGACATTTAACGCACTCTAATCTGTAAAATTTAATTTACTTTGCTAAGACCAAGCAAATTGATGGTGATTTTATTCCCTTGTTCCCCATTTTAGTTATGGACTTTTCTGTCAACTTTTCCCATTAACGACAAGAACGAGAGGATAGACACACAGAAGGGAGAGAAAGATAATTTATTTACATTCCACCTCGCATTTAATTATTCCGATGGATTTTTCCCATTTAAAATCAACTTCTTCGGAAAGGAAAACTTAATTTGTCTTGTTTTAGATTCGCGCAGGCTGTCTAGAAAAAATTTATAGTAGGACCTACCTATACAGAAGTATATGACTGTCTTTATTCTTTAGCGACAAAATCAAGCAACCTTTACGTTTCATTTGTTTTATTGTAATCCGCTCGTTGGGCTTGATTATATTTCTGATTTTTCCCGCAGCTAAAACCGTACTGGGACTTATATATTTTCCATTCTCTCACGAATGACCGCCCTGGCAATTTTGACGTTGTAGAATTATTATACGCTTATGGCAGCACAATTTCGTAATCGGCTTTTCGATTTTAAATAAAACTTGCTTGTTTACGGTTGGAAGGAAGTGAGAACAGAAATTTCTAAAAATATATAGCATATACATAATGTTTATTTTGCCCAAAACGTAAAAAAATATTTAGATGCAATATTCTAATAAAGGCCTTGTATTTCGCTTTTCCATAGTACAAATTACACTAGAAATTAAGTTGATGCATAAATTCGAAGAGTTTATATGGAACTCAAAATTTATTAATTTTTTAACAAACAAAATACATGAACTAATCAAAAATATATCCCCACTGCTTACGATTGCTTCAAAACGAACGGGCAATTTTTTCTTTCCACACCTGAAGACCATTGATCTTCCTAAATCTTGAAAATCGTTTATGTCAAAATGCCCCTCTTTAAATCGAAAAACCCATTTGTCGGAAATGCTCATTTCTCTACTCTACGTTTCATTTCCGTTTGCGAATAAATAAAACAAGTTTTTCTAACATTAAAATGACTTCAACATTGGCCTCACATTTTTTTTTAAGGTACCCTCACTGTCGAAGATAAGAACACTACTTATGCATCAACTTAATAATTCATATTGAGTGGCTGTGAAAATAATTTAAATGTTTGGTGAGAATATTGTCGTGGAAAGGGTTTTTTTTGCCTTTTTTGGTTAATTCAATTATCCACAATCCCCATTAAAATTTATTCACATGTAAATAAAGCAAAACGAACGACTAACACCGATAGGGTAAACCATTAACCAGAGATGAGGCAAGTGACAAGATCTATACTTCTGAGGCACAAGATATCTACAGCACAAGAGAAGATTGCACGGACTCGGACAGTTTTTTTTAAATTAAACGAGACGCAACAAAGCCCAATGCTAATTGTTTAAAAAAGAAATCCAATGATCTACTCTTACATACGTATTTATGACGTGGTTATAAAAACAGCAAAAGAAAGTTCCAAGCTGTTAAAATGAAATTGTTGAGCAAAGATGATTCGCTAATCAAAAGATCTTGAGAAAAGAAAATGCCTGGAAATAAAACCAAAAGACATATGGGGCATTTGTAAAAATCTTAAGAAAAAAAAATGATTGAAACAAAGATATAAATAATTAGCCGTTTGGTTTTAACTATACACAACCCAGAGGTAGAAAGGTATTTCCCATTACAGTCACGTTTCGAAAATTTCTAGACGAAAATCCCCTTTTCATCGTTGAAGATTTCACGAGTTCCAAATGTAACTAACTTTTTTCTTAACAAACCTGTCGAGTTGGAAACGCACTTCGTTACTGAAGAGATTTTTCCAACCAAATCAACAATTTAATTCATGATTCTCTAAAGTTCTATTTATAAATTACTAAAATTCTATTTATAGATTGTATTGAGTCGATATCCTTAGATTTGCAACGACACATAGATTAACGATAACAGTATTCTTACAGGAATTTGTGACTTGTTGATGCTCACAATAAAATTAGATTACTTGAGATAGTCATAGCGCCTATTCAATAGCGATCTATCCAGATCTATTGTAATCTTTATGTCTTATTAGAGTACGTTCTCTAACTTCATTCTTTGAATTAGACCTAGCAACTTCGAAAGAGATTTTCTTACATAGTGTTTCATTTCATCATAATCATCCCCCGTTTATAGAAACCAATGTTCTTGCAAAACCCTCACATGGGCATAATACCCGAAACACTATTTCCTCTCGGCAGAAGCTATATATAGTTCCTTCTGTTAAGCTCATATAATTCTCACTATCGTCCTAATACTTTCTATTCCTACTTCGTAGACTTCTTGTAATTTTTAGACGATCTCTCGTTAAGGAAAATATTTGTCTGGTTTTGTTCTACGAGTATAACTCCCTAGAGAGAGTTCTAGAGAGTTCTTCCACCCATTCTGAGAACCACTTTTACAGGAGTATTGATTACTGCTTCAGAAATTTTACTGGAAGATTATGGTCTTATGAAGCGTGACGAAGCAATTCATCCATATTTTTATTAATTCTATAGCCGCCGTGCCTGGAATTAAAACTATTACCATCGTTTTTCGATTACTGTATTTATTTACGACACGTTCACAAGTTTATATAAATTCGGAGTTCATTTTCACCCAACCTTGTGGGTTTGTCATGACTTGGCTATCGGCGTTTTCGCCGATAGTACTGTTGCCATCGTGCAAACCGTCACATCTTGCCCATTAATTTCTTCAACGTAGTGATGAAACACAACTGCTTCTACTCTTTCGGTTTTTATTTTTTAGACTCACCTGGATGAATTCTGCCTGTACATGTGGACCTTCTTTTCCATTCCTGCCTAGCTAGTACAATCATTCAGTAGTTCCTATCAAACGACGCTCTCGAAGTCTTACATCGATTGAAGATCCAAAGTTCATCTAAGACCTCGATGAACTTCGTATCATATCCCCTAAATTTTTACAGGATTTTTAATGCGTTTAATAAAAACGATAACCTATTCTTTCGCATAGTGTTCAACCCAATAGGAAAAATCATAGACCACATCGTTTAAAAATAAGCTGCAAAATAAAAAAAATCCGCTAAATTTAAATCGAACGTTCAATTTGAGTAACTCCAAATATAAAAAAGAAAAAATTGTATAAATTAAAGGAGTTAATTGAATGTCTGCCATAATATCTGACAAAGTACCTTCTTTAATTTGGCGCATAGCATTCAGGTAAAATTAATAGACTGCTGTGCTTTATTGCAAGAAGTAGATCCCAGAGAAGACAATTGAGAAATCGAAATACATCGTTTAACTCAATAAAAAGTTCTGCGATATTTCGAACTTAAATGGAATCCAGTTTTCCTTGCTACTTTAAAAAACATGCAAATTTTCGCGTACTATAAATTTACGCTTCTTTCACGGGGAAGATAAGGAAACGAATTTTAATTTTCTTAAAACGAGTCCGTCTCTGAAACGCAAATTATACTGCCGAGAAGTAAAGTAATGGAACTCGCTTAACACATTTAACGGTTGTTTTTAATTCTAAATGAATTTGTCTCTTCCCATGTACATAGATGCTGTAAATTACTCGAGCAATTATCCACTTAATTTAGAACCGTTGAGTCTGAATCGCTACTTCCTTATGCAGAACTTGTTGTCACAGACAATACATAGACATTAATATCTTTGTTTTATTCCGTTTGCTTCTTAACTAAAAATGTGTTACGTTGATGTCACGATATGATGTAATTACTTCAAACTTGTTCCGATTAAAAGAATTTAATAACGATTTTAGAATACATTTTCTTCTACATATTAAAGTATTAATCAATCTTTCTTTTAATATATAATATAAAAAACAGCATTTAAATAACCTTAAAATAAATTGTAAATATGGATTATATAAAAGGATTGCCCAAATGGAAGGTTTATTTTTTGGCAATTTCTATACTTCGACATAATTAATCTATAAATGTTCTTTTAAAATTACAAATCCAGCATGAACTTAGGGATTCAGTACGAAAACTCCGTGGAATTTTTAACCAAGAAAATTTACCAAATAAGTCAATTGACTGAAAATTATGCCAAATTTGATGAAACGAATTCGATAATAAAGCCTCATGAATATAAAAAAGTCACTTCAAACCTAAGAACAGCAACTAAACATCGTAGATAACAGTTAAATATTTCCAGAAACTCCCTTCATCAAATACACATTCGAATCTTATCAAATATTTGGTAAAGGAAGCAAATGTCTAGTTCTTGCACATGATGTTGAACTGATGATCCCGAATTTGAAACAACATGTTGCCAAACTAAAGCAATATTCTCACAGAAGTTCGTCTCATGCTGAAACACATATAGTGTAATAACCTATTCTTTTATATATATATTCTGACGTTTTCACTAAACAAATGCCAAATAGCCACTAAAGGTCTTCATATGTACAAAATTCAATAAACCCAAGAGCTAAGGATTCTTGACCACCAATATTTCCAATCAGTGACAATTCAGAAATTCATATTGTGTCATGAAGTAGATTAATTTGGTTCAAAACTAGCTTCGACAACGAAGACCATTTTCAAGTCAGTTCGTAAGCAAAATAAATCGTCGCATTTGGACCTTATAAAATCTACGCATAATCAATGAGATGTATATACTCTTTAAGCAGGTCACTGTTTGGAGTGAATTTTAGACAGGCATCGTGGTAAGTATATCCTTTCTCGCAAATGCTGCTGGAAGTACTGTAATGAATAGCGATTGTTCCTGTAACAGCGAGTTCTTTTGGCACTAACTAATCGACGTGCATATTGAACAAATGTGTTTCTAATAGGACGAAGTAAACTACCAAACAACTTAAGTAACAATCGATTTCCGCAGCAAGTATTTCCTGACAGCGAAGTTGTAGTCGAAAATTACGTAAAAAAAAAGCAGAATTTACAGCACAACATGGCCATATGTCATATATAATTTTCCATATTTAATTAAAGAGCATTGTCCTTTAAGATGAATAAAAATCAAATCATAAAACCAATAAAAAGTCTCTTTAATTGTCACACGGTTCACACAATTAGTGACACTTTTTACAAAGACGATAAAGTATCGACATTTGACAAAAACAAATACGTGTTTGTATAAAGTAATAAAACACTTTAACATTGAAAATAATCAACTTAATTAGAGCAAATATGTGATTAACTGATAGCTCAGTGGTAAATTGCTGGGTAATTACAGCAGGATCGAATCCTAGGTCTTGCCATCGGCAAATGCTTTTTCGTTTCCCTTTCCCGCTTAAGGGAATACTAACAGCCAAAGATCTTAAGCCGAACGCGGACGACATAACAATTCAGGATCTGCCAATACCCATGAAGTTGGCGCTAAGTTAATGGCTATAAAGGCATGGCTTACTATTATTATTATATCTCACTGAGTTGCAATGAACTCGGTTAAAATATGCGGAAGCAAACACCGTAAAGTTGCTTTAATCTCCATTAAGCATACTCGATTGGGTTTACTTTTACGTCCTGCATGTTTTTCGAACAAAGGGTCTTTGAAAGTAACTTTTTCTTGAAACTAGTTGATTAAGTACTGGTGTTACATCGATGTTTATGCATTTAGAAGAAGGCAATGCATTAAAGATGAAACATTAAATATATAAAGAAGTTAGGTCAAAAGAAGAAATAAAATTCGAAATACAAACGAATAATAAATAAGGTAAACTCTTCTGGGGGATGTAAAGGCATGAATTATTATTATTATTGTAAAAAGATCTACCAAGATTGTACAAAAAGTAAATTTTCTACTCATTTCCACATACTAGAGTAGCAGCGACAAATGAAAACAATTTAGACAGCAAAAGATACTATTAAAAATTATGGTTACTCAAACTCATAGCAAAATTTGAATTGAGCGTTTAAAATATAATACTGAAAAGATTTTTACATCAGAATATCATTGATTTCTGGAGTCATACCTCGCTGACAGATTTTTTGTAGCAAAATTTCTTAATATTACCTCAGCCGTTTAACCTGTATAGGCATGAATGCCACAGATTCACTCACCTAGCCCTGTTTTACATGATTTGTATTGCAGATATGCCAAAGTCTATAAATAAAGCAACAACCACAAACTCTATCACAATGAAACTTCAAAGCGTTTACAAACATTTTAAACAATGTAGGAACTTGACTGCTGAGATAGAAAATTAAAATGAACATACTAAAATCTGTCCTTAGTACAGCCACAAGTAACCAAAAAACAAGTGAGAAATGACTTTGAATAACAAGAAGATACTCCAATAGAAAGCAATTGAATATCAAAAACTAACACGATAGACGTATATTTTCACTAAACAGATATAGTTTTTCACCGGTTTTACCCAAATTATTCTAGCTAGCTGGGGATAACTGTTGTCAGGCAGTAAGGTACAAATACACAAATAGGTCCTGAAATCAATATGGCCATTTTGCATACAATTATGGAAATCAGACACTACTTCCAACTAGGAAATTTTTCGAAATTTTTATAGTGTTACATGTAGTTAAACGCTCAGTATAGTATTCTTCGAAGAAAACAATAAACAAAGAAAAAATTCTAACCGTGAATGGAGTAGTATACAAGTGCATTGCGTAATGTAAAAACTGTCTAAAAAGATACTGAATCAGTTTAGTTCTGTATTTTTCAGATTTGGAGGAAGGCGATCCACAGATTGATAATTAATTCCTTAACTCAGAGTCTACTTCGAAAACTACGGGATAAATATTTCAAAATAACATATTTTTCCCTGCACAAATACATGAGCTTTTAAGAGAGCAATAAGTTAGATTTGTAGACAGACTATTCAATGTAATATACCTCTTAGGTCACTTAACTTTCTTTTATTTTTAGTTTATTATATTTATTATCATAAATCTTTTCATAATAATTATTTATTATCTCCTTGAGCTAAATTATAAATTAAAGGAAGTCAAAGAAAAGTTTTTGACGTAGTGGGTATTTTCAAAAATAAAAATTGTCCCTATATGATTTGACTGCAATAAATAAGAACCGTTTACCTATTCGCTAAAAACGGCTACAAATGTTCGAGCTTACAATTTCTCATTTTAATATTAAGCTTCATTCAAATTTTAATTTACCCTCTTTCCAATTCCTTGTATTTCAAACGTCCATTCATCAAAGAGAATTTATTTTTAATATTGATCAATAAACGTATTTGCCTGATACCTGCTGGTAGTGAATTACCGACAAAACGAACCGTCCAAATTTAGAACATATAACAGAAAGATTCGATATCGATTCTTTGTTACGACGTAAATACTATTTCGCAACTTCATTTCGAGCAAGTTATCCTCGTCATCCATATTCCACTCGAGAAAAGGAGGACACAAGTGGTCCAGCGAGTGGTTCGTTAAAAGTTTCCATTTCTTTTCGCATTTTTTTTTCGTCTTTTATTTCTTCCATTGGGAGAACGATAATTTATTTCCATTTGACGCGAGACAAAGGCCGGAAAACCGACAGAGATGACTGACAGACAAAATCCTTGCGACACGTTTTCTTCTCTCTTACCGTCTTTCTTTTTTTTTCGCTCCTTCTCCCAAACCACTCTTTGTGTCATCGACCGTCGACGGTGTTAGAAGACTAAAAATTTCTTTCTGTTAAATTCTCTCTGCCTCCGACGGATCTTAACGAATCTTAAATTACATTTTTTTTTTCTTTACTTTTGAACGGGAGGAGAGAGAACATTTCTACCCCGTTCATCTGGAACTCCAGTGTGCGCGGAGAAGACGGGGCAGAACTCTAGAGATGGAAACGTTTCCTCTTTCGGAAATTGATTAGTATGATATCGAGGGGTGGACGCTGGCAAAAAGCTTTTTCCGCATTAAAGTTTCCACGTTTTAATGCGGACGTGGAGCTCCACTCAGGTGCAGCTATTGACAAGGAAGATTATTTTAATTAAGAGTATTGAGCTATCCCCGGTGTGTTTTCCCTAAAAAGAAATCTTGAATTTATTTTCGGTAATTTTTATCAATAATGCTGGGACGAGGATAGAATTTAAGCTGAATACAATGTCTAACATTTCACAAATATTTGATTTGAAAAAAAGTAAATATTTGTCATGGAAGGACGATGATAACAGACGATGTTGCAAGAGTGCTAGCCTTCTCAAAAAAAATTGCAAACTAAGTCTCTACCCTCTCTAACGCCTCTTCGTTCGAAGATATTTTACAATACTTTTTTTCAGTTATTGAAAGAGGTAATAAAAAGTTTAAGTGAAGTACTTCGAACCCCAAATCGGGAATTCTTCGATATGCGATTTATCTCGAAAGATATTGTCTTAGAGAAGTAGAATAGCTTCAGATAGTTTTCGGACATTTTTCTCCTAAAGATGATCAGTAATTTCTCTATAATCTCTTACCCAGAAAATCAATCCGGTTTACTCCCCGACAATCAAAAAAAAGAACTAGTGAACCTCCATTCTATCGGTTGCGCTCAAGTTTTATCCATGGTAAGAAGCTTAAGAAGTCGGCATTTCTTCCAAACCGAGCAAAAATTTCCCACTCGCTTCTGATCTACATTTAGACATTTAGAGACCCATTTTGCAGAAATTTTTCTCATGTCTAAATCGAACTATGTAACGCATTCATATTAACTCCATTTATATTTTCAGGAACGGGCGCAGAAACCTATCTCAGAAGAATCTCTTAATCTTCAATGGGAAATTTACTTTTTTTTGAAGCAAGCAATCCACTTTTTCCCGGTCACATATGAGGCACAATGTTCGCCAAATGTGTTAAGCACATATTAAATTTGCTTTTTCAAATAAAGATATTTAATGATGATACTAAAATTTTTTTATTCACAATTTCGGCTGATGTATTTTTTTGGCACGAGTTTCTCAATGACAGTTCTTAGAAGTTGCTTTTTCTGTTTCAATACTGTGTTTTAGCAAGGAATTGCTCAAGGCTAACTAGATATCAGCAGACACTCGTGTTCTATATTTATCCTTCCTATACCTTCTGCTATAGTTATTCATAAATAATTCTTATGGCCAAAATATGCACATCTCATTTGATTATCAGACATTTAGTTTTACGCTTCTGGTGAACTAGAAATAAAAGATAAATCATTAACATGTACTTTTTACATAATTTATACCCTATATGTGCTTTCATAATTTATTTTTATTTATCATTCGCTATTTCAAAGTAAAAAAATTCGGCGAAGTCTGTACTGAATTTAAACATGAAAAAATCATGCCAATCAAAATTAATTCAGCGAACTTTGTAGTTGAATTTAAACACAAACCCCTATATTTTCTAGTGAATAGTAACACTGCTCACTAGTACTTAGCGTAATAGGTTACCGTTACCTACATACGACTAAGCACAACTTAGAAACTAGGTTAATAGGGAAAATAATAATTCGGGAATAGACGTATTTCGCAAAGTTAAACTTATTAAACTTTGATGGCGTATTAAATCTGTCAGTCCCGTGCATTTAAAATATGTTCTGAACTCATTAAAAACTACGATATTATAAAACTTGATATCAAAGTTTTGAATAATCGAATGTATTACAGAAGATACTACAGTGTCCTCAGTACAAACATACAAGGTGATATACAGTGCTGATAATAATATTAAAGATCTTGATCACATCCATAAAAGGACCTAATTTCATCTGCATTTAAATGTTGTGGTAAAAATAAACAAACACAGACACTAATAATAATCCTTCTTGTGAAGATACAAAGCAATATAAAGTTTATGTTAATTGAAATTTATGATGTATAATAACAATCAGCCGCGTACAGTTCATGTTCAAACCCGTAGATCACGTATGTGAGTTGAGTGAAAAGTTGTTCAGCGTTAGACTGAGAAAGTGCAAGAAAAATCTGCGCCATAAGCCCTCGCATTTTAAAATACATATTTTCATATAATGTACAAAATAAAACAAATCATTTTATTACATATATTTATTCAAAAAATTGTTGAAATGGATTTTTTTTTAATACTCATTCCCCTTCTATCACAAGTACAAGGGTGATACTTTTCGCCATTTGTTTCATTATGGCATTCTTTTTTTTACCTGGACAAATAGCGTTAGTAGAGTGTTAGAAGAAAAAGGAACTATTTTCTTCTTTTTTCATCTAATATTCCACTAACACTTTCAGGCCATATAACTGTCTTCTCCTCGCTTTTCAATCATCGAAATCTCTTAAGTCTTCTTATTTAGTATAGCCTAGTAAGAGTTTCTACCTTTTGCTCACAGAAAAAAATGAAATTCATGAACAACTTTTAAAGTAAGACCATAAATATAAATTACATCACATACACATGTGATACCACATAACCTTGGTAGCCTGTTAATAGGCATGCCTCTGTCTATCACAGTATTCAGAACTTCTATTTATAGTTTGAAAGTATCCTAGTTGAAGTTCACCACCATGTAACTCATAAATAAATGACCAGAATTTCTTCACCATATCTTTCATCATTAATGTTTCACAAAATAAATATAAAAATTATTAAACGAAAATGTTTATTTTTTGCCATCAAAAAATCTAGGTAATATATATAAATTGTTGCCTTGTATTAACAGTCCAAACTATAATTTTTTGAGGATGTACGGAGACTCGTCTATAAACGAGGATTTTTTATAGACCATATACGCATATTCTGCAAATTCATATAACCCAAAACCTGAAACCGTGCCTTATCTGAGAAAAATGTCATCCAAAGTATCCATAGACCATTCACAATGTCAGAGATTTTGCAGTAAATCAATAGCCAGAAGTTCTATGTGTGAATGCAAATCATTTTTCACAACAGTATCACAAGTTCCGACAGAAAGTTGACTTTGTCATGGCTCATCACGAACTAACTGTATGTCTTGTTTTCAACTGCTTCTTCTGGGTGTTATGTAGGTTATCCACTGACTTATCTGTTAGGTTTAAAGAAACCGATCATATTCAACAACAACTTTAAGGAAGTCGATTTGAAATAATAAGACCAAATACTTTCAGTTTTATGACCCTTTCGAAAATAAAATTCGATCATAAAAATTTGTTTCTTCTTCAACAAAAACCATCACTGCATTTGGAATTATCACGCGCGATAGCACATTAAATATGAAAAGAATTTAGTTTTTTCATCTTTTACATAAAAAGGATAGAGAGTAAAACACGCACCACACATTTTGCCAAAACCATATATATAAAGGCTGTTTCAAATTTCGCGGTTTTTGTTTTTCGTGTGCAAAGTGAGGTGTAGCGCCATTCTGTTGAAACCACATATCCTCTAGATCAATATTCATTAATTGAGGCTACAAAAATTCGGTTAGCATCCGACGATATCGACCACCATTGACAGTAACAGCTTCACCAACAGCATTTTCAAAGAATTAAGGTCCAATTACACCACCTAACTATAATGCACACCAAACAATAACTCGTTTAGGATGCATAGGTTTCTCATGAATAATTCGTGGATTCTCCTCAACCCAGATACGGCAATTTTGTTTATTAACATAGCCACCAAGTTCAAAATATGTCTCATCGGAAAACATTATTTTTTGAGAAAAATCAGCTGGTTGTTCATTGATGAAATTGACAAATGAACGACGTTTTAAATGATCTAATGGCTTCACTTGCTGTGTTATTTAAACCTTATACCGAGCTAAGTCCTTGTGTAAAATAAGCCATGTTGTTGATCCACTAAGTCCAAGTTGTTGTGAACGTCGTCTAATGGACATTTCAGGATCTTCAGCAACACTTTCACGAACCAAACCAATATTTTCTTGTGAACGACCACTATGACTGTATTTTGCACTTTTTTGATCTTCCACGAAACCGGTCTCTTGGAATTTTTTAATAGTTCAACCAACAATGCTTTCAGATGGACGATTATGTAAACCATAAAATTCACGAAATTTTCTAAAAACTCTTTTCACAGAACGCTGATTTTCATAAAATAATTCAACAATTTGAACGCGTTGTTGTATCGTGTACGAAGCCATTTTTATAAATGTCATACATCACACTTTTTAAATGCCCGCATACCCAGACAAATTCAGTACGTCAGCTATATTTTATTTATTCTTAAAAAAATCGCGCAATTTGAAACACTCTTTATATATAAAACATTGTGAAATATATATGCACATATATAAATAATGCCGTACAACGATCATTTGCAACGTAAACCAATTAATATACAATCTATGTGTAAATAATTAGTTTGTTAATAAAAAAATCTCACCTGAAATAGAAATTAAAGAATTAATTAGATCATAACAATCTTATTACAGGAATCGTTAGGTAATCCTTTATCAATACTAACTGTAGTTAGAAAATATCCCATCAATGACGTCAGCGAAATAAAAATTTTATTTATAAATGTTAACAAGTAAAAATCTAATGTAAAATACAATTCTAAATAATGAAATTAATTAAATTACGAAAAATTAAGAAAATTAATTTGTGACGTTTTAAAAAGTAAAACAAAGTTAACGGATTGATAACATGATCAATGAAAAATTGGCCAGAGTCGGTGTTTGGTCTTTAATTGCGTACAGAGTGTTCCAGAATGATACACCGCGCATATAAAATGCGAAGACAGGATTAATTGGGAGAAGTTCGTTTACCCGTCAAAGTAATTGCACGTGCTAAAATTTGTAAATAATTGTTCTTGTAAAAATATTTAATTCAATTACATATATTTTATAGAAAAACGTTTTAATTTTTTTAGGTAATTTAATATCACTTAAATTTTAAATTTTCGTATTGATATCTTCTTATATAGTTTAACGTCCCAAAAATTTCCCCGTTGTCTAAGGATGCAGATCGCGGGTTTGAGTTCCACGCGGTGAGCAGAAATTTTTTAAAAAATATGCACGATCTAAAAGGCGGTTAAAACCAGAATTTTTCAGTTTCACATCGGCATGATTATATGAACTTTATAAATAGTTCCTCAGTAAGCACGAGGGTAAGAAAAGGCTTAAAGAGCATCTCATAGCAATATGTATGTCTACTTGTAGATTCATAAGTAGAAAAATTATGAAAACTAAAATATCGATTTCATTAATCACTATGCATTCCTGTAATTCAGATTGCAAATTACTCTTCCATATTCGTTTCTTTTTCTTTATTAAAAGACAAAACGATGTGGTAATTTTCTCCGATACAAATTCACAAACTAAATTAAAGAAATGCCAAACAACAAAATGAGAACACGAAGCTTTTTTTAGGTCTTTCTTCTGGAATGAAATGAAAGCTAAGGCGATAAGGGAAGCTTAATTTGATCACCGCCGACTGATAAGCCGGTAATTACGGCATTTTCATGGACAAACACGATTGCCACAAGTTTTAGAAATTGTTCTCGCCTACTGTTTATAGCTCTTGGCCCGGATAATGTAACCCCAATGAATAATATACTTTTGCGAAAAAGAGACAGATGCGTTTTGTCTGTTTCTGTATAAATGAGAAAAGGCGATTCAGAGAAATTCATTTTCAACTCCGAAATTATGTACGTTATTATTCGCTTTTATTATTACGCATCGAAGGAATTGTAAAAGAAGCAAAACAAATTTAACAAATTTTATTATATTCATACATAAAAATCCTAATGTATTCTATCATGATTCAATTAAACTTTAATTTAATCAAAAATAGCCTTTAGTAAATCTAATTTATTTTCCCAAAGTATTTATTTAACACTTTACCAGAAACTTAACGATCTCGGGAGCTAAGGATGGTCCCTGCGGAACATTATAAATAAAACATCCGAGAAGACGCTAACACAACAAATTCAACCTACATAAAAGTATATCATAAAAGGAGGAAGAAGAACACGAAAGTTTTCCGTTAACATCACAAAATTCGACCTATTCGCGCTTATTGGGTCACAGAAATCAATGCTAACAATGCGGACGGGAGTCCAAGGCGCCAGACGCTGTGACGCCTCATATTTCAAACGCTGAAACGACCGCGGCGACGTAGAGTATGACGCCAACTACGGCGACGACAATAATTCTGGGTGATGTTCTTCTTATATGGATGTGTACTTAGAGTGTATGGTCTTCGTTAGTGGTCGGTCCGATTTATGATAATTAGGGTTTTCGGGAGCTTCTAATCTCACCGCTAATGTATGGTGGTTTGCCGCAAAGCGGCGCACGAAGTTACATACTGTAGACGGAGCTTTTCATTATCTCTGACGAGCTTCACGTAGTGAGATATTGTAGGATGCCATTAGGATGGATGTAGTAGGTATCTATGCAAAACGACGGGCAGTCTAAATATATCAAGATATCTTTGCATTTTAGCAGGAAGAAGATTCGGAAACATTTTCCTCTTGAAATGAAGGTTCAACTATGTTGATCAATCAAATCAAAGTAGGAATATTTCTTTGAGTTATCGTAGCTAAAAAATGGATTTTATTTGCTATATGTATGTGTATATATACAGGGTAATTCACTTTTTGAATTTTAAATTTTTGAGTATTAATAACAATGATTAGTTTTCACCGTAAATTTGCATAACTAAAATAGTAACATAGACTGTCTGTCGGATATAACTTTCGGTGTAATTTATACCAAATTCATTATGAAGGCCAATAAGCAAGTTTTTTAATAAAATTGAAGTATTTATTTGCTTGACCACAACCTAATCTGTTTAAGTCGCTTTTTGATTTCTAATTTTATTGATACCATCTCAGTCGCGATAATTTAATGAATTAAATTTCTTAACATTTAGTTGCCTATAAGCAAGATCTATTTTCCAATATTTGATTTTCCAATTTTAAATAATTGGCGAGGTATCTGGTTTGCTAGCGTATTGGAATATAAGGGTGCTTTTAAGCAAATTGTTAAGTCGATTAAAGAGTCTTTGACTATAACAACTCATATCTGCTTTAACATCAAACTATATCATGTTTTCTTCTTAACATCTAAGACTGTTGAGATGATTTTCTTACATAGGTTCAACACAATATCGTATTGTGTTGAAGAAATTAATATGTGAAGATGAACTAATTGCACGATGGCTATTTCTTCGACATTCAAGCAATACTAAAATAACTAAATCTGGTACGGACAAATTCTAAATTTGTATACGAATGTAGGTCCTGGATGAAGTCGGTAGAAAAAATTCCAAGGGTAAGAAGGCTCTAGAGCTAATGAAAAGGCAAACGAACTGACTCGAAAAGTTTCGTCTATAACTTTTATAAGAACAGAGTTTTCCTGGGTCAATCCAAAATGAAATTTCCAAAGAACTATAGAATAGTGGGCTAAAATTAAAAGCTACGCAATGCTGAAAGTATTGAATTCAATACGTGGGAATTCTGGAATTGTACGTGCGCCATAAATGAAGTCGGTAGTCCCAAAATGCAGTCTCAGAATGAGAGTGCTATGAGACTAATGAAACGACGGATTGAACTAGGATCAGAGCCTTGCTGCGGTATTGCAAAATTAAAATTGAAACAACCGCGAAAAGTAGGTTGAAAATAAATCTCATAAAAGGTGAATGAATTCCTCAGGTCAAAAACACAGTTCTCTGGGAGAATGATCGTCAAATTTATAAGGACTTACTAAGTGAATACAAAAGTCACTTAGGGTGGTAGTGAATCTATTAACAGAACATTGTGAGCTCAGTAAACATGAACAATATGATCTTGATGTATTACGCCAAAGTGAGAGCTTGATAAGAACGCCATTTCTACAAACGAGAGATGAATACCCTCAAATCAAAATTAATCTAGAAGAACCGCTCTCGAAGCTGCCAGGTTTAACTAAAAGAAGAAAGCTGGAGACATGAGAACTGCAATAGATCTGGAAGGATCACAGTAGATTAAACTTTACATTCACTTCAAGTAACTAATCTAATATAATTATATAAACTTTAAATTGATACTTAATATTAAACTTTAAATTAATAATCTTTGATGTGCATATGTACATACATTGTCGTGAAATAGAATAACAATTTATCCTTAAAAATTATTGATGTGGTAATTACATAACAATCTGGATTTTTCCTAATACATTTTACACGTTTTCTTATAAAAAATATTTTCTTAGAACACTTAAGGCGTTAAGTGTTCCAAGAAAATATTTTCGGAAACGGCGACTTTCCTTCGCCAATCTAAACTAGACTTCTGTTACAGCAAAAGAACATTAATTTAGTTGACAGGATCGAAACCGTGTCTTATCCTGAAAATTGCCGTGACGGCCGTATTGCAGTATCGTCCTGGGACTATTTTCTTTTCCGACCGACGATCCGGAGAATAACGAATGTGGACTTTTTAACTGCTGACCGCTGACATAAAAACGAATTGCGCGATTTTTTTTCTAGGGTCTCGTTGTCACGAATTGTGTTCCGGGAGCGCGCACCGTGTTGCCGGTCAGTGACTCAGAGACATCTACTGAATATCGAAATGTAATAGATATAAAAGCTTTTGCTCGCATAAAGGTAAATGATCCATATCGTACTTTTTCATTTTGATTATGGTTTTTATTTGCACTGTGTCAACATATCGATGATTTAGATTTAGTATTATATATCTACAATTCATATATATATATATATACAACCGTACTCAAATGTATTAGACACCTTACGAATTTATGTACATACATACATATATAGTTTATATAGTTTAGTCAAAAGAGAGGTGAGGAAAAAAAAACTTTTGTGAAAATTATGTACAAAGTGTTATTTAGTAATATAGTACAATTTATCAATATTTTGTCGCTCCGCCCTTGGCCTTAATGACAGCTCGCACTCATTGAGGCATACTTGCTACTAAATTGTAATACTCTGTCGGTGGTATTGCAGCCCATATTTCGCGAATTTTTGTTGATAATTCTGCTTTTGACAGGCATTTACGTTCCGTGATCTTAGTTTTTAAGATACGCCACAAATTTTCAATGGGCGACAAATCGGGACTTTGTGGCGGCCAATCCAATACCTCCACTGTGTTTTCCTCGAACCAACGCATTACAGCTCCCGATTTGTGGCAGGGCGCATCATCTTGCTGAAAAATGTATTGTGGAATATCCTGGTCGAATAGTTTTAGCACAGATGGTTCTAATACTTCCTCCAACATGGCTAAATAGCGTTGGCTATTCATCCGTCCATCGCACAGGTGCACTTCTCTAACACCGTATGCAGACATACAACCCCAAGCCATGATACCACCACCTCCAAATTTTACTGTGGGAATGATACATTGTGGTTCATAAGCTCCCCCTTGCCTACGCCGAACGTATAGCGCCCCAGGTAGTCCCCAAAGCTGCCGGGCAAAAGAAGAAAGTTAGCACTTAGACAGGATTAATTTTGTTTAATGTTACATATAGACTAAATTGCATACAACGATAAGAATATTAGTCATGAAGATGTACTTACATACCTCAATATTCGATTCATCAGACCAAAGAACCTTCGACCACTTCTCGATTGTCCAATTTTCATGTTGTTTGGCCCATAAATACCGCTTCTTTTCATGAGCGTCAGTTAAAAGCGGTTTACGTCGCGCTTTACACCCTCGTAAACCAGCACACTGGAGACGCCTTCTCAATGTTTGCGCAGAAACTGTTACGCGATAACGCTGTTTCAGCTCACTGGCGAGCTGTTTCGATGATTTTTTCCTATCACTGAGAGCTAGTCTTTGTAAAATTCTGTCTTCTCTAATCGAGGTACAGGGTTTTCTGCCACCTTTTGGTCTGTTAACAAACGACCCACTCTCCTGATAGCGACTAATGGTTATACGGACTGCACATCGCAAACATTTTTTTTTTGCAATTGCAGCTATTGATAACTTCTGGGAATGTAGTAGCACTGTTTGGGCGCGTTCCCCTACCGACAACTTGCGTGTTTTAGGCATTTTTCTTCAACAAATAACTGACACAACGTGAAAAAATAGGATAATCTAATTGATCTCTACCACAAACTCACAAACGCACGTTACTCACACACTGCTAGAATGACACTAAATTTCCAAAATCCACAATTTCCCCTTTCCACCTATTCTTTTCAATAGGGGATTAACTAGGGTATTCAAAAACGCATTTCTGTAAATACCATTAACTATTTTTACGGGGTGTCTAATACGTCTGAGCATGGTTATATATATATATATATATATATATATATATATATATATATCTACAAATCATCCAATATATAAAAAAGTCGATAAAAACCATCTAGAGAACTATAGGCCTATTAATTTACTAACAATCTTCGCCAAGATATACGAAAGTATTGTGAATAGGAGCGTAATGAATTATTTAATCCATTTCAATTTACTTTCGTCTAACCAGCATGGTTTTCGCAGGGAAAGGGGTCTCGATACGGCGCTCTTCGAGTACTTGAACACCATCCATCACCCATTGGACAACAGCCTACCTTGTCTTGGGATATTCATTGATCTATCAAGAGCATTTGATCTGGTCCATTATAATATTTTACTTCACAATCTGTCTCAATATGGTGTTAGGGGCATCGCTAACAAATGGTTTGAATCACATCTTACTAACCGTAAGCAGAGTGTCAGGATCGGTAACTGTCGTTCCAGCTACACTGGTGTTAACAGAGGTGTACCCCAGGGATCTATCTTGGGACCCACACTATTGTTGGTCTACGTAAATGACTGTGTAGTTGTCAGTTCTTCAAATGTTGGTGATATTTCTGATGTGACCAATGAAACATTTAATAAAATTAACGATTGGATGGTGTCCAACAAGTTAATTTTAAATAGGCAAAAAACAAAGTTGGTATACTTTCACAGTAGAATTAAGCATATTTCCCATTTACAAATTAACAATGAGCTCTTCGACTGTGATTCTTCTTCAAGAATCCTTGGTTTGCTAATTATTAAATAAAATCTTAAATGGTCTGCACGTATAGATGAAGTATGCAAAACTCCGACTAAGGTGTGTTTTACCCTTAAGCAGCTCCGTAGATCCTGTAATTTGAGTACCCTGCTTATTTTCTATCATGCTAATTTTGTTTCTTACATGAGATATGGTGTGATACACTGGGGAGTGTCGCCCGAAGTGGGCAGGGTGTTCCTTATTGAAAAACGGGCCCTGAGAATTATCTTTGGGTTGGGCTATAGGGATTCTTGCAGAGAACATTTTCGAAGTAATTCGATATTTATATATTAGATCTCCTATGCTTTGTTTACAGGAACAGAAACGCTTTTTTGAGTGGCAATGTAAATCATAAATACGATACACGAACTGATAATTATTTATTACTTACCTCACACTCAAAATCTATATTCCAAAAAGGAACATATTTTGTGGGATGTAAATTATACAATAAATTACCACTTTGCATTAGAAATATTACAAACTTCTCTATTTATAAAAGCAACCTTAATCGATACTTGCTTACGATAAATTGTTATTGTATAAATGACTTTATATGTCCAAATTTATAGCATCTTTTATTCGTGTCGAGACGTGTTTCTAGCATGAGTGTACGTAGTATGTATTAATTGCTATTTTTTTTATATGTAGTGATATGTCCTGTGTGCACATTGTTTTGGAAATAAAATTTATTATTATTATTATTATTATTTATTTTTAATTCTAAACGAGTTTTAAATTGAATATCTACAACAGCGGTCGCCAAGCCGTCGATCACGAGCTACCTGTAGCTCGCATGTGAAATTCTGGTAACTCATACATCGCAAAACATTTTCAAAATATAAAAGATTTACATTCCCTAAACTACCCAAATTCTCATAATAAACGCGCGCATTAAAAACATTATTAATGAGTCTGAGTGTCAGCCCTCTCATTGAGCATGAATTAAAATAGTGCATTATACTTTTTCTTGCTTTTATAGTGTTTAGTTCTATAAATCATATCGTATCGTAATCGTAAATAGCATAAAAAAATTGTTTATTTTTAAACACCTCTGGTTATTTTTTATGAGCAGTATGTACTCGTACTAAAATAATTGTATAGATTTGCGGCGCTGGGTTTTCACTTTTTTTGATATTTTAAATAAAAGACAGATTTATACTATTTATTTCGATCTAACTTTTATTTGTCTTGTATATTTTCACGTATGCTAAATCAGAACGTGGAGAACTTGAACAGCCTGTACGACAGTTGTTGTAGAACTAAACTTAGTTATTCAAGCCAACAATAATGAAAACAATTCTAGACGAGCCCTTAAGTATAATAATATAGATAAAGGCACGTTTACAAAATAGTTCCTAGAAGGAATGTAATTACTTGCTATAACTAAATTGTAAATTCTATATAAAAGAAAAAGGTATTACTTATAATCCGCCTTTCACCTATTGCGAACAATCTGAAATGCATTATAAATAATAAAGGTTCGACCTTTGTAATACATAATGAATTCAGAACAAAGATTACTATCGGCGATCATTATAATTATTGTACTAGCATTATGATAAACTGCGGGTTTTCCAGATGATTAAAACTTACGGTATTGAACCTATGTAAATATACAATAATAAAATAAATGCACAAAAATGGAAATAATATTATTCAGGATATTCCTGAATGATAAATACACTTTGTTCAGTGAAATCTGAACAATAATATTAGTTTATTTTTATTATTTGATGTTAATAAACGAAATAAATGTGTGTGGAATACAACTGTGCATTATTTCATTTCGGTTGGTTTACGTCTCGTACAGACAGGTAGCTCACTATCTATTCCAAAACTATCGAAGTAGGTCAACTCATTAAAAAGGTTGGCGACCACTGATCTACAACATAGGATATTATAACAAAAAAAAACTTCAGGCGCATATAATTTTGTCTTTAAAATATCATTCTATATCAGAGTTTAATCGGGGAATTTTTGTGCTGACCACTTCGAAAGTTGTTCCTGACTCCTTCATAGTGATCAAATCGCCAAATATAGATTTTCTCGATCGTTTCCCATTACAGATGGTTTGGTTTTGAAGGACAGAACATCAAATCCAGAATTAAGAACACAACGTCAACTATAAGAATGTCAAAATACTGACTAAATATACTTATTATCACCTAGGAATGAAATGAGAATTACTGGAATTAATTAAATATCTCAGCAACTTTAATTGAGATGTTACAAATTAAATTACACGTGAAAGAAACCATCAACAGCGATAAAGTCATGCCACTGCGACAGACATCGAAGACAGGATTAGCGAAGAGAAGCAACAATGAATTAGTACACACAGTAGCGGAGATACTAACATCGGTCTTTACAGAGCTTCTGAAAAACCGACGGTATGATCAATGGAACGTCAAAAATAAATAGAAAACCACGATAATACACAGAAGACAGCCTTAAAGCTATTCGACAATATGCGTGTCGATGTATTAACATAAGAATTTATTCAGCAAAAACCAATCGTCTGAGTCAGCAACATAACTACTAAAATCTACGGTGAAATTCTAATCATTATCAGTTCACGAATTATTGTCTATATTCTAATACAATTATATAGTGTGGTAATGGTTTAAGGTTCGAACGCTTTTAGAAACAAATTTCTTATCATCCAAGTCACTTATTCACGACATTGAATACATTTTTATCCTCAGTAGAATTAGTTGTCCGAAAATACTTCTTCAAGTTTAGGAACAATAACGTAAACAATGATCTTATGGTCTGAAGTATATAAGTACGAGGATAGCCGTTTGTATTTCGCGAATAGCAAACAAAAAACAAAAAGAAATCACAAAGTGCTATGTGATTTCTTTTTGTTCCCACATGTGAAGAATAAACTTCTTTGACAACGGTTTTCTACGCCGGAAGAGGCAGTTGAGGCATTCAAAACTCATATTTTGGAGATACCGCCTTTACAGTGGCAGCAATGCTTTTCGGATTGGTTTAGACGAATGTAAAAGTGCATTGATTTTCAAGGAGAATATTTTGAAAAACAATAAAACTATTTTTGATAACAAAAATTCCTTTTTGTTTGCTATTTCCGAAATATAAATGGCTACCCTTGTGTATTGACGCATTTCTGTCGCAGCACTACGAAATAAGCAGGATCTAAATTTCACGTTTCTTATTCCTAGATTTATCTATGCGGTTCCTAATATTTTTATAGCATCGTAGGTATTATTTAAATAATTAACATTAACTATCACTTACCTAGCCTATCAATGAACAACTGAAAGAGCTTAATCTCAATCTACCAAGCAATAAAACATCTAAATTAATACATACATTCATTAACTCCACTTCTTAATAAAAGCAAATCATTTCTGAAGTATTTACTTTTCCTTCAGCTTACAATCCAATATAAAACCTTTCAATCAGCGTACACAGTCGAACGTCAAATAAAAACTGCAATGGGTGTAATTACCACTTAGGACTTCCCTTTTAATAAAAAATTGCTCCCAAATAAATTACGATCAAAATATTTTGACGTTAATGAATGAAAATTATTTCCGTCCAATGGAAATTTCAAAATTGCGCTATACATCCACATGCAATTACCTCTGTTTTCGATTTTCTTTTCCGTATTCGCAAAACTGGATCGCGACGATAAAATGGTAATGTAGTCGCGATAATAGTCAGCTAGATGCAGTACGGCCTTCTCTCCAATGCAAGGCGAATAAATTCGTGAGGTGTTGTGCAAAGTTTATGACATCTACTTGTAAATTATTTTCAAATCGTATCTCCGGGTCAAATTGTATTCTTCCTTCTCTGAGTACATTTTCCATTTCATTCATAAATAAAAGAAAATTTCTCCAGAATTAAATTGCATTTTATCTGTTAGTTTTGTAGTTATTAAGTATATTAACAAAAACGTAATTTTCCTAACATTTTAATGGAAGCCACTGTTGTGTGTGATTTAAAGAATGGTGTAAAAATATTTTATTATTTTACAATTTAAACTTGAAATCAACCAATAATTTTGAAAAATAAAAACACAGTATCATAATTTTATCTTTTATAACGAATCCCATGGTTAGTTTCAATAAGATCGCACTCGTCATCTTGTGGAGCTGGTCTGTCGCTTACGGAAGCTGAAGATCGTCGACGATATTCAGCTTGAATAATAAGCTATCTACAGTAATACATAAAGACAGAGATTATTCAAGTTTAAAAACCCTAATTAAAAATTTTTTTCCACCTACAAAAAGTAATTAAACAACTTTTTTTCTAAAAATGTAAAACAAAATAATTGTGCATTAAAATAGCAGTCATGTCAAAATACTAACCAAATGTCATTTTACTTAGTTAATTGGATTGAAACACTTAATATTTTGATGCTTGGCCTTTATTGTTTGTCACCTCTTGATACCTGTGGGGCAACAAATTCACCAGTTGCCTACATGACTGCTGAAATTGATTGCCATTTGGCCTGGCATATCTCCACAGGTGGTCAATATTTTGCGGCTTAGCAGCAGGTAAAGTATTTTTCAACTCCACCCAAGAATATCCAATAGGGTTTAAATCTGGCGATTGTGCCAGCCAACTCAAAGCGCGAGTGTTATTAACTCGACACCATGTTTTCGCTTTACGAGAAGCATGCTTCGGATCGTTATCCTACATATACAACCATCTTAGTAGCATTTCTTCCTCTGCATATGGTAGAAGCACAGTTTGTAATATGTTCAGATAGACGTCAACTTTCATTATACATTCTATCTTGTGTAAAGGACCTACGCTATACCACGAAAAACACTCCCTCAGCATGATGCTTGAGCCTTCGAATTTAATATTCTGTATACATATTTCGACAACTAAGTTGTCATTACCAGTACTTAATATACCTATATTGCACGCGAATACACATAGCTTGACGTCACATATCTGTATTCTTATGATTCCCCTCTGTTACTCATTGCCTAATAAATCCGACCACTCCACAGTTTCTTCTACAGATACTTTTAATAGCAGGCAAAACGAACTAAATTTCCTGATATATACGTGTGTAAGGTGAAAAGTTCTCGGCCTGACACAGAGATGGTGTTACAATTAACAGAAATTTATGTTTCCTGCGTGGCTGCATGTGTCTTTAGTTCATATGAAAACTTTCGACTTGTTCTCTCAAGTAGTTTGTTTGCAAGAATTTTTGTAGTAGACGTCGTGCGTGTTATTTCTTTAAATGTATAAACTTGAATATCGTCCTGTTATAAAATTCTTTGTTTTGGATGGTTTAACCCCTATGGAAATTCATCCGAAGTTGACAAAAGTGTACGGGGACTCTGCTCCTTCGATGTCAACCGTTAAAAAGTGAGCAGCTGAATTCAAACGTGGTCGTACGTCCCTCGAAGATGACCCACGTGAAGGACGGCCAAAAGCCGCAACCACACCAGAAATCATCGAAAAAGTACATGATATTGTGTTGGACGATAGGCGAGTTAAAGTGAATGAGATAGCTGAGGCTGTGGAGATATCGGAAGAAAGGGTGCGAAACATTTTGTACAAAGAATTAGAGATGAGAAAGCTCTGCGCAAGATGGGTGCCGCATTTGCTGAATGTCGATCAAAAGCAAATGCGCAAACGATTTTCGGAGCATTCTTTGAACCGATTTAACAAGAATCCGACCAAGGATGAGACATGGGTTCACCACTACACGCCCGAAACGAAACAGCAGTCGAAGCAGTGGGTGAAAGCTGGTAGTTCAGCGCCAAAGAAAGCGAAGTCGATCGCAGCCGCCGGAAAAGTCATGGCCAGCGTGTTTTGGGATGCAAAAGGAATCCTGTTAATTGATTACCTTGAAAAAGGCAGAACAATTACAGGCACATATTACTCTAACCTTCATGACCAACTGGATACCAAAATTCGCGAGAAGAGGCCTAGTTTGAAGAAGAAAAAAATCATTTTTCATCAGGACAACGCACCCGCACACAAGGGTGCGTTGGCGATGGGAAAATTGCGTTATTTGGGGTACGATTTGCTCGGCCATCCTCTCTATTCTCCTGATTTGACACCCCCAGACTTCCATCTATTCCCAAATTTGAAAAAATTTGTTTCTGGAAAGCGATTCACATCCAACGAAGAAGTTGAAAGGATCGTAGAAGAATATTTTGACAGCCTTCCAGACTCTCATTTCCGGGAAGGAATATTGATGTTAGAAAAACGCTGGACCGAGTATGTTGAACTCAAGGGAAATTATGTAGAAAAATAAAATCATTTTTAATATTTAAATCGCAATCTTTCATTATCAGGCCGAGAACTTTTCACCTTGCCCACGTATGTGTATTAGCAGGTTATTTATGTTCGGTAAACGATCAAAACTACATAAAACTAAATAAAATTTTTAATTACCGCATCACACAGACACATTTTTCTCTTTCGATAGTACTATTAAATAATACACTCCTATTATTTAACTAGTCGCCTAACAAACAATTTCTTAACTTTAAATTTTAAATATTTCACAATAAGATAAGTTATAAAAATTGTTTCTAAATTAATATTAATCAGTACTGTAAAATGTTTTGTTCAAAAAATATGAAACATTTTTTATGAATTGTTGGCCCATTTCATTAACGTAAATTTCATAAATGCCTGGTAATAACAAAGTAAGTAATTTCTTTTCATTAAATTAGATTTAAATTAGCTCGTTACGAAATTATTAAATTGTACGTATGTCAAACAAGATTATTTAAATTTTCGAATTAATTCGTGAAAAGAAGTATTTTAGCTGCTACTTGTTACAATTTCTCGAATTGTAAATATAAGTTTTGACTTAATACTCAATTCCAGCGACTGGAACGTTACATATTCATTCCCTTGGGGACGACATGGGGTAACTTCGCGTTTGATCAATATAGTCGTTCGTTCTTTGTCTGCGATCACTGAGAATCGTTCACCGTGATGAAAACCACAATGGGGAAACTCACGGAACTGTCTGGGGGGAAGAAATGAATAACAATCCTCATAACTCTCTTTTTCTTTCGATAGTCTTTCCCTTCTCGAACACGTGACCGTACGTGGCTGTAAGCGTTTAAAAGCAAATCGTTCGGAAATTATTTCTTCCTAGACATTGATTGCATTTTAAAAAATATTTCACGCACACAAATATTACTTCGCGCAATTTAGGGTGATCAAAATGTATAATAAAAGTAAAAAATTTGGTCGTTCACCAAGCACCAGAATCTTGCTTGAACTAGGAAGCCTTAAAAGTAAAGATGATATTGATTAATATCAGCTTTCACAGTTACACATACCAAGAACGTTTCTAAGATATTTATTCACAGGGTGTTACAATTTTCACAAATTTTATTTATATATTAATGTATATGGCAATTGTTTCACAATACAGTGGCTCCTTCAGATTTTTAAAGAAGGCTAAATTGTAATGTACAGCGTAGAAACTCTAAGGAAAAGATTTTTCTACAATACGTAATAAAACTAAAATTGCAATAAGTTAGAAATATTGGAAAAAACACGTTCTACTGGTTTATTAAACCTTTTATTCTCTAGAACAGATTTAATAAGACTGAACTGTTTAGATCAATTTGTTCATTTATTAAATTACTCGATTTTTTAATATTTTTGCTAACATATTTAATTTTTCTTTTGTTTTCTACATGCTTTATATTCAAAATTTGACCTACGATTATCATTAATTAAATGATTAGTGAAAGAAGAATCCATTTCTTTTATTTATGTATGAGTTGCTGTGTTCTGATATACGTTAATCGAAAATTCTTCCTGTTTGACGAAAGTAAACACCTAAGCAATTATCACATACTAATTTGTAGACACCTGACTTACTACTACTGTCTATTTTATAGGAGAATTATTAGTTGCATATTTTGTTTCTTAAGAAATTTTGCCAATTTAATATTCGGAGTTCCAATGTAAACAATTGCTTTATATTTATTGTCAATATCCTTTTTTGATTCTGGCTAAACTATTGAAATAGTCTTGTCATATAGTTTTCTAAATAAAATATTGTTTATTATTTGGAGATTAGAACCATTATTACTTGCAATCTGTTTTATTATATTTAATTCTTTTTCTAAATTAACTTTTGATACACGCATGTTAACGAACCTATGAAATCATGAAAAAACATTGCATCCCTCTCTCGTAGAATACACGAATGTATTTGAACGACAGAACGAGAACGCGCCTGTCTCGCATATCAGCAACAAAGTTCCAAGAGCGTATGTAGATAGACACACGATTTGTCAAAGAGATAAATGTTAAAAGGAATCATTCAAATATTAATAACACCCTGTTTACTACATATGCTTCAGAGATTCACACATCATCAGGTAAACTTGTGTTATTAACGAGCGATTCCTTTGTACACTTTATCGTATCTTTCCGATACAGAAAAACAATGAAAAAACATTGCCTCCCTCTCTCGTAACAAAGTTCTCAGAGCGTGTGTAGACAGATGTTTGCTATCTCAGCGATTTGCCAAACAGATGAATGATAAAAGAAATCATTCAAATATTAATAATACCCTGTTTACTACATATGTTTCAAAGATTCACTCATCATCAGATAAACATTGTCCCCCTCTCTCGTACAACACACGAATATATTTGAACAACAGAACAAGAACCATCTGTCTCGTATGTCGGCAACAAAGTTCCCAGAGCGTATGCAGACAGACGCTATTTCAACAATTTGCCAAACAGATGAATGATAAAAGCGATCATTCAAATATTAATAATACCCTGTTTACTACATATGTTTCAAAGATTCACTCATCATCAGATAAACATTGCCTCCCTCTCTCGTACAACACACGAATATATTTGAACAACAGAACAAGAACCATCTGTCTCGTCTGTCGGCAACAAACTTCCCAGAGCGTGTGCAGACAGACGCTATTTCGACAATTTGCCAAACAGATGAATGATAAAAGGGATCATTCAAATATTAATAATACCCTGTTTACTACATATGTTTCAAAGATTCACTCATCATCAGGTAAACTTGTGTTATTAACAAGCGATTCCTTTGTAGACTTTATCGTACCTTTTCGATACAGAAAAATAGTGAGTGAACCTCTGAAACATGTAATAAAATACAACAGGGTGTTATTAATCTATGAAGTCATACTATTATATGCTTCCAACTTATCATGAATCGAGTATCTTGATCTGTTGTGTATCTATATCTGTATATGATTCTTTACAGAAAATTGAGAATTCAAATTTATCATTCACTTTTTTAGTAACAGTTGTTACGCTAATTAAAAATGAAAATTAGTGAAAATTGTAATACTGCGTATATTTATTAATTTAGTCATGAATTTTCATCAAGTGAAGGTAGAATCAATTCAATGTTTATCATGCTAATGAATTATTCATCTTCGGTAAATGATTAAAACCAGATAAAAAAATTACTAATCTCTAACGATTTTAAAATGGTAATCGCTGATCGCTTTTATCATACTTGGTTTTAATTAAATAAATTACCTCGCGTTGTTTAAGGCGACAGAAATGTAGAATGAGAATAATAAATTATCTCGTTCACCTTCAACGCTTCATTCTCTATATCTACACAAAACATGACAACTAAATATTAATTCTAAATATGCGAAAATAATATGCACGCTCCGATAGGCGCTACAAAATACAACACCAGTAAAAATACTTCGGATGGAATTAAGTTATTAGTTTGAATTAGCGAAATTCTCGGCAGATAAGGACAGTTTCAATTGTCTAAAGTTGGGTGGATAATTTGCATAAGCCGTCGCGGAATCGCAGATTACATTACACTAAATACACAAAATTATACTTCCTCCGCAATCCTTAGGTTTAATTATTTTGTATAATACAGTTATCGATGCTCTGAAATTATATATCTATTTCTAATTTAATATTTAGTTTGTTTGCGCTTATTTATCTACTAAGAAGTGTTCAAATGTCTACACTAATTTAGCTGTTACACAGAAATTAGCGAACGAAATTAATATTACACGACATATTTTTTGTCACCTTCCTTTAGAATAAGATATGATAATTATCCAGGTAGTTTTCCATATTCCTCGAGAACAGCATAAACGACTTTAGTTTCGTCATCGGGGTTTGAATCGCGTCCTCGATACTACTGCTGACGTTTCGTTTTCACACATGAAATACTCAGGGCTTAACTACTGCTACTGCTTTCCTTGTTGCACTGAAACTAATGTCAGTATATTGTGGATGGGTCTATATAGGGATATTGTTTGTCACGGATCAGTGGAGCAATAAGATTATGTTTGAGTTGTATACAAATACAGGGTTGCCAGTTGTTGTGTAAGGAGTAACCGTCATCATGCTTTAGGTTATTATATGTCTAAAATATATATACTGCCGCACGAGCAAGGAATCCTGTATACACCAGGTGCTTCTAGAGAATTACTGGCTTCTAGAGAATCACAATCTTTTACTAATATATTGGTGAAACAAAGAGGTCTGTCAGCACTAATGTTTCAGTGCATGAGAGCTGCACTAAGCTGCTGCGAGTACCAGTGACACTTGCTGAGCATAGACTTGAAACCAGGGACCATAAACAATTCAATTCTAATAATATCGTGTCCCGACCTAGTCATTACTATAGGCAAAAGATCTGTAAATTTACAGAGATCTCAAAATATCCTAATAACCTAAACCGTGATGACGGTTGCCCACTATACAACGTCTGACAATTCTGTATCTCCAAACGACTCAACCATAATCATAACGCTCCATTGATTCATGACAAACAACATCATTATTATATAAACCTATCCACAATACACTTTCACCGATTTCATTGCAATAACGAAAGCAGTAAGAGCAGTTAAGTCGTGAGGATATCTCACGTAAATGAAGACGAAAGATCTGCAGCAAGAGTACCAAGGACAAGGTTCCAACCCTAAAATCAAGATGAAGAAATTATGAGCAAGAACTGTGGAAGTCTACAAGCCAAAGTAGCTTAAACGACTTTTTCAGTAGAATGAAACTTGTTCCTCTTAAAAATTCTTTCGTGGGTTTATATATGTGAAAATCTGAGGATGTAAGGTTCAGATAACCTGTAAATGAGGAATAACAGTACACTTCAATTTTCGAAAACCCATTGTAGTAGCAGCAACATGGGATAGAATGTTATCCTGTTCGAGAGAGATTTCTGGCATTTTTACGCTTATTTGTTCGTACGGCAGGTTTCACTGGGTCTTCTAATACATCCGAGTAATACCCTACGTTTTTTGTCCTTTGTTTTTCTAGTCATCTGATAACTCAATGGTAAGTTACTGGCATATCAAGTAGGGGGTCTCGGGTTCAATCCCTCTGACCGAAAAAGTTTTCGTTATTTTTTCCCCATTTAAACGATCTCTAACAACCAAAGATCTTAAGTCACACCACAAGCGCTTAAATATTAATAACTCATGGTCTGCCAATACCTCATGTAATTGCTATTAAGCAGTCGAAGGATATAAACACGCGCATTATTATATTTATATGCAAAACCCTCATTATCTCACAAAAGAATGGCACCATAATTTTTCCTGTTGAAGCAGAATACAGTTCTGTGCAATAAAATCTCGAACAATTTTTTTTATTAATGTAAATCGGACATGATAAAATGTCAATTACTGCAACTATAGAATGTCGAACGTTATATCATTGACAACCGAGACAAATATTCAAACTTGAATGAAGTAAACTTTAGTACAGTTTTTTCCGCAATTTATGTTGACTTTGATGTACCACGATTTGTTTCAGTTTTTTTGAACATACTTGTACTTCGCCCTCTTTAGTTCTGCAACAAATGGTGTCGCCATTCCATAGACACGCTGTCGACTTGATTGCTGCTGTTTTATTATGGATCTTCGTCAAATAAAGGCCGAATCATTCGATCGAACGCTTACTAATGATCTATGAGATTGTTAGAATGCCTTAGGATTTTTTAAATTTTTGGATTTTGTAGTTGTACAAGAGGAGTATAGATTTCACCTGGACTTTCTTGGATAGCAATAAAAATCACAAAAGGCAGATAACCAAACAATCTTTATTTTTCAAAATAATGTCCCTGCTTTATTACACATTTGTTCCAACTCTACTCAGATTTGCACTGTACCACTAAATAATAAAATAAAAAATAGTAAAAAAAGCTCTTACTTACGTGCATACTTGAATTTATATCGTCCTCATCACTTCTTCCTCCAACATGAATTTCCTGTATTTCGAGGCTTACTTCAGGAATCTAAAAAGGTAATAGTCCCAGGATAATAAATAATTAGTCTGGAATTTATGGTAGCTGAGAGGACATGTCCCATATTGACGGCCAATATCGTATAGAAGAATTATGACTTTGCTCAATAATTCGCATTGTTCATACAAGGTCTCTGAAGAAGTTGACTGTAATATTCTAGATTGACAATCATCCGGACAGTTAAGACCAGAATTAGACTTTGGATGTTCCAAAATATTACAACCAACTGACCTACTAATGGAGTGATTTGAAGTTTTTTGACGATGGAGAATTTAAATGATTACATTCCATGCTGGCTCGTTCTTTTTCTAAAATATCATGGTGCATCTGAAATTTATCTTATCTTTGAAGAAATTCTTGCGAAATTAATTTCTGCCTTTCTTCGTCAAATAAATATTTTAACACACACCGCGCGCTAAGTATGTGAAAATTCATCTTCTGAAGACAGGGAACACAAGATGAGTTAATTCACGCATTTTTATCTACCTGTTGTCCCGAATAGTTCATCAAATCTTTTAATGGTCAAATGATTAACATCAGACTTACAACATGACACACGTTTGCGACGCCCAATAAACGAGTAAAAGATTAGTCAAATACGAAACTTCTTGAGAGAATTCTTCATTAAATTGGTTTACAGCCGTTGATAAATACCACCAGCTTTCTCACTATCAGCAGATAAAAGTTTAATAATAATTCGTTGTGCAACAATAACATTTTAGGTACAACTGGCAATGTTTTTGTGAACAAAATATAATCTCTATACACTATAAAAGTGTCTTCATAATTCTGAAGTAAATTTTGATATAATTCATGAAGGAGAGCCAAAAGACTTAAGTTAAATTCAAATCTACATTCATCAAAGAAGTAAGAGTTGCAGTATAGAATGTGAATAAACAAGTTCTGACAAGTTGAATTTGATATCTTATTCCTAACCTGTGTTAAACGCATACAGACCTATACACGCTTTGTCTAACCAATGTGCATACTGCCACACGAAGAAAAAAATCCTGTAAACTTCAGATGATTACTATCTTTGACAGCGTGAAGTAGGATTTTAAAAGAAAACGTCTTTTGCAAAAACGATCTCAGTGACACAGTCGAGTATACTTTATAGGTAAAATAAATAAGTTTTGGGAATAGTGGACTTGTGTCGATAAACGAAGCTGAATGGTCCTAGTCTGAGAAATTGGCCTATGGTGTAGTGAATATATTGCTTGGAATAGTAAATTTTGTAAAGTTTTGGTGGTATTATCGAGTTCTTCTAGTAGGAAATTAGATGCAGATATAAAGAAAGTTCTTTACAACAAAGAGTTCGGTGCAGTACATTTTTCTTAAAAATGATAATGGAAAAGTAACCATGAAAATGGAAATGTGAAGGTGAAGGTTAAACAAATCGTTATTAAGAAATATATATAATTTAGTCACGTTCAAACCTGAAAAAAACT
This sequence comes from Dermolepida albohirtum, assembly GCA_031893035.1. Taxonomy (NCBI): domain Eukaryota; kingdom Metazoa; phylum Arthropoda; class Insecta; order Coleoptera; family Scarabaeidae; genus Dermolepida; species Dermolepida albohirtum. The sequence goes on from JAVIWB010006070.1 coordinate 845,561, forward strand.
TTTCAATAGACAACACCCACGAAAACCTACACTCATCGAAAAAAAGCTGTGTATCAAAAACATAACGAAATCGAAAGACACAACTATGAAAACATACTAAATCCACTAACTTTGCTAGAGAATTTTCAAATTAGTTTGTCCCAAATACATTCGAAAATCTAATGCGGATAGTTTCAAAGTAAACGACGTACAGTTTTCGGAATTGACCTAATTTGGCATTACATTCGAAATAAGACGCATCAAACGCGAACTTTATTCGCATTAAGCGAACCGAAAACCATTTAAGCAGTTAATGTTTTAAACGCTTTTCCTCCCAAAATATCTTATAATCGCATCTCCGTCATCCGCCTCGACATGCATCCACGAATTAACGCATGTTACATTCTCCAGAGAATAAATCGATATCGCATCAGTACAATCCGAATGTTGACAGCTTCGAAATCGACATGAGATCCGCTTAGGTTGGCGCTGGTCTCGACTTAATTAAACAAAACATTAACAGTGACCGACATTCGCGTCGTCAAAGGTAAATTCAACCGTTCCAGCATTATGTAACGACGTCAAGGATATTTGTCCATTAGTTAACACCTATATAAGCAGCTTCTACTTGCTGCTCCGTCTGCGGAAATTGCTTTGTATTGTAACCGTGAACTATCACACACCCCCGGTCCATTTAGAACGTGTTTCATATCCTCGTGATTATGTCAACCGTCACGCGCTATCTTTAACTGCTTCCACACTAGTCGTAATGTTAAGTTAGCTGTGTTACTGTGTACGAAGACAAGGAACTGTAATTTCGGTATTTCTGCAGAGTAACACATTCACTAAATTTAACATTGTTATAAACAGGATTCAATTAAATAGAAATTACATGCTTTATTAACAAGGAAATATCCTATAATTCAATAATAATAAAACCATATATTTTTATTATTCTTCATATTGAGTAAATAGATTATTAAGTATAGAAAATATAAAAATTTATTGTAAATAATCTATTATTTTTTATAGAAAATCAATACAGAAATTAGTTAAAAAATGTATTTAATACTACAGCACTATGTAAAATGATAGAACGTCTTTAATATTTAATAAAATAGAAACACGGAATTGTGTTGTGAGTAAAAACATAAAGGCTGAAATATTCGATGTCAAGGAGAGAAGGAAAGAGGTGAGGAAAAGCTTGAATTCATTCTCAAAAATTTATTTTTAGAAAGGATTAAATCAATTAGCTGTAGAAATTTTGAAAGGGTGAAAATGCATTCGTAGATGATATTGCTTCTATTGTTGGTAACGAAAGATATTTAAGATAATACTTTAGGATCTAGAATGAAACTTTAGAAAAAAATATGACAAAGATGAAAATAAACAAATACAAATTCAATTAGGTGAATTAATGGTACAAGTCAACAATTTTCAATACCTGAGATTTTGATTGAAGAGATGGGTAAGTTAAGAGATTGATTTGAATAACAAAACAGGAAAGGCAAACTTTACCACGCAATGAACAAGAATCTTATAAATAAGAACAAAATAAGTAAAGTGGTGGAAGTAAATGAAGTATGGAGATATCCTTACTTACAGATACACGGTATGAGTGCTATCTCAATGAGCAAAGAAGAAAATTGGAGCAGAAGAAATTAAATTGTTAAGGAGTGTGAAGGAAGTAAATAGAGAGTGTAAAATTAGAAATAAACGAAAGGTTACAAACTTGAAATAGACTCTATTGAAAAATTTATTCAACAAAGTCAACTTGAATGGCGTAGACCTTTATTGATTATGAGAAATGTAATAGCTAATTTGAGAAAATACTGAACTACTGCACTGAAACTGACAGTTTCAGAAGATGCGCCATACAAATGGGTACGAAACGTCGGCAGATATACAAGTAACGCGGTTCCAGCCCGAAAGCCCAAAAGCAGATAGCATGGACCACGACCGCGGAAGTCTACGTACCAGATTAATAGAGAAAGACCTAAATTGACATTGGATGACATTCTTGTTGCATATATCTTAAAGAAAGGAAAAGAAAATGAATGGATACATATGTACGTATAACCTAGACCTTTTAGTATATGAATTTCTTGATATTTTTCTATTATATTTTCACCAACTCGAAAAAAATTTTGGGAAAAAAATTATAAAATTTGAAGAGACCGTTTAGGGAAAATTGAGAATATAAGGAAAATAGAGAAGTTTTGGAAGTCAAACATTAGAAAACAAAATAGAACATGACAAAGTATGTGGAACAGCGAAGTAGAAAGAGGAAAATGCTGGGTTTCAACTAAAGAAATGGGAAAGAACAGAAAAATATAAAAGAAATTTATGAAATATAGAACGAAACCAGAAAGAGGGATATCAAGTAAAATTTTGGTACCTAACTTTTTCGAAATCTTAAAAATTTCTTTTTTCAAAAAGACACAGCTCATAAAACTGAAACTTAAGGAAGAAGGAGTACCAGAGAAAATTTCAATCCTTTATAAATATAAAGAAGATTTGAATTAAGTGCATATGTTTTTTTAAATATTTTACTAGTGATATTATGTAATACGAATAAAAATATATTTCAAGAGAAGAAGGGATCTTCGAAGAATATTTTTTAAACGGGCTTAGTTATTTTAATTATGTTAACATATTCATGAAAATTTTTTCCACTAAATATTGTAAAAAAAATAACTTCATTTTTTATGGAAATGAACAATTCTTTTATAGTATATTTGTATTTTAATCAATTACATATACATATACTAACCACTTTAGTCCAATACATTTTATCATTTTTTTGGTAATAATAATCTCATGCTCACTTGCAAAAACTAAATGTAGTGATTTTTTAAGGTCTTTATTGGAACTACTGTTCTTCTATCTAAAGAATTTTGTAAAGATTGTAACCAGTGGTAGTCAGAAGGTGCTAGGTCTGACGACTATAACGAGCGCGGTTTCACCTCTCATCCAAGCCGTAACAATTTGGAATCCTCAAACTTGTTTTAGGCTTGGCGAGATAATGATGAAACTATGCTTTTCTCTTAGTTAATTCTGGTCTTGTTTTATAGAATCACTCAATTTGTCCAATTGGTGCTAAAACATTTTTCGAATGAATTTCGGAATTGTTTGGGTCCTTGATATTCACATTTGACGTAAATCCAAATCATTTCACATGGTCGTGAACGGTTAGTGTCCAAAAATATAATCTCTTATTGTTATTCGGTAGTTTAACTCAGTCAGGATATTTATTATGTTCTCGTCAATTTCAACTGGCTTTCCAGAATGATATACATCCTTGACATCAAAATTATCAAAATGAAATTTTACTAAGACGCCTTCTTCATGCACTTCACATAACTTATTTGCTTCGACTACTTTCTTATATTTTCGTTAATAAAAAGAAAAATATGCCTAAAATATTCCTTTTCATTTTCCATTAAAAAAAAACAAACACAGACAGCTAAAAACCTTTTTTATAATCAACCTCGAAATGTGAAAATTAAAACAAATGGAGACGCAAAGAGCAATTGAAGAATTATTTTTCATATAATAAATAATACCAGGTGTACCGGAAAGTCATTACCGATTTTTTCGTGAAACAACTACATAATTTTGCCCATCTTTCAAGCAATGTATGGATGCCATCCCAAAAAAAGCTGTTTGTCCTTTAAGCAAAAAAAAAAATGGCTCGATGAATGGTTTATTCATCGAGCCATTTTCAAACTTCGTCGACATTGTCGAAGTGCTACCCTACAAGCGCATATTCCATTGATGCGAAAAGGTAATAGCTGGACGGGGCAAGATCTGGAGAGTATAGCGGATACGATATTATATCCCATCCAAGTGCTTTCAACGCTTCTTTGACCGGTTTTGCTGTACGAGACATCGCGTTATCGTTCTGTAAAATCACTTTACCGTGCCTTCAGGCACATTCTAGTCGTTTTTCTATCAATGCATTGATAATTTGTTGTCAGCAGCGATCAGTATTAACTGTTTCACCAGGTTTCAACAGATCGAAATACACCACGCCGCTCTGGTCCCACCAAACACAGAGCATTGTCTTGCGACCAAAACGATTTGGTATTCGAGTCTATGGGCCAGTTTCACCAGGTGATAACCATGATTTTTCGCGTTTAGCCTTTCCGAAATAAATCCATTTTTCATCACCCGTCACTATTCGATGCAGAAATGACTTCCGATCATATCTTTGAAGCAGCATTTCACATATGATTTTTCGATTTTCCATTTGCCTGTCATTCAGCTGATGTGGCACCCATTTTCCCATCTTTTGGATTTTTCTCATTGCTCGTAATTGGTCGCTAATCGTTTCTTGGGCCACGTTTAACGCTTCCGCCAGTTTCGCATCTCCAAACTTTTTCTGTCTACCAGTACGTTCTTTGGCTTGCACATCGAAATCACCAATTTTGAATTGTCGAGACCATGCCTTACATGTTTTTATGGTTGGAGCATGCTTACTAATAATGACTTTCAGCGGCTTTTTTTCTTATGATTAAGTAAGAAAAGCAATGCGTGCCACAAATGCACCTTTTCAGGCAAAAAACTCGACATCTTCAAAGAGGTGTAAGTCTGTAACAGTGTTACTTTTGCAAAATTCAACGTATATGGCTTCTAAGCTTGTTGTTAGCAGAATAAAATGTCATGTGTCAAATCATAACATTTCATACTTAAGCCTAGTTGACATCTGTTAGAAAAACCAGTAATGACTTTCCAGTATACCTGGTAAATTAAATCTAAAAAGACGTCTTCTCTCTCACTCACGCCCATAAATAATAAAAATAAATAAATCGTTTCATTACGCATCTAATTTCATTTTTCATTTTTATAAATAAATACAAGAATATTTTTTCCTAATTTTGATTTATTACATCTGTCCATTTGTTTCAACAGCCTCGCGTTTTTTCCTCTCCAGCAGTACACATTCACATTGAGAAATGCCAGCAAAAACTTTGCTTTCTCACAAGAAAAAAAGAAAACTTCTTTGACTTGTTGAATATTTATGAACACGGGGCGAGCAGCTGTCAGTTTACATTTATTTACTTTTCTTCTATGTATAAAATTAAATCGTCAAATCTCGGTGGCTCCCGCAAAAACTGTGTGTTGAGAGCTAGAGGGAGAATAAGGAGAACACGAAATATGTCCTTTCGTCTTCAACAGAAAAAAAGCTTAATTAATTTTCGCAATTTAATATTTGGAATGGTTGAACAACTAAAGAGAAAGACGAGTAAGGAAAATGAAAATAAAAACATAGCCGAAATAGAAAGGTTTTTTTATATATGCAACATACCCATCCGCTTCGAATTCAGTTTTTTTTAATTTATTTTGCATGATAATTGCTTTAGAAATACTCAAGATATCTGCCATACAAAAACGAAAGATGTTTTAAATAGAAGCTGGATTTTATTTATTAAAACATTATTGAAATATTACGAATAGAATTATTTTATTTTTCATTATAACGTTCTTGTGCTACAGCATACTTGCTCCAACGATACACTCCTAGACAGCATTTATAGCTTCGTCGTTTGAGTGAAATCTTTTACAGACCAAAAATTTTCTTAATGGTGCTAACAAATAAAAATCTGCGAAGGTAAAGGTTCTTTCGCTTTTGTTGATTCTTACTTAATATTGTCACGAAAAAATATTGAATAAAATTTGTCATTACTGATCAACGTTTAGTAAATTCCTGACAAATATCTCTACAAGCGCCAGACGATACATACAGTCTTTTAGAACTCTGGAAGTAAGATCTAACGCTGTCGCAAACTAACATTTTTCGATTCAGATATGAAATAACGCAAATTGAATTCATTAGTGGTAAGATTTCAGTCCAGAAATTGAACCCTTTCTTTGCAACTACGAACAAGCTATTTGTAAACGATTAAACGTGTGTCGACAATTATTTAATCTATACAATTATGGGCTTTTACAATATGAAACTGAAAAATGTATTTTTGTAAGATTCCTGCTCTCTGGTGAGACTTGATCTCACAATCTCACGCTTGCCGGGCATATCTGTCTTTTCATTCGGCCCTAGAGAACGGTGATAATCGAGTCTATTAACATGCAATGAATTGCATAATGGAAACAAATATTAAATGAATTTAACGGTAGAACTAACGAACTATTCACCGGCCTCTCGACCTGAAGGAACCACTCGAAGACGTACTCGTAGAAGCGAGTTGATCTTTCTGTTTATATTTTTATATAAAATGAAATATTCAAGGAACGGACTACTTTCGCAGGTTAGGAGACATAATCTACATAGTTAAGCAGCAAGCCGTGGGCTAGGCCCGCATTTGAAGTTAATTAGGGTTACTCTAGATTTAGGAAGATACATTTGAGGATCAAATAGGGGTTGGGAGATAAGGTGTAGTGATACAAGCGAAGCACCGGTTTTAGAACAATTATTGTCAGTTTAATTAAGATTTATTAAATAAGGTGTAGGTTTTTATTGCATATATATATACATATATATATATATATGTGTGTGTTTTTACGAAAAATTCTAATTTTTATTTACAGAATAAATTGAATTATCGATGTTATAATAAGTTGATTGCGTACATTTTAACTTCTAGTATTTTTCTAATTTCAGACCATCGTTCAATATTTTTACTAATGACTCAATAATATCCAACAATGCAGATAAAGCAAAAGATGTGAGCCTGTATATGATTAGAAACTAATCTTTACTGGACAAACTGAATATAAATGTCTAAAGATACTATATTGTAATTTTCATTAGACAAATACCCAAAAATACTTTTAGTTTCGTTTGAGGTCTCTCATGACCATCTAGTTATGTAGAGTTCCTTTTTTTTTCTACCACCAATGATGAACTCCTTCTAGAACTTTTCTACTTCATATAAAATATTCTTCTTGTCTAATGACAGCATATTTCCATGTTTATTAATGTCTCAACAATATTTTTGGATTTTGTCGACTTAACTGTGAAAAATATCTGAAAGATTCTGTCTATCAAACAGAATTTTGACTACTTTCAACTGCGATTTTTAAAAAAGGATCACTTGGAACATTTAACCCGGCTCGTCTCGACATTGTTACATTCGACAAATGGAATGGAGGAAGGCAATAAAGAACAAATTGCTTCTGAGGAAGATACGGACGTTTGCGGAAAGTCATCGCAGTAGACGTCGTGCTCCGGGCAAATCGTCCGGAAACCAACCGACGTTTATGCAAAGTTTTCCCCAGTTGAAATCCGAAGACCAAGCGAATCGACGACATTCCGGAGATGTAAAATTTAATTCGCAATAAAAAAGAGGACATTGCAAAGGCTTAGATATAAGTATATATACATATGTATGTATGTATGTGTGTATGTGTGTGTATATATATATATATTTGTATGTGTATGTACTGATACCGAATGGCAATGAAACCGCGCTTTTTGTCCCACTTTTAGGGCGTTATCTTGGTACGTTGCTATCCATATGCCTGTTTATCTCGATATCTTATAGGCTTTTAGCAAAGTTTGTCGATATTACTTTTACACCCTTTGTCCCAAAAGTGCTGATATAACTTTAATAAAAACTAAAATACTTAGGAAATCTTGACAAAAATAATTAATTTTTTTGAAAGTATTCTCTTTGAACACAAAATGACTGGTTATTGCAATGGTATCAAGATTGCTCATCTTTGGTAGTTGAACATACAAAGTAGGTTCCTTTTATCGTCAAATAGAGCTCAGGGAAGAAAAAAATCAAATGGAAACAAATTTGGTAAATACGAAGATGTGGATGATGAATATTTTATTTTTGCTCACAAAATCTGTGGCAACGGTGAACAATGAGAAAGACCATTGTACAACATTGTACAACAATTAGCAACTGTCTGGTTCTCAATATTTAGGACTCGCAGAATGAATATAGCCCTCCAAACGCTTTAATGCACCAAGATAATCCCTTTGGAAACTATAATTTGGACTTTCAAACCCCCCAAGAGAGTTCTTTTCTGGACTTTCATGAAACGGTGATCATTATTTAGTACTTTAAAATTTAAAATATAATCGTTTTTAAGACGTTTTGGTCTCTTCGAGCTTTTCTAACGATGGCTTTGCCATACTCATTTCATTTTGTTACAATTTTTCGTCATCTGTTAATAGATGTGGAACTAACTTATAATTTAGCTTTCGAAAATTAAGTCTTTCGACTAAAAGTAATAAATTATTTTCTTTAGTATTCCAAGTCCATTTTTCATAAATCTCGTAGCAGATTTTCCTTAAATTTTCAAAAAATCACGCACTTTGTCGATGCTTTCGTCAGTAGCATATTTACCATTTATAACACAGAACTTTTCTTTTCTTATTGTTTATTCTATTGAACAAAATATTTTTTTGGAAAAATGGGTATAGAATTAATAGAAGAAATTCTTATTTTGTTGAGAATGCTTTATTTGTACGAAGGTAATACCAGAAATACCCGATTTAACAAAGAAAACAAAAAATTTGGGACAAAATTTCATTTTCATTTCTGTACATAGTCTCCTTTTAACTCGATAAACTTTTTCCAGGGATATTCAATAATTGAGCTCCTCAAAATAACAATCAACCGCAAACTCCAATTCTTAATTGTTGGCAAATCTTCTACCACCAAGCCATTTTTTTCAAGTTTGGAAACAGAGATTAATCTGATGGGGCTAAATTTGGAGAATGGGGAACACGAGGAAGCAATTCGAACTTTAACTTATTGATTTTGGCCATCGTGATGAAGATTGTGTGAACTGCCGTTGATTGCTTTAGCGTTCTGAAGATAATCAAAGAAAATTATCCCACGTGCATCCCAAAAAACTGACGCCATGACTTGGCCTTGACGTAGAACTGTCTTAGCCTTCTTTGGAATCGATTCTCCTCTTTTAGTCAATTGTTTTGACTGCTCCTTCGTCTCAGGTGTGAAGTAATAGACTCATGTTTCATCCATAATTATGAATCACGCATAGCTTTCTTATGTGCAAATTATCAGTCAACATGCGATGTATAACACTTTTTGAAATACCTACAATGTCCACTAGCTTGCGCACTCTCAGTTGACGGTCATCCAGTATCATTTTGTCGATTTTTTTCTTATCTAGCATAGCCACGTCATTTGGTCGACTGTTGCGATGTTCATCTTAGCAGCTTAGACTTCGTTTAAATTCCGCACCCCCATTATTTTACTGTCATACAGGAAGGAACAGATTCTCCCAGAGTAGAATCTAGCTCCTTTAATATTGGCTAGACTGGGGCCTTTCAAATAAAAATATTGTTTCACATAATAATGACCAATTTTTTCAATGTTTACAAATTCACCGAGAGCGTTCACTATTAATGGCTGTCGAACAAATACTGAACAATGTCTATTGCTTTTTCAAACACTACTGCCATCTATACGTCAGATCGAGTACTTTTGGGACAACCACGCTAATTATTACGATTCCGTTATGAACAATACAGACAGTATTAAACAATTTTAAATTTTAAAAGATTAAACTTCACCGTCTTTGCAGATAGAATCACGTAAAAGAATGAAATAGTATAATGTGCTCACCCTCGAGGTGTCATGTTATGATATAATACTGAGACTAAAAAAACATTTAATTTTATCTCGAAATGTTTTTGCGGATATACGAGACACCTGCCTCAGTACATTTAAGACGTGAATCTCGGCTGTATTTTATGTTGAAGATGAGATCCAAAAGTGAAGGAAATTCTTGAGGAAAAGCTAGCGAATTAATTTTATTTTTAAAAGTTACATTTTGCGTAATAAGTAACCGCTTATAATTTTTTAATACAAGAGAAAAAATTAATACTAAACCCGCTTTTCCTCTTATTTATTACAAGGTATAACGTGGAGATAGAAAAATTTGATACTGTCACAGTATGAAGAAGATAAATCTAAAACGACTTATAATAAAAGCATTAGTAGATTTTCAAATTTTAAATACAGTTACACAATTTTATATCTAGACACTTTGATACCTTATGTCAAAATTCGCTTAAAAAGGTTTTTATCTATATCGAAAGATTTAATGTGGTATCTGAAGCACTATCTACCACTACAGTCCTCCTTTGGTTGTTTTGCAATTGTAGATTATACTACTGTGGGCAAAAAATCGTAAGACTTTTTAATTTAAATTTCGCGCGAAAACCCATTCGTCGAAATATTTTTTTACTAGATTGTTATGACTGTCAGTGACATCTATGCCAAATGTCACATCAAAATGATCATTAGTGTTTAGTATACGCTTGTCTTTCTGAAGTACAAAAAGTGCATTCGGCGATTTTTACAATGAGTGAAATTATTCAACAATGAAGTTCCATTAAATTTTGTGTACGGAATCAAATTTCTGGTGCCGAAACGTTCAGGATGTTGCAAAAGGCCTTCGGTGATAATTGCTTGTCGCGAGCAAGTGTTTTTGATTGGTACAAATTATTCAAAGAGGGTCGAGAACGCGTTGATGACGAACCATGTCCAGGACGGCCATCAACATCAACTGATGATCAACACGTCAATAGAATCAAGGAATTGGTGCTTGAGAATCGACGATTACCAGTCAGAGACCTCACCGGCATGGAATATCGGAAGGATCAGTGAAAACCATTTTGAAAGACCATTTGGGCCTAAGAAAGTGAAAGCACGATTTGTTCCAAAATCAATCAATTTTTTCGAAAAACAGCGTAGCGTTGACGTCTGTGAAACAATGCTTTCCGACTATCAAGACAAAATGACAGGCATCATAACTGGAGATGAGACTTGAATCTACGCTTATGACCTGGAAACAGACGATCAATCGACCGAATATCGTATCAAAGGTGAGCCGAAGCCCAAAAAACCACGTCAAAGCAAGTCAAAAATCAAGGTTATGTTGACAGTTTTCTTCGATTATCGAGGTGTGGTGCACTCCGAATTCCTTCCGACCGGCCAAACTGTCAACAAAGAATACTATTTGAGTGTCATGCGTCGTTTGCGCTATACTATTCATAAAAAGAGGCCAGAATTATGAGCCGACAATTCTTAGTTTTTGCACCGCGATAATGCACCGTCGCATACTGCATTAATTCTTCGTGAGTTTTTCGCCAAATTTTCAACCAATATCGCGCCGCAACCACCATATTCGCCTGATTTAGCTCCGTGTGACTTCTGGCTATTCAGCAAACTCAAACGACCGCTCCGGGGAAACCGTTTTGATGAGTCAATTGAAGACATTAAACGTGAATCGCTACGCGCATAGAAGGCTATTCCGGAAATTGACTTTAACTGTTTCGAGAATTGGAAGAAACGTTGGCACAAGTGTATTGGGGCCAGGGGGAGGGATTACTTTGAGGGGGACGAAATAGAATTGGAAGAATAAATTAAGAATTTAAAAATTATGAATAAAGTCTTACTATTTTTTGCCCACAGTAGTAGGTGTTCGGATATTTTACCTATTAGAGTTCTCTTCAATACAAACAAAAGGGTCTTGGTAAACATCAGTTTGAAAATCAACTGATCAAGAGACAGAATAGATTTTGCATTTGAATTAATAAGTAGCGTAACTGGAGCTTTTATCATATTTTCTATGAAACAATTATTAATATTGACTATTGATAGAGTCGAATGCTCGCTTTTGTTCTCCGAATACTAAATGAAGAGAAGTATTGAACTAGATTGCTTGTTCCATAATAACAATTAAGAGTAATGATATAATGTTCTTCTTTTCTTAATTCCTTGTCAAATACGGCTTCTATTTTTTTATAGTTTTGTTCCACAATATACCTTTCTTACTACCCTAAACAAGATTTTTCCACTGCAATTTCCGCAATTTTAAATTCTTTTTTCCTTCAAACTTTTAAATGAAGCGGGCACAATTTATGTTGTTATTATATTTATATTGAAGATATGCGGAAATATACGATATACCCCAGGCACTTTGCAATTTCCCAAATGCATTACTGCTTCCTAGATTTCGTCTATTGTAGATTGTTCAGTATCTAAATTGTTCACTACAGTAACCATCCTTGCACATCACATTCTTTCTGCTTTTCTACATTTATACCTTCCCTGAAGTATTCCGTTTATCAGTTAGGCTGCTCTTCCTTTCCACTTTATGTATTATCTTTCCTAAGCCTGCTCATTTTCTTCTATATCCTTTTAACTTGTAAATAATAATGTATAATTCTTTGATATGCCCTTTGACAGCTTCTCCTTGGCAATCTTTAATGTATTTTGAATACAGAACCTTTTATCCTTCTTAAGACTTCCTTAATATCTGTGCTTACTCTGTGCTTATATCTATACTCTTATAAATTAATTTTTACGTGTCTTTTCCCGTCCGTGCTATACCCTGTCTCAGAATAAGAAGGAGTGATTCAAATATTGCGAGAAAATAGTACATATTTTTAAAAAATTTCATTGGTTCTTCAACAGGCAAGTTTAGTATGGATAAATGAATGCCAGATATCCACCATTTTTCATAACCTGTAATTTTTGCATTGTTTTGTTTATTATATTAATATCTAATCTTAATTTTGGATAGGTTGCAAATATTAATCCAAAAAGTAACGTTTGTACAATCATACTTCCATTAAAATGAATTTTTTTTCATTTATTTTTATATAATAAAGAAAAAAAATTAATATTGTTGACAAACTATTACATTCACAACTGTTTATGTTTCATTTTTATGGTAAGTTACATTTTTAAACTATGTGTTCCGCGTTTTAGCGGGATATTTGAATCACTCCTTCTTATTCTGAGACAAGGTGTAAGTATCATTAAAAGCTTTTGTGTTCTCCCAATTGCTCAATTGTCCCACTTAATAGATTTTTCCTTTACTAATAGGATTTGACAAAATCTTTCTCTATTTTTATTATTTTCTCTAATCTAATGAAAATGTTTCTGAGCAGGACGTACCTGTTTTCGAACCGTTTAGAGATCTCTTTATTTCACCTGCCATTGTCTCATTTACCTGTGTACTTACATCCATTTCAACTTTTATATTTTCCATTTTAATTGTACTCTATTTAGAACTAGCAGAAAATGTACATTTTTCAAATTTAATAGTAAAAAGTAAAAAATTGCATTAGCACTTTTTTGACTTATGTACATGCTCCATATCGAAGAGGCAAACGAAGTGTTTTCCCCTAGGTTAAATATTATTATTATTACTATTATTACAAATTTTTCAAAATAATACTTTGACGACAGTAAAATCAAACGTTCAAATAACAGAAATAACTTGTGTTTTATTAACAATAATACAACTGAGTAACTCTCATTTACATATAATTTTGATAATAAAATAAACAATCTTCAAACACTAATTACAAATATGTTTTGATCAATAAGATTGATATATAACCCCCAAGTCAATCAACCACAGGCTCCATCAAATTCAACTAAATATTTTGTAATCAACATTTATTTTTACGATCTTAAAGTATCAAAGTTAATATCTTTAATGAATCATGATACATGATCCCGGCTGCTTGTATAGACCTGTCGAGTACCACGAATGTTCTTGTTCTAGAACGCGCAATTCCTCCCTCTCCTCGTCTCTCGATTATTCTATCTAGAAGTTCCTCGTTCATACTTATAAACCGCGTCTGTTAAAAGCTAAGTTCGAAATATAATTATTAATTAGATAAAACGTGATTTACGTTTATGTTTCTATTAAAATACTTATTTATAACCCCTAAAATTAAAGCGAATAGCCAATTTATAAGAGTTTTCATCACCCCGTACCTCCCAAATTACAATGCACATTTCAAACCAAGAGGAGAACTCGTATTTCTACGACATCCTTCCAGTTGACGTTATGGATACTCCAAATCCAATAAAACAGAATGAAATGAGCTTCCCTTGTATTATTATTTTCCCGTTTTGTCTGCGAGATCTTCCGCACCGAAATGTATTCATTTTATTATTGACTTATTGCGACTTATACCTCGGTCGTGTTTTATATATTTTTATGTAAGACGTATCGGAAATTTTGTATCTAAGCATTCAATACACGGTAAGGTATAGCAAGTGTGTATTGTGGCAAAACTTGTTACTTGTACTTGTTACGGTACGGTAAGTATGTATTGCGGCAAAACTTGTTACTTTCGCGTCTCTTCTCCGAAGTCGCAAGATAAATATAAGAGATGGATGTGACATTATGTAGATATTTTTCAAGTTAAGATATATGTTTGTAAGCCGCTGTCTAACCAGTAATATGTTTTCGACCGAATACGTTTTAGAATTAGATTGGATGTTCTTATACGATGCGCACGAAAGGTTAGTAACGAATTTTAGTTGAAAAATGTCAACCGAAATGGATTAAAATTCATGGACATTTCCAGTTTCGTACATAAATTTCAATTAAACATTACAACCTCTGACAAATCACACGCACTAATCTAATTAAACACAAATATTTAAACTAAATTTAGTGCCAGTGAACTCTAAGCTTGCATGAGATTGCGATTAAGTTCAGTAGATGCAAAAATGTGACAATAATCTGAATTCCAGGGCTGGAATGGTATATGACTAATAAAGAAGCGACGACAAAGTTTGTCTATGTCTTTTATAAGACCAAAGAAGAAAAGACAAAACAACCATGAAAAGTGGACATAAAATGGATTTCAGGAAAGATGGGAGAATTCACCAGGTGGATGATAGACTGCTAGGCCTAATTAAAACAACAAAACTAGAGTAGATAATCTAAGACATGAGAGTCACAATAGTTCTGGAACGATTGTAGTGAAATAGACTGTATGATAGCCTCAAGTAATATTCCTATGCGCCTGTTTACTTAATCAACATGATTAATTATCACAAAGTAAAGATTTCAAACATTGATTTTTTGAAACCTACTAAGCCAGCAACTCAAATCAAATTTCACCATCTTTCACAAATGTAGTGATAAAGGTGAAGCAGTGTTAAATATGATTAATTATCATATTTAACACTTCAACCATTCAGGTTTAAAATCTTGACACAATTATAAAATGTTTGCAAATCCTGGGCACAAATAAGATGGAGGCAAGACAAATTACAAACAGCGTGCGATTTACAGAATTACAAATCAAAATTAAATAAGAAAAAGAGGAAAAGCACTATAATAATCTAAATATTATATATACAGGGCATAAAAATATGAATAAATAAAATTTAAAAGGCAAATTAAAAGATTTCAAACATTGATTTTTTTAAACCTACCAGGCCAGCAACTCAAGCCAAATTTCACCATCTTTCACAAATGTAGAGATAAAGGTGAAGCAGTGTTAAATATGATTAATTATCATATTTAACACTTCAACCATTCAGGTTTAAAATCTTGACACAATTATAAAATGTTTGCAAATCCTGGAGGCAAGACAAATTACAAACAGCGTGCGATTTACAGAATTACAAATCAAAATTAAATAAGAAAAAGAGGAAAAGCACTATAATAATCTAAATATTATATATACAGGGCATAAAAATATGAATAAATAAAATTTAAAAGGCAAATTCTACATTGGAAGAACATTGTAATTCCCATTTATATTTATACAGTTCTGGAAACTTTCAGGGCTCTTACTTGTGGATAATATACGGTAAAAGGGACATACATACATATATAGACCCACAAATTCTTTTTTCTTTCATTATTTAAATTAAGAGTGAAGTAATACAGTAAAACGAGTTCTATCGAAAAAAAAACCACAACAAAAAGATTACTAAATGTAGGAATGTTAAAAAATTCCATTAATTTGCCTGCTTGAGATCCGATATAATTGCCCAGTTAACAGCTTTATCACGGCAGTATTAGTGAGTGATATAAAAATACCACAAAATGAAAAGCTGCATAAAACCACCATAAATTGTTGTAAACAATGTAAGAATTGAAATTTCAACAAATATCTGTCCAAAAATATTTATTCTAAAAATTAATGAAACTATCAAAACTGTTTTTAACAAAACTTGAAAAATAAAAGAAAAGTCCATTGGAACATCTTACCCATACTGATAGTTATTTACTGTTTTAAGTGTCAAACTAGAAATATACTACCCAATACTTTTTTTTTCTGTAAACTCCTGTATGCAAGCTATCTGCTTCTGGGTTTCCGGGCTGGAACCGCGTCACTTGTATATCTGCTGACGTTTCGTACCCACTTGTATGCGACATCTTCAGGGCTGAACTACTACACTGAAACTGTTTCAGTGTAGTAGAAATCCAGAAGCAGATAGCATGGACCACGACCGCGGAAGTCTACGTACCAGATCCTGTAAGCAATTTAAATGGTAGAATAAAATTAGACAGAAATAGACAGAAAAACATTTAAAATATAACTTGAGTAAAAAGCCCAAAAAAGTCAATGACAGATCTTGTGGGACTTCGACATATGGCAATAAAAATTATAAATATAATGTTTTAAACTACTTATTAGTGATTAAGGAAAACCAGTAGAAAGAGAAATTCTTTGAAATACCGAATAATAAAATCTCGATCAATCATATGAAATGCTATCGAAGAGAGACACATTACGAGAAATAGGAACAATTTCGATACAGTAAAATCATAAACGTATCTCAATAGAAGCAGTAGTTTGTTTTTCTTTAAACAAAATAAAAATAACAACTAGTATGTCTGTCTTTGTTATCTATTGCGCCTGCAAATTGTATGATTAAAAGTGACCAAAACGGAAAGCTAGGAGTATAAGCGTGACATGTACGTGATTCTATTTTCCTTTATCAATTACCGCTTTCGTTAGATATGCACGTATGGAATTAAAACATAATGCAATTGTCAATAATAGGAAATATCTATTTAACCCATCACCGGCACATCTATTGCAAGGCCACAAGTCGTAATCGAATTGATTGCTCCACATACACATATACATACGTATATGTTGCGCATAGTTTTAAAAGGTAGCATACTTTTTATTGATCCCAATCAAGTTCTTGTTATTGTTAATATGATTTGATTGCTAGACAACTATCCTTTTTCAAATACAAGTTCATCCATTTTCTGTGTTCCAAGTATTTCTATTTCTACTAACTTCACATTTATTATATTAGGTATTGACTCATGAACATTTCTCGATTTTCCTAACATGTATTGACTTAATATTACAAATATTTTAAGTTAACAAATACTGTAATATTTTTTAAGATAATCTATCGTACAAACTGAAAGGGAAAAATACTTAACGATCACCATTCTCATCCAAAACTGCGAACATTTTAGGCTAGTAGTATTATTAATAGATCAAAACAAGTGAATGGGCACTACAAAAGCGCACATGTCTAAAATAGAATATCTGTGACGATAAAGTTTTTAACAAAGCAAAGTTAAACGCTTTATGGAGTCGAACAAGTTTAAGTTGCGTAACTTGTGTAACTTTCTATGGTATTCGACGGAAAAAAGTAATCGAATCGGCTGATAGACTTCAAAAAAATGCTACTCTTAGGAATGAATAACGTACCTGTATTGTAGAAATCATGGAAAACAAAAAAAAATAAGGAAAAACATGAGACTATTAACAATGCACATTTCTGCTATTATTTCAAATGCAAATCGAGGATTTCAACGATTAACACTATCCTCTATACTACTCATGCAATACTCTAAAAGATTATCTTCTTTTTAGCAGTATGAAAATAGCTCCAATTAAAACATTTTTCGGTTAATTATGGTTTCAAATGTTTTTGCGATGATATGAAACTAACATGTCTAGCCGAAATCAAGAATGATTTCTTACCGAAATCAAGAATGATTTTGTCATTTCTTCCGCATTCCTGACGCCTTATTTAACTTAATCACACAAAAATGTATCCAACATTAATTATACGATGTTTAGTAATTAAATTAACTGGCAGAACTCTTCAAAAATCCCAGCAAAACGTTATTATAATTTTACCATTGTCACAATTTTTTGCGTTTTTAGCATTGAGGATAATAACACTATTGTATGCTGCCACTTTGTCAGCTATCAATAGAATAATGCAACTAGGTTTCATCAATAGTAACAATTTAATCCAAAAATGTATACACTTCTCACAGGAATTCTCGAAAAATCTCGTATGAATCTTATATTTCAGCCTATTTTTATCACCTTTGAGTCTTTCTAATCCACTCTGCTTCGTAAAGCTTCAGATATTCGACATATAATTAATTAACAAGTTTTCGAACGTTCCCAAATGAATATTATTTCTAACAATTGTACTTAATGCAATAAATTATTTATTTACTTCAAAATACAGAAAGAAACCATCAAAGTACATATTAATTAAGTCACTATTTTTAGACCTATCTATAGAATAAGTTCAGGAAAATCACGAAAAATCCAAATATATAGAAGGTAAAATATACAATAGGGTAGTACATTTGAAATTTATTTCGAAAAATAAACTGCTTTCTACATTATTTATTAATGCAAACAGATTACATTTTTTTTGTTGCGAAAAGTCAAGTGCTCCTAACTCCCAGCTATAAAAAAGGGGAATTCCGATTCGAACTATGAATTATTTATTTCAGTTTCCTTCCGAGCGGGGCCCGTTTGAACTGAAATAAACAATTCATGAAGAGGACACGGATCCAAAAGAGCAATTTAGTTTTGTTAAGACAGACAAATCAGAAGAATACAATAAGGGCAATAAACTGGACGTACTTGGAAAAATAAAAGCATAAAAAGCGATCCTTCGTTCGTTTCCCTGCCTCGTGTTTGATGGACCGCACACAAATAGACATCAAACGATAGCTTGGAGCTCGAAAAACTAGAGAGAAAGAAACGAAAATGTGTTTCTTCCTAGAGGCGTGTGTGTACGTTTGGAAACTGTCTTTTAATTTATTCCCTTTGATAAAAACAAACGCCGTAATGATACAGGGATGAAAACAATACAGTACACAATTTTCCTTCCGTGAAAAGCGTTTGATTAAATTGGTACAAAAAAATTAAAAATTTTAAAGTGAAAACTCAATTCTAACAGTTTTTCTATGGCTTTAAGTTCACCGTTAGCTGAAAACCAGATTTAGTTCAATGCTGTAACTAATAAATAATATTTAACGAATAATGAAGTTTATCCCTCATATGGTCATTACATCATCAAGATTAAGTTAAAGAAAGAACGAATTTAAGGTATTTTAGCATACTTACTTTCCTCGGCGACATAAATTCAAAGCACTTTATCGTCGATTACTGTTCTTTTTCTTTAAGAACACAAAAATACAAACTAAAGTAATTGGCCTTATTAGCAATGTATAAATGTATATAAAAAAAACAAATATAATTCAAAAACAAGTGCCAAATTAAACAAAATACAGTTCGGAATATTATAAAACATTACGAAGCCTGTCAAAACTCCTGCAGATGCACAGGTGGTTTCAACAATACATTTGTTTTCGCCCTAGGTAATTTAAAAGTGGCACAATATCGTTTATTAGACACGGGTACATTAAAGTTAATGCAAGCTAATATCATCGGACAATCAATTTCGTTAGCTAAAAGTTTGGATAAAAATTTATAGCCATATATTTCACGGCGATAATACAGGGACTGCATATTATGTTGGTTTAAAAGGCCATCGTAATTCGCTCCGCGTTCGAGATAAATGCCAGTCACTCTATAGGAAAGATATTTTAGGAACCTCTTCTGAATTCTCTCAGCCGATAATTGCTGGCCCATGTAGTAAGGAAACCAAACCAGAGACGCATACTCTAACCCGCACCGCACCAAAGCTTAATATAACATCTTAAGTACAGCAGTATTACTAAAATCTCTGCGCGATCTAATAAGATAGCCCAACGATTTTGAAGCTGACGCACAGACAGACGAGACATGCTGACTGAAGATTAGTTGGGAATCGAAAAGTATGCCCAAATCATTTACATCAGATTTTCTATTTACCAACGCAGATTTGGTAGAGTTGTCAAATGTTATAGGGGTGGTACAACGTGTGTAAGAAACAACACAGCATTTGGAAACTTTCAATAAAATTTTATTGTAGGTACACCATTCTTCAATTAAGGAGGAATTGACTTGCAATTTGACACAATCAGCAGGCGTGCGGATTATGTTGTAGATTTTAAGATCATCAGCATACCCCAGGAATTCACATTTTAATTTATCTAATAAATATTAATGAAAATGTTAAAAAGAAGAGGACCGAGATTTGAACCCTGAGGTACACCAGAAGATAATGGGAAAATGCTAGATGCAAATCCATTAAAAATACATAACCAGTTCGACCAACAAGATACGACGACATTAGTCGCGTCAGTGCAAGGCAAAAGTCAAAATAATCAAGTTTAGTAAGGAGTTTATGGTGTTCTATGAAGTCAAAGGCTTTAGAAAAGTCTATATAAAAAACGTCAATCTACTGCTGACTGTCCATCGCCGTAGCTAGAAACTGAGTAATGCTCACTAAATTGGTGATTGTTGATCGCCCGGACTTTAGCAAAGTTGGGTAATACACTTATTGGTCTATAATTACTGATGTTCCATCTGCCTCCCTTCTTGAACACGGGTATAATTTTATTCAATTTCCAAACACTTGGAAATACAGATTTGTTTAAAATTAAATTGTAAAGAACGATTAAAGGATTCGCCAACACCACCGCACAACCACGCACAAGAAAGCTTTAAGTTTTTTAAATAAGAATCAATTTCAGAGTTGCTTAAAATTATAAGTGAATGCCACTTCTAGAAATCTATTTACTTGGCCTATTTACAATCTTGATACCATTCATCTAGAAATATTTTCGCATTATAAATTCTTTGGTCCAATTTACAACGAAGAATTTATTTTTTTACGAAAGTTTCCAAACAAAGACGTTTAATCCCTCTGACATTCGTCATTCATTTGCAATCATTTTCCTAATTTACTGACTTGGAAATTTGTGAACAACATTAACATATCTCAGTAGATGTCAAACAAGTAGTAACATAAAACCTAAGTATAAAAGGTGCATTAATATGATATAAAGTTTACGTACGAAGCCACGTATACAGAATAAATATCTCTTGGTGTACATCAGTTGATTTTGAAAAATTTCAATGTTATTGATTGAAGGTAAAAAATAGAAAATAATAGCCTATGCCTTTACCTTCTCAGAATATAAATTACGAGGGCATTGGCAAGCTTTAAATTATTATTACGAAATCGTGGAGCGACTTAAGAACACCTTAAATAAGAAAGCAAATCTCAAAAAGTCTTCCTGGACAGCGACTTTTAGATTCGAACCCAAGATCAGGCTATTGACTGAAAAGTAAACAATCTAATGTATGCTAATAATTTGATGCTGTTTGTAAAAGATTGACCAAAAATACACATATTGCAAAGTTTATTAGAAAAGAACAAATTATTGGGATTTGTAAACTGAAATAAAACACTTCGTAATCAGAGTAAACAAATTGGAGCATTCAACCAACTTATTAAATGTCGCAACGCCAAGTTTACAGAACATACATATCACTCTGTGGTTACTTTGTTACCCGACATTTCTATAAAACTCGGAAACCCGTAAATATAATTATTAAATTAGTTTAAAATGAGAAAAAATTTATCAATGAAGATTTTAAAATAATATTTAGCCCATCGAATAACTGAGGAGCAACTAAAATTCTGCTAAAAAGAATATGCCTACCAAGCTACCATTTTCGCTAAGAAAAAATTCTTAAACATTTACAGAAACAACCTGCTCCCCAATTAAAGATCTTCTGATAAGCTTTAGGAAATGAGTGGATCTGCAATTTGCTTAGCCCAAAGTAAAAGGAGTAGATGAAGGGTGACGCTATTAATGAAAATCTCAAGTCCAAATAAGTATATACACAATCTGTTGCAGAGAAAACCGAACTTTTATAAAATAGTAATTTTTAGTGGCGCCATCTATTAAAAAACCATGCGTCGGTAAGGTAGAGCTTTCATCAATGTTATGTCAAAATATCATGACGTTTGCATCATTAGAAGCACAGAAATTGCGCATAAAGTAACAGAGTGTATTTGGTATTGGTCGAAAAATGAATTTTGAACAAGGAGTAAATATCAAGTTCTGTTTTAAACTCGGTTGTTTACTGAAATGTTTCAGTTGATGAAACAATTGTATAGTGATATGTATTTATCACGTACGAGTTTGTATGAGTCGTATAAACGATTTGAAGATAGTCGTACGGACATAAATGACGACGAACATCCTGGTGCAAAAAAATCTATGGTATTTATCAGAAATGAGCCGAAATCCTGATTGCGATACGTGGGAATGGAATTAAATATTTCCAAAGATTTAATTCATCGCATTTTGACACAGCATTTGGAACTGAGAAAGATTTGTACAAAGTTTGTCCCACACAAGCTTACTGAATTCGACATTGTACAGACTTGATTAAAAACTCAAAAAAGAACGCAAAACTTCAGATATTCTATTAAAACTGGCGACCAGACGTGGTGTTTTCAATATGGTCCAGGAACCAAGCGTCAAAGCTCTGAAGGGAAGCATCAAAGCGAAGAAAGACCGAAAAAAGCTGTTTGGAGAAGTCATAAGTGAAGACAAGGATATTTTGTTTTTATTATTCGAAAGGCATAGTGTGCAAAGAATTTGTACCAACTAGTTAAACAATCAATGCTGTATATTATCTTGATGTTATGCAGCGTCTTTTAGCGCGTAAAAATGTTCCATTTTCTTTGTAACAGACTGTATATATATATATATATATATATATATATATATATATATATATATATATATATATATAAATAAGAATACTGTTAAACAATCTATTCAAGACTGATGAAATAATACTAATATATGTTCAGAATCTGCAAGAACCAAAAGTGATCGATTATAAACCACTTCAGATATGTAGTTTCGAACTTACGGATGTAGTGGATATATGCAAAATAAATTTAATTAATTTTTTTGAAAAAATTTCTTCCTTCCACGCGAGACTCGAACCCACGATATCATGTGTTCCCATCCTTAGACATGTCATAAATTACATTATGGAAACAGATATTAAAAGCGCATAATTAAATATAAAATTTTAGATCATTTCAGTTCCTAATCATCTATGTGAAAATGAGATTGAAGTTACTTCAAAGAAATAAATGAATATGTCAGTGAAAGAGCGAAATACGATCAACGTCAAAGAGGTGAGAAAGAAAACTTATAAGCCATCATAGTTGTACTTATCTCAACTATGATTTAAAGAAAAAATGCGAATGAACAAGAAAATTTATAAAATTAGTTTAATTTCAAAAGCCTATTAAACTTTTATGTTTGTAAAATATCGACAAAATATATTCATCGTATCTTTAAATATGCATGTCCTTGACCTTATTCATTCCGATATTTAAATCGCAACATCTTCCCAAAGCAAGAGACGGTAAAATCTGTCAGATGTACTGCTATAAATAGGTGCCTGTCCTATAATAATCTTTCGACAAGCACTTTCTGGTGCCCCTTGTAATTAATCGTCTCCATGAATTCCGTAATTAAAAAATATCCTGTCTCTCGCAAACAGATACTTTTCTGCTTGTTAATGAAACCATTTTAACGAACTCGAATAGGTGGAAAAGTTTCCGCGAGCTTTCTCACTTCCATCAGTTTCCTAGTGTACGTCTACAGGTATAAGCCTTATGAAATTTTATACTTTATTTAATAAGGTCTTGATAAAAAGAAAAACAGCTCCTCAGATACTTGGTAATGAGGTAAAATGTATTTAGAGGATCAATTTTTTCTTTGTAAATTTTAATTTTTTTTTCGAGAATTATTTTCGCCCTCTATTTAACGACTTTCAAGTTGTGAAAACTTCCACTCGATTTGTTCTTAAGATGATGATTTTTTTTTTGCAAACGCAGATCTATTTTTGAAATTCAATCCTTAAGTACAATCTTGTCTTGCTGTAACGTTTGTACCCTTATGGGATGTTTGAATAACCTACATTTTAAAATCAATTATTTAATGGTTATGTCGACCTCTCATTTCCATTTCATATGTACCCATCTCTTATTAAACTATGTTATTAGACTTTGTCGAATAATTTGAATTGAATAAAAATATAAACAATATAATTTATAAAGATTAATTATCTTGTTTATATTTTTTCGTTTGTTGTACTTGACTTTACTTTCGCTTCTTTCTATTAGAAGAAATATATTCAAAAACCATTTTAGACTTTTTAGTATCTTATTATATTTAGTCTTCAATATTAAGTGATTACCATTGTACATGATATATTAAAAATAATTGATATTCTTGATAAAAAGAGGGAAGAATATTACATGTATACACGAGGAGTTCTTTCTTTATACATTTAGAGCAAACAATATTTGCATTAAAATAGTTACTTCATGTTGGCTTTCGGATTGGAATCGCGCCCTCAGTAATAATAACAATAATAATAATTTATTTATTGCCCAAACAGACGAACCCAATTAAAAGACAAAACATTAAATACAAATAAAACCAATTACATACAGTTAAAATAAATGTCAAAAGTAATTAATAATGTAAAAAATAAAAACAATACCACTAAGCAATTAATAATAACTTAAAGTAATAGAAAATTAAGAACTAAGGGAACCGTCAAAAATATCCCTGTAGAATTTGTTGGCGTTTAACGCCATATGATACAGGGGAGCCTTCCAGAGGAGATTCGTCCTCGGGGTACCATAAACAAACGTGGCAACGCTTCTGGAGGAGGAGCGAGTTTAGTTTGACCAGGAGGTCTGAACAGTCAATCCGACCATTCACCAGCTTGTAAATAAAGTGGGCACTGTGTCTGGATCTACGTTCCTCCAGTAGTTGGACATTGTGCTCCTCCAACATAACTTTGTAATCAACGCTACGCTCAGGATACACGCCCGAAAACTTGAAAGAAAAGCATTTCAGAAATCGACGTTGAATTCGTTCGATTGCATTTATCTGCGAACCGTAAAAGGATACCATACAATCGACCCATATTCCAGCTTACTGACAAGCAATGCAAAGAACAGTATTTTCAATAAGCTAATATCATTAAAATAATGTGTTGTCCTCATTATAGGTACTTGTACTGCCTGCGTTTTGTCTTCACTTGCATGAGATATTTTCAGGGCTTAATTGCTGCTGTTGTTGTCGTTGCACTAAAACTGGTGTAAGTTTGTTGCCTATGTTGTTAATCGCGTGTAGATTAAGCTTTGCTGTTAAGGTTGAGTTGCTTGGGAATAAGAGATTACCAAGAATCGTGTGAGAAACGTCGCGATTAAGGTTAATAAGTAAAAAGGATCCGTGATTCTAGCCCATAAGACTCTGAAATCTGACTCCTCATCAATGTACTCAAAGCTGATCAAGGTAACGCTACTGTTGGAGTTGATGGTGATGAGGACAACCATAAAACACAAAGTAGACTTGTTTTCCTAAATTCCTAGCATAATACCATAAAATTCACCATCATCGTTGAATTAGAATGATCTCTTCCTTTTTAAGACATCTTGGAGAATCGTCATTTTAAAGGTTCACTAGGGCATTCAGTTTATCGTAAACCTACACACACTGACCAATATCTAAACACCCTTTTCTATCATCATTCCCCAAATTCCCAATCATCAGGCGTCATCAACTCCTTAGTTCAAAGACTTTTGGGCATATCTGATCAACATTTTCTACCCCGGGAATAAAGTCATACCACCAACACTCCAATAAACATCAGAACCCGGAGACCATATCCAATTCAATTCAGGACAGGACAAAAAATAACGCTTTATTCTTAAATATTGAGCGTTGTTTCAGATATAAGTTATTTGAGCAATACAGCACTTTTATTGAATTAAAAATTTATTATTTCTTTAAAAAACAAAATATATAAACTAATCATGAATTTATTCTTCCCCATTATTTCATTGCCTACGAACGGATGGTGATTTTTTGATTCCAGCCCTGAAGAAATCCGGTGATTGAACGATGAAGAAGTCGCCAAGCCAATTTTGAAGAGCGCTATATTTATTAAAGGAGGTTGCTTGAAGAAAACAAAAAAATGAAAATCTAATAGAGAGAGATCAGGACGACAAATTCTCAAACTCAAATTCTTGAGTCTGCGCATTAATGGCAACTTAAAGTGGTGTGCATACGTCAAAACGCTTCAAAAAAGGTTAACTTGTGCACTATACGTTATTAGAAGAATAAGCAAAATATCTGCCTATCCAAGCAACCAAAAATAAAATGCTTCTTATACATATTTCCACCACACTTTATTCTTGTTTGACTGCAGTATATCCATCAATTATACCCGTTACACTTCCATACATACTTCGACCTACTTCATTACCAGACGAGGCATCAAGCCGACCTTGTACTACTAAAAGAACTGTCGAAGGAGGACCGACACAAATTACTTAAGAACTGGCAGTGGAACACGTTTCTACTCAGCAGAGGAATTTTTCCCATAATTTTTAATTTTTGCTATTTAAGTATTTTCATAAAAGTATTTTATGACCTGACGAAAATTTTCGTTGTATCACTGCATATATTTAAGTACATAATTATGTATTATGCTTTCCCATATATATTATATGCCTAGAATTTATATTCTAACATTATTTACAGTTTGGCAAAGTTCAAACCTGCACAGCCTTATACAATGTAGTGACTTTGAACCAAAGATTAATCTAAATCTAAATTGTCTACCAAATATTTCCTTAGTGTCACAATCTATATTTACACATACATCTTTATGCTTTCAACTTATTCTATATCCTGAGTTGTATGATGAACATCACAATTTCAAGTTGTTTTCACACAACTCTGCCATTATTACTTCCATAGGGTGTTTCAGTACTTTAACTGTTACTATTTCAAGCTTTGAAGAAAATAATAAATGAGCTAAAAGATCTTCTTGGCTTCACTTCCGAAAGCAGGTGATGTAACACCCGCCTATGAAAAATTCGTTTTCGATATTGCGTCGATGTCAAGAAGACTATCTTAAAAACTCATGTCTCCATGACTTCATTTTAAAAAAAAAAGTGATGTGACGTTTCCGTTAATAAAAAATCCGTTTTCAACATTCTACAATGCCAAATAAGATCCTTTTGAACACACTGAAATTTTAGTTTAAATAATTTTCTTGTATTTCAGTTGTTTTAGACAAATTCTCGTCTAGCGGTCTGGCAATAATTACTTCTATACATAACTTCATCTATCCCAATGTCTTTGTGGGTGATTGAAAGCAAAAATGACATACTTCTTTCCTTTAGCATGTTTTATGTATTCCATAAACGAGATCAATCTCAAGTTAGTATATATTATTTTGATCAAAGGAACTATTAATGCCAATATATACATGTATATATATACGTATATATAAAGGTAAATACTTCCAGTCTTTTGCTGAAAACGAAATAAAGCAAAGTTAAGAAGCTCTATTGTCGCATTGTGCCTTCATAGAAAGTGTAATTAAGAGGAAGGAAATTTATTGTCCTCGACTTCTATCACAGCAGTTGCTTATGAGAAATCGCGATATTGATCAACTACGAAGGATACGTCTTTTTGTGGAAACCTACAATCTCCGGCGTCTTTTTCAGACAATGTAGTCTCCAACGCATACGGCACGTGAATAACTTCTCTCTTCTTTTGGAACTATCTTACAGAGAATAAATATTAATCTAAATATCTGTAAGGTAACTTTAATAAATATATGTGATTTATGATGACATGTAATAATTAAAGTATAAGATAAATTGTAATAATAAGATAATCATATTTTTCTTAAAAATATGAACTGGGCTCATGTCTGTCAAACATTCAGATTTAAATATTTCACGAACCATTGCTAAAACAGTAAATCTTGACCTATGAATCTAACTGAACCAATCGTTTTAATAATTTTATATGGTAAGTTAGACATAGATAAAGTTTCAACAAGGTGAACTCCAAAATTGTTGGCTTATAATCAAGAACTGCTTCAGCAATAAATTTTAAGATAGCAATAGGCGATGAAACCCACTCACTGGTGTCCATAAACAAAACTAGGGTTCATGCACAGGGCCCACAAAGGTCTCTCCTCCAAAAATGCCCTGACACAGTTTTCAGCTATAGAGCCCATAGTCACCGTTTGTAGGAACTTTGTAAGAATTATTGTTGTAGAATTCATGCTAAAGGTGATTACAATAATAACGGTTATCTTTGGTAATATGAGTGACCAAAATGTTTCGGCTGCGTGAAAACGAAATCTTTCTTCTTCATGGCAATGTCACGAGGCATCCTTAGTCCAACCTCTCCCCCATGTAATTACTTTGAACTGGAGCATCCGTCATATAGTTAGGAATTGGCTCCATACGTCTCCTTTTTATTTAAAAATTTGAAAGAGCACCTCAGAGAACGAAATTTTGGAGACAATAACCAATTGAAAGAGATCGATGCGTATTAAAAACCAACAGTTGTCACAGTCGTAGTGAAAGTACATTGAAGTTAAGTGCATTGAAATTAGGAACATAACGTTGAAAAAGAAATAATTTTTAATTTGGTCTTTTGTTTCATTGTTAGGTAGAAAACGTTTCTAGTTCTCCCTGTATAATTTATCTAAAGTATAATTTTCTTCCCAATATATCCTTTCCGGAAATCTCAAATTTTGACGACAATCACACTTTTTGAAAAGGGTTTAACTTTTAAAATTATACAATACAGATATATTATTATTTTCTAAAAATACATCGCGTTACGTTTGAGATGATAAAGGCTTAGACTCAATCTTAAAATGTTGATAATCCTGTACACATGATTACTAAGCCACTCAAAACAGGTGAAGAGAAATTACTGTCTTAAAATAATAAAATAATAAATAATCTATCGCAATAATTAATTATTCTTCGTCAGTGGAATATCCTTATTCATTATGTTCTTTTGGTAGTACAGTTTCTGTTCATCTGCTAACACTACTTGTCATTATTGCTAACTGGACGTTTTTAGTCTCCATGATTCATAAATTCAGTCTACTTATAGTACTTGGTGTTATAGCAATACACACTATTTCTTTCAACTTGCTTTTATTGTGATGGTCTTCATTGATTATGATTGACGATGGACGATTTATTACATGCAATTCTATAATTTCTCTCCCAGACATATTGGACAAGTTGTGATTTATTTGCTTCCCTAATCAAACCAATTTTTGGTGTTCTTTAATTATAAGTTTTACGAATTGATGTATTTCCTCGTTTGCTTTAACATTCACATGGTGGTTGGTATATAGAGCCCTTTCTTCTCTGGTTTCCGGTGTAGGGTTTTGTCTTTATTAAAATTAACAGAGAGTATTTGTGGTCTTGATTGTGCTGTTCAAATAAAATAATAAGTCAAATAGTATTCCGTCATCAAGAATTTCACGTCATGAATCTCTCTTTACAGTAAATACACATTTCCATTCAACGATCACAGTTTTTAAAACATTTTTCCATATTTCTGAAAGTATGTAGTTTCACCCTGTTTCGAAAGGTTAGTATGTAATATATATATATACGAAAGTAATTGTGTATCTATTGTCCGGTACTCACCAAAGTTTCAGCCATTTTGGACGCGCAGTTACTATTTGACAGTCGTTTGAGTGAGTCGATGTATGTCGAGTATCGCGCTGTCATTAAATATTTGTTTTTGAAAGGCAATACGCCTACGCAAATCAAAGATGAGTTGGTCCCTGTGTACGGGGACTCTGCACCATCATTTACCACAGCTGAATTTAAACGTGGCCGTAAGAGCTTGGGACGTCCAAAAAC
This sequence comes from Dermolepida albohirtum, assembly GCA_031893035.1. Classification (NCBI taxonomy): domain Eukaryota; kingdom Metazoa; phylum Arthropoda; class Insecta; order Coleoptera; family Scarabaeidae; genus Dermolepida; species Dermolepida albohirtum. Next base: position 875,251 of record JAVIWB010006070.1, read on the forward strand.
TGCAACTACTAACGATAACATCGCTAAAGTTCACCAATTGGTGCTAGACGACCGTCGAATTATGTCAAAGGACGTGTTTCCCACATGTTAAATCAATATTTAGGCATGAGATGTCCGCACGTTAGGTAATATATAAATAAAGGGTTTTCCAATAGGAACTTGACAAATTTTAATTCAATTTGTGAACGCACCCTTTCACTAATCAGCGAACTGTCACTGTCAGTTTATTCAGTAAACTTAACATTTTCATGATGCTAAAGTACACGAACGAACAACGTCTGCAAATTATAAAAATTTACTACAGAAATTCGAAGTCGGTGACCGCTACTTTAAGAGCGTTAACTCCGATTTTCGGTCGTAATTCTCGCCCTAGTAGACAGGCAGTAAGAAGTTTAGTGCAAAAATTTGAGTCTACATATTCATTGTGTGATGTTGCCGTGCCAGTGAGACAACAGGTTGGTCGAAGTGTCGAAAATATCGCTGCCGTTGAAACGTCCGTAGCAAATGATCCAAATCAGTCAATTCCACGGCGTTCTCAAGAGTTGGGCATCGCCCAGACCACTTTATGGCGAATTTTGCGTAAGGATCTTGGTTTACACCCATACAAGATCAAGCTAACTCAAGAATTGAAGCCGATGCACCATTTGAAGCGACGTACGTTCTCCTATTGGACTCTGGAAAAGATGCGCCAATATGATCAATTTCATCGCAAAATCATTTTCAGTGACGAAGCTCATTTTTGGCTCAATGGGTTCGTCAATAAGCAAAATATGCGTTATTGGTCAACATGTGCTTCATAAAACACCACTTTATCCACAAAAAATAACTGTTTGGTGCGGTTTGCATGCCGGCGGCGTCATAGGGCCATATTTTTTCGTCGACGATAATGATCGTCACGTTACTGTGAATGGTAATCGTTATCGCGCCATGATTACCGATTATTTTTGTCCGAATTGGAAGATATGGACTTGGACATGTGGTTTCAGCAGGACGGTGCCACAAGCCACACAGCACACGTTACAATCGATTTATTGAAGAGTAAGTTTGATGAGCGTGTTATCTCAAGAAATGGACCAGTCGATTGGCCGCCTCGTTCGTGCGATTTAACGCCCTTAGACTTTTTTCTTTGGGACTACGTCAAGTCATTGGTCTATGCCAACAAGCCGACAACGTTGGAAGAGCTCAGAGCCAACATTGAACCCGAAATAGCAGCCGTTTCGGCCGAATTGTGTGGCCGAATCATCGAAAATTGGGTTCAACGAATCGACCGCTGCAAACGTGCCCGCGGTGGCAATATGAACGAAGTTGAGTTCCATTCATAAATGTTTTGATTGTACTTCAACCCAATAATAAAGTTTTTGAAATATCTCAAATGGTCTGCATTTTATTTAGAAAAAAAGTTGCCAAGTCCTTATTGAAAAACCCTTTATATATATATATATATATATATATATATATATATATATATGTTATATAAAAGGCATTTTTCGCAAATTTTCTTTAACGTATGGAAGTAAGAGGAACTTGTCAAGTGCCATATTAAAACTATATGGTGGATGAGGCATCGATTCAATATTTTAGTCATTTAAAAATTATTCATACGTTATCATGATAAAATATTATTCTATCTCTTGATTGTCATTAGGGATAGTTTGAATATCACATTACAACCTGCTCATTTGGGAAAAACTAAATTGACAGTAGCTGCTTTTTTTTGGAATCGTATAAATACGTTCGACTTTAGTTGCCTGATATATCGTTATGAATTGAGCAAGAATATTGGCAAAGTAAGCCCGAGAAAGTAGCTTTACACAAATTGACACAATTGTTTTTAGAGTTGAGGTTAAGTTCTGATCTATTCAATATATACCTAAACAATCGTGCGAAGACATTTTATTCACTTTCACAGCAATATATACCATAGGTTGCGTGTATCAAATACTCAACAGTAAAATGACTCACGACCTTCCTTCATTGATTTCATAATACTTTTGTTATTGACGACCTTTTTGAACGTACAGAGTTCGTCATTTAAGTATTCACAGTCAAAACAAGATTCGTTATACCAACATCTTACGAAAACTAATGAATTATATCCCACATTAAGCACCTTCTTCAATGCATCGAAACATAGTAAGATAACATAACACCAGCTTTAAAATACCTTATGTTTTACATGAAATATCTTAATTAAAAGCGTACGAATTTTGTAACGCGGCAACAATTTTATTTAGAAACGCATCGTTAACTACGACGGTTGGTTGTAGATTCTCAACTAATTAAAGTGCACCAGAGCAGTGGCAAAATCTATTTTGACGGGTTTCAGTCGTCATTTCAAGGCACACGTTGGACGAATACGTTCAACGCGTCTGCATTCTAGTTAAAATGGACAGAAAGTTATTTCTGCAATTTTAAACTGTAAATAGCAACACATGTCATGAACAATATATTGATTTGACTCCCGTTGTATGGAAAATTTGTTATTTTTATTTTATGATTGGGTGTGGATTTGTAGATTTGATATTTACCTTTAAAACCTTTTTATTCTTAAATTGTTCAAATTAAAAGTCATATAAATATCAAGCGCCTTCGAAGCAATATTAACTTAATAGGTACCTAATTACCTTGTTTACCTACCAGCAACTGAGCAACCAGGTAGAAGAAAAGTAGATGTCTTCACAGAACACTTTACTAAAGTTTTCCAACGTGTTTTATCAGAGACGACGCCAGAAAAGATGAAATCCTAAAAGAATATATCGAATTGATTTTCTACATAAAAGTAAAGACTTCCGCCAATAATCTAAACCCAAAAAATACACCAGAGTACGACTTAATCACGGGTGCCATTATTAAACAGTTGCCAAGTGAGCTGTAATATACCTACAATAAACCAGAAGAATTACAACCACTTGGTATACATATAGTCAAAAAACATAACTGCCTCAATAGAATAAATTACTTTGGGAATCTATAGTGAACAAAAATGATTAATATATACTTTTGATTTAATCAATACCAACCATATAAGTTTCATAATATATAAAGAACGATATTTTTTTAAATTACGTATGTTTAATTTTATCGGAATTTATAAAAAATACTGGAAATATCTGCTCTCTCGTTTTGTTGCTAAAATAAATTTATTCTTCATTTAGTATTCTTAGAAACATCGCAAAATTCTTTCTCTACAGTTCTCTGGGTCTCGTAATGAATGATTTGATGTAAATCATCGAGACTATAACGCTAATTTTCGGCAATATTATTTTTTATTCAACCCAATAAATAATAATCTGGGGCTTTAATCATTGGTAAAGAAGTCTCTTAGGATTACAATTAATCAAAATAGCGTTTTCTCTACCCTAAGATATGGTTACTATAATTATTTCAGCCTTGATGATAAATCAACAAACTTTTGAAAGCTGAATATTGGTTAGTTGATAATCATTTGCTTTCTAAATCGAAAAACTAAATACATTCTGTCGTGTTATGTCTATCACATCGTGAGAAGGGCTTTGGTTAACTGGTCAGAATCCACAGAACCCATCTGAAGAAAATTTTCATTTCAGGAACATACATGTCTGTCTCCATTATTTCGTTATGGTTGTTGTTATGTCCACTACGTTGGAAGGATAGCTTTGATTCACTGCTCAGAATTAGCGAACCCCATCTGGAGAAAAATTTAGTTTCGAGAAGCTATAACTATTCATTAGTGAACGGCCCGTGTACTAGCGTTGCTCTTCTACTTCCCAAACTGCTCTTGTTAAGTACTTCATAATAATTTCCAATAAAAGGCTATGAAGGCACATGTAAAACAGGATTGATCTGTCATATCGGACCGCCGTTTTTGTTACACTTGTTAAAGCATTCTTGGATATAATAACTTGAAAATGATTCTCCATATTCCCTTAGCCAAACGCTTACAGATTTTACACTTTTTTAAATATTGAAAGAAAAACTGTTCGTCACAAATCTCTAAATGAGTACATACTCGTACATATATGTATAAGCGTAGCCATTGCTTTAGAAATAATGTATGAATCCATAATACGGAATATCTGGAATGTCATTTTATGACAAACATTTTTTTCTAAATAAATTAGAAGTATTTCGTGCATTGAACTTACCCACTTTAGTCTTATAAATTAATTTATAAACTACTTTCATAATTGAAAAATAAATAGATTTTCATCTTTTAAACGCTAACGATCTATTTCCTTTAAAAGATTTAGAACGGGGTGTTAAAATACCGGCAAAGTAAATACTTTGCATAACATAATTATGTCACGTCTTTGTCTTTGACGTACCAGCCCACATCTTTCGACGACGTCATCATCACTGCAACGCTTACACGGCACACCAACGGCAACTAAACTCATTGTCTTTAATATTTAAAAACGAAATTAACAGCTCGAATAAATAATTCAAACATTAAGGAGTGTTCTTGACTTGATGCGGTGACATTCAGACAGTATCGATTTAATAATTCATGACGCTGGTAGCAAGTAACAAGGCGGATTATAATGTTACCAGTCTACTATCGTAGTTTCTCAGAGTCGGTGTTCTTGGTATTTATGCCACCGGGTAAACTTATAACTGTAATGGAATGCCTCAAGAATTCGCGATCGAGAATGCCCGAGCGTGTTATGGTGGGATATGGTGCGTTAGGGACTTGTTATAATTGGCTTTGTTTATTGGTCAAAATATGACACGGTACTGTTTCGTAACTGGATTTTATTGAACTAACTTACTTATACGTTTTTTTAAATACCAAAATTACAGATTTAGAAACACTGTACCAGGTTTATTATATTATTATTATTTACTAGTTTCTTTTTTTTTATTCAATAAATTGAATATCTTTTTAATAAGACGCTTTCAATTAAATGTTTTGTTTAAACCTTATTAATAAGACTAGGCAATATACAATATAACTTTGAGTCAGAATTTGTAAGTTATAATTTACAGATAACATGATAGACAATTTTTATGGAGCCTGTGGTGGATTAACTTAATCACTGAAGGTTGATATATAACCCTCACATTAATCTTCGTATTCTGTATACGTATTTCGACAACTAAGTTGTCATCATCAGCAGATAATTAACTTTAAAATATTTAGAACAATTTTTACACTAAAATAAGATCGAACCAGAGAAAATAAAGGAATACGTGAGATTAACAAACCTTTGCATATCAATGAACAAAAACAGGGAACCGCAATGGGCAATTGTCTTTCTCCATTCCTAAGGACTTATTCATGAGTAATTTTGAAACTAAATTAAAACATAAGGCTAAATATTTTTCAAGAATCTGGATTAGGTATACAGATGATATTTTCACGATTTTCAATACACATAAATGCAACTTGGAAGATTTCGTCAAGCATCTAAATTCAAAATTTCCGACGATTAAATTTACAGTAGAAAAAGAAAACAATGACACGTTGCCTTTTTTGGACACCTTAGTTATTAGGAATAATCTTAAAATAGAAATTGAATTTCTGAAAAGAAACCAATGTCAACAGATTCATCACGGCAGACTCAAATCATAGCATGCAACAAAAGATGGCTTCGTTCAGCTTTCTTCTCAACCGCTTGCTTAATTTCCCACTAACAAAAGTAAGATACGAAAAAGAATTGAACTTTATTAAGAATATCGCTTGATACAAGGTTTTGATTCGGAGATAATTAGAAAGGCTAAAATAAGAAAAGCAATCCGGGATACCACATGTCTGTCACCTCAAAGCAATCGGTACAAGCAGTTTGTATGTTTGCCTTTCCACCTGCTGACGAAAAATTTAAATAGTATTTTTAAAGAGCGCGGTTTTCAAGTCACATTTCGATCCACTAACTCCATAAAATCCCTTTTAGGAAATGCAACAGACAAAGTCGAGGATGACAAGAAATCGGGAATCCACGGAATTAAATGTCTGGATTGCAGTAAACAATACATCGGCCAAACAAAACGATCGATAGAAATCCGGTATAAAGAACATATCGCGCATATAAAATTCAACCGGCCGGAGAAATCTGATTTAGCAAAACATTTGTTGGATTGTAATCATAGCGTTAACGCGGATTGTTTGTATTGATTAAGAACGTGTGTAATTATCGCGAATTAGATATGTATGAAAGTATGTACATTTTGAAGAATAAAGGCCATTTGTTAAACATTGGTCTGCTCTAACACTGATTCTTTTCTTTTTGTTTACGCTTTCTAGCACTCTTTGTACGTTATCTATTTCCATAGATTCGACTGACAATAATGAAGACTTTTGAAACGCTATGATGGCATCTGTCATTGGTAGTTATTGAAAATAGTGTGTGGATTTCAACTAGAGGTTCTTGAAATTTCAATTGACTTGCTTTGTTCTCAGCAACTACTTTTGTATCGAGTTGTAACATTAAGAACCGCAATCGATGGAAATATTGAAAATAATACAACGCACATTCTGTACATATCCTACCGAATCAAAACTGATTGCGAAGGTTCTGGATATTAGGACATACTATATTCTTCTGGGCTTCCATATGCGATACCAATGTAACCGGTAACAAACTGGGGAAAGTGGGTTAACGCAAGAGGCCAGCACGAAGCATAGCTAATCCACCATTGGTCACAAACATTAACACTTGAATTGCCAAAGTTTCGAGTTTTTGTAAAATGATTATTATCGCGCTTTTAATGGTTTCACCAGTACATCATTGAAGTCTTTTACTAGACATTAAATATGGAGGTGACGATCCACTTGGTGTTGATATCTGAGCTAAAATATGTATTACTGAGTTTTTTCGTTGTATCCACATCATCTTTACGACGAATTATATTCTCTATTCTTTCGAGCATACGAGGTAAATAATTTCGTAATGTTTATGCACTTGAAAATTTCCAATCGGAATAATATTTTTCCAAAATTTACGAAACTGTTTCGTTTGAACATTATTAAGCGGAATATTACAAACGCTCATCATAAATATTAAATTCATCACAAATTCGGCATAGAGATTTTGATCGCGCTTTTTCAATTGGTGATTAGCGCTATAGACATACTTTTGGCAATGTGATCGTTTCCAAATCTCTATTACACACCAAATATCTCAGATGAGATCTATCGTATTAAATCTGCGTACTTAACAGTAAAGTTTTGAACATTAATCACCACACAATGATTTTTATAAATTATTTCTTCATTCATATTACGAACCTTACTTATTAATATAGCATCGAATTTTGGCTAATTAGCTATTTATTTACCTGATTGTCAGTACTTTCAAACCCAATTTTTGTCGTCCGGCCATTGTTGATCATCCAGTCAGCGTCTAAAACTTATTCGTTAGCCACTGCTGAATATCTTATCTATATTATTTCACTCTGTATACCTTTTTCCGTTTGCCCAGTGTATCTTCTTCACCACTGACATTGACTTGCTAAGCTTTTATTTTAACGAATCTATCAAACGCCTTGCTTTGTTTTCATTTAAATGAAGGCAAAGCAAACACAAATAATCAATATAATATAAAGGTATTGTATTTAGATTGATCTTTTATTTCTTTATTTATTAAACTATCACTGCCTTTCAATAAATCATTCGAGAAAATATTTGAAACTCTTTAACTATAGCCGACAGTAGTCTAAGTTTACTATTATGCCAAAATTCCATTTCTTTCCTTATGGAGAATAATTTTGCAATCCAATGCCATTTACGTTTTTATACAGTTTGTAATCGTTATGGTCTGCTAGATTCACTCTGTACCTACTCACCGAAATCAATTAAATCATCCTATGCAATGCAGTTGACTTCACATCGTTTGTTACGAGAGAGTACAGGCATGAGAACCCGGGTGAAGAGGGCCAGCGCGAGGGGTGAGTCTCGAGCTGTTTTGACGCGCTCCTGCACAGATAATGCACAGTTCTGAACTGATATTTAGCAGATAAATAGCATAAATAGTTCTATATCTGTTCAAAGGTATGCATTATCTGTTCAGAAGCACTCAAGTATCACCCTTCTCACCAACCCTCTTCACACTGGCACCCCTCATGCATAGCCTCTCATATACCAAACAAGCAATGAAAACTTACATTACACAGTGGGATAGTTTAAATTGTCTCGGTGAGTAGGCACAAAATAAAATTAGCAAACCATATATTATATCTATTACAACCTAAATAAGCAAATGACCTTGAACTGCAAATTGAACCCCCATAAGAAAATACATGGAATTTTCGTGTAAATTCCCCATATCGACACTCTTACTGTTAAAGCAGTTTCGCCAGCAAAAATAGTCGTTATGAGTTCGTGAAAAGACCAGCTGCATAAATTATATATAGCCCAGGATGGAATCCAAAATGCTATACTACTTTATACCAGATATTTTTAATATTTAGATGAGACGATTTTGATACGATGTATGTCGCGAAATAATTTTCTAATTTTGTACAGTGTTCATTCTTTACCATCTTTGCTTGAACGTTCACCTTATATAATGAATGTTGCAGAACAGTAAGTAATACTTGTCTTCTAGTGCCTGCTCTAGTTTAGATATTTGCCTATTGTATCTGGTCTTTGGTTGAAATTAATGTTATAAAGTTTGTATTATAAATTCTCATACTACTGTATTTTCCATTCAATGTCGATTTTCCGCCCATTATTCTACATCTTCTACGCTTCCATAATTCAATTATGTACTCCAGTATTTAGTTTATATTAGGAAATATTAACAGAAGGAAGACTAGGGTTTATTTTATATGTTTATAAACTCTAGTCTATATATATATATATATATATATATATATATATATGTATATAATGTCCTTATCGAATATTTTATTTATTTCTTAAATTATATTTAATATAAATTTATTATTTAGAGTTTTAAACTTAACGTATTTTAAACAATGGAATCATCACAATATCTCGAATACTGGATGAGGCTCGTATTTCTATCCCGAGGCAATTTTAATCAACCATATTTGAACCGTTACTGATACATACATATATCTTCGAATTTCCCAATACGACTTTCCAAATTTGAGTACTTGGCATTAAAGCGAAATTAATAAATCATAGGGAACGGCTCGTTTCTCACCCTCGCCTCCACATCGAAACCAGAACGAAAATGACGTATTTTGAAGCCTTCATTTCCCACCGTTATCTCGGCTTCCCTTATTAGAAATAATGTTCGTTCGGGAAATATTGGGGAAATATCTGATATGTTTCGAGACTTGAAAAGGGGTGTGCGCTACTATTTCGGGCGATCGCCCTCGATATTAATGAAACAACGGTTGACTTTGATGTATGTGTGTTTATCAAGATATCGACCAATTAATTCACAGCTCGTATTTTAATATGAGAAGAAAATTTCTTTGTCGGGGACTGAAGCAGGTGATTTCTTATTAGACATTTAATTTTTAACGCGGTACATTTAAAATTAAGTGGATCGAATATAAAACAGATTTATATTACCGTTCAGAGAGTAACATAATAGTCGAATTACACAGTTCGTTGCCTCGAATGATGAGAGCTCTGACAAATTCAATTTTTCCCTTTTGCATTTAATTTTTATTTAAACCTTTAATATCTCTTTAAGTAATAGTATATTTCTATATATATGTAATGTATATATATAGAGAGAGATATATATATATATATATATATATATATATATATACATATATAATAATGGCCTTCTACTCTTCTTTTCCATTTTCCATTTTTCTCTCCTCTTTCCATTCCCAAAAAGTTATTAGATTTTAAATTACATATTGCAAAATAAACAGAATTTAATTTCGCGCATACAACATCAATATGCGAAACCCAATCCAAATTATAATCTACATTAATTCCAGAAAATGTGGACGTTAAAGTAGATTCAAATGTATAGTTCCTAAAATTTATAAAAAGATTCTTATAGTTTTTCCAAATTGTATATACCAGAACTCTCGGCAGATACAACAATTAAAGTATTGTCAGCATATAAAAATATCCCTCCACAAGAGATGTAACCCGGGAGATCATTAATAATAAGTATAAATAGCAGAGGTCCCAATACTGAAGCCTGTGGCACACCCGTATTTACCAAGAAAGTATTTAAAAATACGCTATTAATCCTAACCTAGATTTTTCTATTGGAAAGGAATGATGATAGCCAATTATTATTGTTTCCTCTAAAGCTCAGATTATGAAATTTATTTATTAAAAAGCGCTATCAACAGAGTCGAATGTGTTGGAAGGGTTAAAGGAAAGTGTAGCAACTTTCAGTTTTTGGTTAAGTAAATCATTTGTATACTGCATAAAATCAGTACAATCCAAACTATAATCCACATTATTCCTAAAAATGTGGACGCCAAAGTAGATTCAAATGTATAGTTTCTAAAATTTATAATAAGATTCTTATAATTTCCATTATATACTTTATAATTAAATAAAAATAATTTAACTTTTTCAGTGTTAGTAATTAATTTGTTTTTGTGACACCAACTATGAAAATCATGGAGAACTTTTTCCAAATAGCGCAATATACAAGAACTCTCGGCAGATACAACAATTAAAGTACTGTCAGCATATAAAAACATCCCTCCACAAGAGATGTAACCCGGGAGATCATTAATAATAAGTATAGATAGCAGAGGTCCCAATACTGAAGCCTATGGCACACCAGTATTTACCAAGAAAGTATTTGAAAAAACTCTATTAATCCTTACCTAGATTTTTTTATTCTAAAGGTATGTTTCTGTAAAGAAAAACCTATCTATAACCATGTTGACTACTAGAAAATATTTTATATTTATCACAGTAATTTGTAATATATAGACCAATCGCCATCTCAAAAATTTTCAACATAGATGTTAAAATGTCAATTGGCCTATAATCAATGATCTTAGAGTTCTCCTTTTTAAAAATAGGAACAACATACGAAGTTTCTAGAGAATCCAAGAATTGACCAATCTCCACGGAGTAATTTCTGATATGTTTCGCAACGATACCGACACTAGTTTTCAAACCACTCACAGGTATGGAGTGGTTTATACCAGTGGGTAATATATATGAAGGTGAGACTGTAGCCAGAAGAAGATTTGATAATCCGTCAGCAACCGCTGATTAGAAGTCCTGATTAGAGTTCCACATCACCAGGTCCCTCACCAGACCACCACCATACTTTAAGCGTGAATTATTTCTGTTTAGGTTTCCATTTACTAAGGCACCTTACTAGTATTATTATCAGCTATTCGATTAGAGTAATATTTTTACCGCCCAGTAGATATAAGTCGATTTATTTGTGCCTTTTTTGGTTGAACTGTAAATGTTTCTCATCTATTTGTGTATGCTTCTTTAAGTTATGTATTGATTTTAAGTGATGAGATGCATTAATAATCTCAGTAGCAATCTATTTTTTCTAACGTTGTTCTTAGAGAAGTTATTTTTGGACAACTTGCATCAACAGTATACTGCAAAGAATGAAGGAAATTATTGAACGTCGTATCTATATTGGAAGATTGTAATATTTCGAAATTACTGAAATGACCAGAAAAGACATTCTTATTATTTAATCCAGAAATATTGCTTGTAACCTTAGAAGACATTACATTTTCTTGAAATGCCCTACTGAACATTTTATTACAATTCAACAACTGTGCTGTATGATCTGAAAAACCTGCTTCCATAATAAATGTTTATCTATCTAAATGTTTGCTAGTAATAATGTAATCAACAGCACTAAATGAAGTAGGCGTCATTCTGGTTGGTCTTTCTATTAACGTAATAAGTTCAAAAGATAATAAGTCAAATAAAATTTTATGATTATTAGTTTTTTAAGGAAACTACGTTTAAATCTCCACATAATATGTATTACATACTAGTAAGAGCGTGTCGAGCAGACCAATAACTTTTAAAAGTAATCCAAAGACGGTAAAATCCCCGCTTAAAGGACGATAGAATACTGCAATGCATAACTCGTAGTCAACACCGACTGCCAAAAACTCAGAATGCACCTCCAAAATGTATTCATTAAGATAATTAAAGGGTACACATTTCTCACCAATACCCAGTCTAATATACAAATAAATGTCAGTCTCACCATGCATACGTGACTCACGACAGTAAATAGCAAGAAGAGAATATCTGCAAATATTCAAAATTTCATCCTTAGATAAGTTTATGAGCTTATGAACTAATATTCCGAGGCACAAAAAATAGTGGACCATACTTTCGTAGAATACATTCAACCAGAATTATTTTATTGAACAGCTTTGAATATTAATATGTATTAGTGAAATTATTATTTTGTTTTTTAGCTCTGCTCATAGGAGAATTCTCTTCCTTTACAAGAAATAATTGATCGATATATACTCAGAATAATTGCACTGATCCTCAACAAATCGAACTACATTAAAACATTCTGGATAAAAGGCATCTTCAAGTTTTGGATCTCCGCATTTTCAGTAGGAACGTCAGCAAAATCAGTCACAGTCACATCACCATCGTTAGTGTTCACAAGTTCAGACACACTTCTGTCCTCATAATCGCTAACCATAAAGAAATCCACGAGGTGACTCTATACCGTTTTTTTGTCGAAATTATTCAGGGATAATCCATGCCGTGTATAATATCGTTTGTACATAGTGGTGAACATACTACAAGTTAAAGAGTTATTTTGAGAACTATATAAGTTATAATGGTAGGAAATAGGTATTGATGGTTTAATAATGCTATATAATAATAATAAAAATAATAATAATAATCTTTAATGGCCAACAGTTAAACAAACTAATTACAGGTGCAGTTAATGTAATACAAGAAAAAAATAAAGAAACTAATTAGCCAAAAAAATAAACACTTATAATAAGGTAATGCAAGTCATTTGAAAACGAATGAACAATAAATATTGATTAATGAAAAGGATCCACGTATAATCCATTAGCATTTCTGCACATATGTATGTACCAGTGGAGCCTTGTAAAAAACATTGGTTCTTGCAGTAGGTATTGAGAAAGTAGCCGACGATTTAGTATCAAACTTAGGTACGAAGAAATCAATTTGAGACAATGGCTCAGTAGCATCAATAAAATTATTTATTAATTTATAAAGAAAAGCACCACTTGCTTTCTCTCTGCGTATACAAAGGGTTTCTAAATTATGTCTAGCAAGTAGACCATCATATGTCGTACCAAAGGCAGGATAATGTCCATCAATCCTATAAGATTAATATTTCAGAAATCTTTTTGAACACGCTCCAGGAGTAACTGCTGGTAATAGTAATGCGGGTACCACACTACTGAAGCGTTTTCCGTTCTAGATCGGACAAGAGAACAGTAAAGAACCTTCAAAGTGTGCAGGCTACTAAAACCTTTGCAAGACCGAATATGTAACCAAGACTTCTAAAAAATGTTACTTATATGCTTAGAAAAGCTAAGATGTGAGTCGAACAAAACTACAAGATCCTTGAAGCTGTATACTCTAGGTATAGTAGATTGACGAACATTATTGTCATAGTAAAGCGGAGTGTCACTTCTGCTAAAAGAGAGAAGAGCACATTTGTCGATGTTTAGCTGTATCTGATTATGGGTACACCATTCGTCAATAATACACAGGTTTGTTTGAAGATTAGTGCTATCCTCAGGTGAATTAATACTGCTAAAGACTTTTAGAACGTCGGCATAAGCTAACACTCTGCAGTCAAGACATTCCAAGAGATCGTTAACATATATATTGAACAAAAGGGGTCCCAAATGGGAACCCTGTGGTACTCCAGAGGTATATCGAAGTGATTAGATGAGAACCCATTTTAATGCACATAACCGGAACGTTTTTGCAGATAGGAAAAAAATAAATTAGTAACATTCGAAACAAACCCAAAAGATGTCAAGTTGGATATCTAAATGCCATAATTAATAGTATCGAACGCTTTTCTGAAGTCCGTGTATATGACATCGACTTGTTGACGTTTATCAAGTCGTTCCCCGATAAATTCAGTAATCCCGAACAGGTTGGTAACAGTAGATCTGCCTGGAATAAATCCATGTTGACTAATAGATAAGAAGGTCTTAACACAGCTAAATAATTTGTCATAGAGAACAAGTTAGAATGTTTTGGCAAAATTTAACAAGATACTGATCGGTCTATAGTTATTGCCGTCTAAGCTCTCCCCTTTCTTAAATACACTATGTGTTTTTAATGCAAATGTTTAAAATATCCATACTTAATTTTTCGGTATTGACGAAGCCTCCTATTTATAGGAAACTAAAACCATCTTGGGACGGATATGTCTCCGGGAATATTTCAGAACTTATGAGAGTAGGCGTTCAACGATAAAATGAGCTACTCATAATTATTTTAAATTGTTGCGTAACCTCATTGTAAATTTATCTAAAATTACGAGGTAGAGTTAAAAACTAATCTGTTAAAAGAACGTATATATATATATTCTGTCTGAAAAGGATTCATAAACGTTCTTGTAACAAATTAGTTTTTAACTCGACTTCGTAATTTTAGATAAATTTATAATGAGGTTACACAACAATTTAAAATAATTATAACTAGCTCATTTTATCGTATCTTAAGAGAAATGGTGCATTCACAGGGAACATAAAGTTGAACGCCTACTATCATAAGTTCTGAAATATTCCCGGAGGCATATCCGTCCCTAGATCGTTTCATGAGAAAAGAAACATTCAACTTGTTCCTTTTCGGACACGAAACCCGGAGCAATTCCCGACGTCACTTATCTTTCTCTAACAAATTGACCCTTTGATAATTCATCAGAAACGCAAAAAAAGGGGCAAACAATTGAGATGTAATTACTGCGTCCACTGCTAGGTGGTTTCCTTTCTCTTTCCCATGTTCTATCCTATCTTCCAAATCCTATCAGTATTTTTCTTTGAATCCCCTAGAGAAGGAAACTTGGTGAAATCGGCCATCGTTACTTTTATCGATAAAATACATAACCTGAAAGGGGAGAACTATATTTTAACACCTAAATAGTTATTCTTATCCGTTTCTTCTTATTCTACGTGGCGTTTATTGATACTTATTTATCCCAAATTATCTTTCCTCAAGTACATTTACGACAGGGTCTGTTTAAAGTATGGGAATGTATCAAATAAGCAAGAAATTATTGGAATTAAAAGAAGAACTGATCCCAATCAAATATTCTTTTTCCAATACAGTCAACATCATTTAGCTATGGCAAATTCGCTATTAATGAAGAAGTATAATAGTGAATTATTAAAATATATTTGACATTTCCAAACAAGTAATCGCTGATCTTATTTAACCGGTAGCTGTTGAAGTAATGCAATAAATGCAATAAAAATTATTACATTTTTGAGATACCAATCGTAAATCTTTACTGCAAAAATAGGTACGTCGATGCAATTTTGAAGTCATAAATAATGGGCCCAAAACATCTTTGAGGAACGCCAATGTAAATAGTATAAAATTAATTTTAATATACCAAATATTATCGATTTAGTCCATCTTAAAAAGAAATCGAAGGAAATTGTCTAATATTAGAATTTCAATTTTTAAATTTCAACCAGTTTAATTAAATAATTAAATTTCCGAAAACCTTAACTTCAAAGACGTACTTCCCTCCTCGTCTATTAATTAAAGTTAATACGCAATTAATTTAAATAATTAATAGATCGGAACGTCTACAAATTAATCCGCAGCTTACGGAGCACCATAAATAATTGCTTATCCACCAACAGAGCAGGTAGCACTGCGGAAAGATTTAAATATTTCATTTGTACAGCTGGATAGAAGAGAGAATTCCCCAATTACTTAACCCCCTCCTCCTCGGAAGTAACTCCTTCCGTTTTGTAGGCGAAAGAGCAAATCCTATTAAGTGGGCCTATTTTTCGAATAGGACCACGTAACCGAGATATATTGGTTTTTGATGAAAAGAAATGGATGCGACCACCTACCCACCCACCGCAACACAGAGGCCTATTGTGTATTCCGCCGTGTCACCCAAATCTATATTAATGCGAGAATTTGGAAACCACATTCGGGGAGTAGCCAATAGCGTCGATATCGTCGAGAACATTGGATAAAAACTGAGAAATTTTTAATACATTTTAATGTGAACATGTATATCATTTGTGTTCATAGATTGTGGGATTGTAAGAAATGAAAATTAAAAGTTAAATTATAAAAAAATAGCGCCTCTTTTATATGCGCCACAGTTGCGTGCAAAGTTTTTTTTTAAGGAGTTTGCACTTGGAAACAATTACCGAAGTCACAGCCAGCTGCTCCTCACAGTTACGATGTTTAAGATAGAATTTTCTAAAGTAGTTCTTCCGGCGCCCACGATGCTTAATGCGTGGCATTGCACTTTACTCTCCGGCATATATAAATGTGACCTCTTGAACCCCTTCATCATATTATATTACTCACATTATGTTGGAGATATTTTATTTTTCATAAATAGAGTTCATTTGCTAAAAGTATATTAGCCAAATTATATACAAAAAGAAAAAAAGGAACTTAATGTAGTAAACCATGAAATGCGGGATTGATTTATACTAATCTAATTTTAAAATCGTTAACTGCGATTATCTTAAATTTCGAACCTTGAAAAAAGGAAATAAAAGGCGTAAAAAACTTTCCAATACAAAACTTACTGGCACTTACATTTCCATTAAGTTTATTTAAATAAAGTAACAGAGTTACTGAGCAAAATTTAAAACTAGATTTAGCTTCTAGAAAATAAACTCTAAAACTTCTAAATCTCTGAAGAAAATGAAGGCTAAGACAGTGTCTTTAATCTAATTTCTATTAAAAATTCTTTTATAAACAATTGCCTGTTGTAGATAAGTAGAAAGCGTCTATATACTCAAACAAACGGCTGATAAATGTAACGGACCTTTACGTTTCTAAACACTCTTCTATTATAGCAACATAAAATAAATCTCTACTCGTCCATGAGAGCTAGGTGTATTTGTAGTTCTTTATTTACTGTAATCCTTTCACCATTAGATAAAAATTTATTATTTACACCTAACTGTGGTTACGTGGGATGTCTTTTATGTTTTGCATAGTGGGACGCAGAGAGCCCCACTAATCAAATGTCAGTACTAAAAGTTAACCGCCAGCTTTAGTTAACTTAAATCCAAAGTTCCCTGCGATACGTGTAGTGTTATAACTTCAACGAACTGTCAAATTTGTCAAGTTAATTGAAAAATAGAATTAAATCGAGAATATTTTCGCGGAATATTTTTTTATAATTTTCGAAGACAATTATCTCAACAAGAATGCCTCGTGGAGTTGGTTTCTGTTTTCGGCAATGAAGCACAACATCAGTAAACAATTTCTCGTTGGTCTGGAGAATTCAAACGTAGACGTATTAGTTTTAGCGACGAACCAAGGGCAGATTTACCAAAAACGGCAGTCACTCACGAATACGTCGATGCTGTGCGTAAGATCATCAACGAAGATCTACTTGTAACATATCGCCAGATTGAACCATTATTGGGGATTTCAAAGACCTCAATTCAAAAGATTTTGCAAGTAGAATTGTGTGACGGACGGAAATTCTAAAAACATGTACAACATTATCAGTGGTGATGAATCTTGAATTTACTCATTCAAGACAGAAAATAAAAGTCAGTCATCTGTTTGGGTGTTGCAAGGTGAAGAAAATTCGAGAAAAGTCATCCGTTCTCGAAAAGTCTCCAAAAAGATGATCGCACTGGTCTAGAAAGCAGTAATAGTAGTAACAATTCCTCTACGAGATCAAAGAATTGTTACTGCCCATTAGTACACAATCATTTGTACGTTCGCCAAGACAATGCAAGTTCTCGCACAGCACACAAAACAATTGAATTTTTAACAGAACGTCGAATTGTCCCAATGATTTCCATATCTTTCCGAAAATCAAGAACAGGCTGCGTGGTCAAAGATTCCAGTCGTCAAAAGAAGGAGTCGATGGCGTCAAAAACGCAATTTTGACTGTACCTACAAACGAGTGGAACAACTGCTTCCAGAGTTGATTCGAGCGCGTATAAAGTGTAGAATACTTCGAAAAAATTATGAGATCTTTAATTTAATTTTATTCCTGTTTTATATGCAAACCTTAAGAAGCAACCCACGTATAATTTTCTGTGGAAACTTTAGAACAAGTCTGGGAACTTCGCATTTTTAAGACATTCTGATGATCTACAATTGTTATTCATATAATATTGTTGTACATACATATGTACATATACATGTTGTACATTCTTCATCACAGTATCGAGAATGTTCACGATTGCTTCTATGATGTTTCTCTAAAAAATGTGAAATACTGAGTTATTCATTTTGAAATAACCTTACCTTTTCACAAACTAAGTTTATTATTCAAGAACTAATTGTATATTTCATGTGCACTGCAGATATCCTCAGTAGTAACTACCCTAAAACTTCTTACTTACGAGTTTATATGAATATTTTATAAATTTGAATGCTATGAAAAGGGTTAAAGTGAAATCTTATGTTAGAGTTTACATCATTAGAAAAAGCAATATCAAGTGGAACAATGGTAGAGCGACATGGGTGGTATACTAAATATGATGATGAAAAAAATTCTTTTTAATTTTGAAATTTTTCTTCTTTTCAAAAATTCTTTTTTAAGAACTTTCTTTAATCTGTGTGAAGGAATGTAGTTCTATTAATCTTCTTGCTAATATTTCGGACAAGAAAATGACGATATAAAATTTTCACAGAAAGTATAACGGTAAAATTGGCACCTAAGATTTTTATCAAATATATAAATACAGATCTATCCGACATTCGAAAATTAAAAAATGCTTTTGTGTGCAGGATATTGAATTTATTAAATCGAAGAAGGTGAATAAACAAACGTTTCGTTTTTAGAGCGCCAACTCAAACAGTATACGGTGGACAAACAAACAATTCCCTTAGCAATTCTTTTCACTTAATCCCGCCTACTTTCAACACATCGTACCGAAAATGGCTAAATGAAAATCAATCCATATAAAATATCAAGTCTTAACGAAAGGGCAACTTGTGCGGCATTCCAGAACACAGCTATTTTCACAACTTATTGCATGTTTAATGGGGAAAATCTCGAGTTTATCCAGTTCGCTCTCGAGTTAGAGACGCCATCTGTGCAAGTCTAAAAACTTACCCCATAAGATCTGTTAACATTCATAGAACCGTCTACGAGTAGCATGACGGCGTACATACTGAGGGCGTTTAAACATTGAAAACCGCTTATGAAGTGATGCCAGGCAGTATAGTTCGGGAGTTCCGAAGTCGGAGGGCATTGCAGTCACGTTTCCTGAATTTGTTCCGGTTATCTTTGAAAATTTCACTAGCTCTCTCTCTGTATGTCTGTTTATCTTTCTCTGTGGAAAGTTGCTCGCTCATCAAACCGATTCATGAGGTTTGATATTGTACTTTACATGGTGAACTGTTAAAATACTCAAATGAGTATAAACATCTTGAATTTACAATGTTAATCTCAAAGAAACAATATCAGTAAGCAATCTAAACTTTTCATAATTTTAACTATGAAACTAATAACATCAGGTTATTAGTTAAAAAAGGCGAGCAGACTTTGAACGTACTCATGATCTACCCACCGACTATCTTCACTGTTATAAAAAATTAAATATAAAATATATACTCGTACATATACACGTAATATATCTTTTTCTGTTATTACCTGTGTAGAGATTAAATATAAATTATAACCTACAAAACTTGTTACCATAAATTTTACTAAAGAAGTTATCTGTTAGAATCATAATAAATGTTAGCAATAGTTACCACTTTACTAATTACATAGTCGAGGTCTTTGTTTCCCTAAGCTAATTCTCGTTGCAAAAGATCTGGCAAATTATGTTCCTCCTCGTGTTTTATAATGATTTGTTGAACATATTCTTTAAGTTTTTTAACTGGTAGTTAAAGAAGGATTTTCATGATTAGACCATAAAAAGTCAAATGGGTTTATATTATAAGATTTGGGAGACTTTTATACAGTTATCCAAAAATCTTCGCCACGTAAGTCTATACTGCGTGGCATCATTGTTTAACTGGTTGAAAATAATTTCAAAAATCTCGATATACAAAAGTATACCCAAAAATAACCGAAATTTCTCTATAAAAACCAGTATTTTATTTTATTTTTTTTTTACAAAACAGCATTCATACTTTCAATATACTCTCTATATAACTTTATACACTTCTCTAATCGATGATTCCATTGTTGGAAACATTGTTCGAACTCGTTTTTCTGTATGGCTGCGAGCTGCTGTATCGTTGTTGTTCACCTCTTCCATATCGTTAAAACGATGTTCTTTTATGTCCCTGTCAATCGCGAAAACAAAAAAGTCGCACGCACAGTTGAAAATAAATGACCATAACGTGCATTTGCATCATGTTTTATAATCTTTTACTTAAAAGGAACAACATGAGTCAAATTTGTAAAAAGTTGTACAAAGTTTATAGTGACAGCACTCTACAAGAAAGTCAATAGCAACGATGGTTTACGAAATTTCCTACTGGTGATTTTAATCTTAACCACGCTCCTGGCTTAGAGACCTCCGTTGAGGTAGATTATGACATAATAAAGACGTTAATCGAGTTAAACCCACAGCGTTCATGAAAATAATACATCAATAAGCTCGCTATTTGAATTCCACATGAACACGAAGAGGTCAGTTGCCACGGCGTATAAATATCTGGGTTATGATTTTTTAAGTATGAGGAAAACCATCCCTTTTTGAAGTGACTAATTACTGGAGATGTGAAGTAGATATTTACAACAACGTCGTGCGAAAATAATCCTTATCCTGAATTGAACATTCACCTCAAGCATCATCAACGGCAGGCATACATCAGAAGAAGATTATCCTCCACCAGTGGTGGAATTTTAAAGATGTTATGTTTTTAAAACACCTACCAAGTGTTAAAACTATTAAATCAAATGTGTATGTGATAAAATTAAGTACGCTTTCACAGCCTGTATCACTAGTAGTGCAATCTTCTTGCGGGGGTTTCGGCATGTTGCCATAGATTTCACCAATGTTTCGTTATTCAAACTGCTAGTTTCTTCAAGTTTGCTATTAGACCTTATTCTCTTCGTTCCCATTCTTCGCTATATATATATATATATATATATATATATATATATATATATATATATATATCTTCGATGACGAATTCTCGTATTAGACTTTTCATTGTGGTACTGAGTCTACAACCATCTACTATACGCCTAATTTGAAATCAGGACGGCAGCGAACGTTGTAAATTTGGGTGACTGTTACATGAGAAATTCTTTTGCCTGTCTTTGATTTAGAGAGTTCGTCCACCTTTCTCGAAATCTATTTGTAGCAAACCATCTGTGACTGCTTTGATATTTACTTTTTCATATGCCATAAAAAGGCCGCGGAACTATTATAGCAAAACTGAAGGAGTATTTTACGAAACCTTATGAATTATTATAAATAAGCTGCACTAACTTTAAAAAATTACTAGAGATTTGTATCTAAATATTTTATTATATTTCAGTTTTATTCCCTAATCGAAAGAAGCGAGGTGGCAAACTTCTCTTTAACGAGTAAACAAGTGACCATCTTCGCCCCGACGAATGAAGCATTCCAAAACAACAAGAAAACTTTCGATAGCGATGATAGCCTGGTCCTGTATCACATGAGTAAGTTTTATATTTAATATTTACGTTTTTATAAAATATTTACTCATTAAAAATGTGCCACATTGAACTATTTAATTAATGTCCAAGTCATGCAACTTTATTATTGTTATTCCGTTCTTGCAATTAACAAATTAAGTCTTATTGAAATAACAATTTTTTTTCGATCCATTGTTACTGGAACACGTGAATGAAACCTGAGTAAACTCGAAACTTTAATACATATAACTTGATCAAAGTATTTTCAGACCCGGGGCTTTTTACATTAGACTCTTTGATTCATTCCTGCCATGAATGTCATCTCGTTAGCACTAGAGAAAATATGAAACAGCAGCAATCTATTCAGACTGCCGCACCAACTGATATTGAATGAAAGGTAGGGAAACTTCTACATATATGAATTATACAAGAGCCGCCGTCGAAATGTAAAAAGATTTTCATTCGCCTTTGAAGTTCTTTTCTCTTAGAACTTCAGAAAAATTTTAAACAAAGATTTTCTTACTCAAGAAATATAAATTAAATGCGGTTTACTCGTATAAGAAAAAGTTTTTTCTTAATAAATTGAAAGAATACAGAGAAATGAAGTATGTAGAAAATATATTAAATTCGACCTAGCCCATGTACAAAATTGTATCTCAAGTTGAATCGACAAGAAGGAGAATAAGATGCAGTAAAATGATAGAAAAAGACGAAACCGAGCCGAATATAATTAAAGTAAAAGCTTGAGGCAGCCTAAGAAATATACATTTTACAACTTTACGTGGAGTATCAAATCAAAGACTACCAAATAAAATCGAAATATTACAAACAAAAAATATGAAAAATATGGACGAATGAAAATAGCAAGTTGGTCCTAGATACAATAAACTATCTATTAAAAAGATCTTTAAATATCGCTTGAGCAAACAAGTTTAGATGATCTACAAAAGAAAGGGAAATGGAAATACGATATTAACCATAAATACAAAAAACAATAAACGAACCTATACGAGGGTGACTTGAGGGGAGAAACACTTTTCAATGGAATACTTATCTTAGGGTAAAAGTGTACTTAGTTTTTAAACATATTTTCCATCCAATTCTATACATTGAGACCAACAACTTTCCAATCTTCTTAAGTCTAAAAAGTAATCTTTTGGAAACTCGTCAAATAAACTTGCCGCGGCTATCATCTTTTCATTTGTCCCGAACTCGTTTCATCAAGTCATTTTTTCAAACTTGAGGACAAGAAAAAATTACTCAGAGTCAAATTTAGTTAATATAGTCGATGAGGTAGCATTCCGTATCCTAATTCGACGAATTTAGTGGTCGTTAAAAGAATAAATGAGAATGCACGCTATTCATATGGAACAAAATTTGTCTTCTGAATTAATACAGTCCTTTTCCATCAGAGCAGCATCGAAATGTGTCAAAACATCAGTATAATATTGGCTGATACTGTACTTTTGTTCCGTAAATAGTCAATAAAGATTACGCCTTTGAAATCCAAAAAAATCGTGTCCATAATATATATATATATATATATATATATATATATATGAAAAAACGGCTTTGTCTTTCTTCTTAGGAGTTTAGTAATGTATCCTAATTTCCTATATGGTGACATAATCTATGAAAAAAATTCTCTTGGTTTAGTTAGTCATAAAATCATTTAAAATTGTTAGCATTCATCTTACGATTAGCTCTTCAATATTTAAATATTGATGCAAAGTACTTTTAGCCAGCGGTCGCTCTTTACAATGTTTTGACTTTTTTATTATTTTATTAATAATTTCAGAAAAAGCTAAATGAAGGTCCCGGACTCTCAGCATCTTCCCCGCTCATATGATCACATTTGAAAGCAACAAGTTACTCCATGAAAAGGAACAGTTTTATATAGATTTCCTTCAGTTTAGTACACAAAATTCTTTTTTCTCCGTATTAACACAAAAACAATAAATAATTTACCTTAAACTATTGTAAAAGCATATCCATCTGAGAAATTTGGGAGAAGTTTTGATAGTAGGCTTCTAAAATATGGCTGAAGGCAGCCATACATATGTACCCGTCATGGCAAAAACGTTACTGGCTTCTAAAAAGTCGCTCTCTCGCCAAATCACCCACGTAAGCTTTCTAAAATTCCTAAAATAGGATATTTTAAAACACATTGTCAGGTATTTTCAGTGCAAGAATAACAATCCTGGCCATGTCCCTGGTAATAGTGGACGAAGTGTGGGTAGAATACAAGGTAATATGAAGGATGTAGTTCAAGACCGGAAATCGAACAGAAGCTATAGACAACAACGGTGGCAATATATTTAGTTCTCGAATTCATAGATAATTTATCAATCATTTACATATTACCCGTTTTCTTAGGTAACCTAATCCTTTGATCAGTTTGGTGCGAAGTTTCTCGGTTATTTTTACGGGTAAAAACTGTACAAGATACTGATTCGCAGCCTTATTGGAAACGTGCGTTTCAGCACGAAACAACTTTTTTGGAAACTACTTCTTTTGAAGTAAAACGATTGTTTTTTACCTGCACGTGACACCGTCTTGTTTAAACAATAGCCAACTCTTTCAAATAACTCCAGTTCATCATGTTCTTATAGCAGATGATATTGGCTATAATCACATTATTTGCAAAGACATATGGAGCGAATGCAATAGCAAATAAGCCCTTCAGTAAACACTTCTTTTGCAGAAATCTTTCATCGATTTTCCAAGGCATTAGTTTGATACAAAACCATAAAAACAAATCAAACATGGGTATCCGTAAGGATTTCCTTGTAAATAAGCTTATTTTTACACATTATTTCGGCGAACACTTAACCCCTTAAGAATTTCTCACCTTTGATTTTTCTCTTTAAATGAATTTTGTAAGAGTATAAAAGCAAACTCTTGGTCAAAATTCACTATATTCGGGAGTAGGGGATATCTAATTTCTGGGATTATTACCTAATTTTTTATATACAAAGGTTACTAGGAAAGTTTTGCAATACGACTCAACGATGTATCGTAGGAAACTGCTTGTTGATGCATGTTGAGACATGTTCAAACGTGCATAGTAGCCGCCGCGCCATGTCGATGGTCTCAATTATTCATTAGCAATGAGAGTGTAAAGTGCTTGCGATGATATCGTGGTCACGAAATGAGATAAGGGCTGTTTTGCGTTATAATTTCGTGCGTGGTTTAAACACAGACCAGTGCTTCGAAGAAATGACTCCTGCACTAGGTGATGTTTGTCCACGTCGCACAACGATATTCAGGTCGTATAGAGAATTCCAAAAGGGAAATTTAACTGTGGAGGATGCTGAAAGGCCGGGAAAGCCACGAACGTCAGTTGCGGAGGAAGACGTTACTACTGTGAGGAAAATGCTTGGCGAGGACAGGCGAGTGACGTACCAACAGATAGAGGGTATTTCAGGCCTAAATGTACCAGCAATTCGTTCGATTCTGCATGATCATTTGCACGTGAAGAAACTTTGTTCTCTCTGGGTGCCGCATCGACTGACTGAAGAGTAGATGACACGACGTGTGACTTGGTGCCGGCAGATGCTAAAAAAGTTTAATAAGGGACAATCTCGGTATGTGAACAACATTGTGACAGGTGACGAGACTTGGCTGTACTATTACGATGTGCCGACCAAAGCTCAAAACAAAGTTTGGGTTTTTTGATGATGAGGACACACCCGTAGTTGTCAGAAAATCCCGATCTGTAGAGAAGAAAATGATAGCTGTATTTTTCAAATCGAGCGGAATTGTGGAACGCGTCGTTTTGGACACACAGAAAACAGTCACAGCTAAGTGGTATACTGAACAGTGCCTGCCTAAAGTCATTGGATCTATGAAGAACCTGCAGCCAAAGCCAAGAATGGACACTTGGTTCCTCCGCCATCACGATAATGCTCCAGCTCATCGCCCCAAAGCCTGCACCGAATATTTGACCACGACAGGATTGAAACTTCTCGAGCACTATCCCTACAGTCCAGATCTTGCCCCCTGCGACTTTGCACTCTTCCCACATGTGAAAATGAAGCTAAAAGGGAGTCGGTTTTCTAGTGATGAGGACCTTCTGCGGGCTTGGGACAACGAGTGTGCTTTACTCCCTAGGGAAACTTGACAGAACTGGTTTAAAGATTGGTTTCGGAGGATGGAGAGATGTATTGAATGTAGAGGAAATTACTTTGAAAAAATTAAATAAACAAAGCTGAATTGCAAAACTTTCCTAATACCCTTTGTGTTTTACATATTTGATGTATAATTTATACCAACTTAACAATAGAATCACTTTTCATGTATACATTTTACATTTTGTATTAAATTATGTTAGTCATCACTTCTGCATAATAAATTTTACTGAATATACGTATCGACCGTTGCTAAGAATACTAGAGAATGCAAAAGAATTGTAATAAATTATGAATAACTCTAAAAGAATCAAAACAAAAGCTACAAGAACAAAGAAATTTACAATAACTATAAAACGTCCAATGCAAAAAAATATTGTAAAAATCTCTACGTCTGTAATGTCTTCTATAAAAAAAACTTAAAATATTTTTAAATGGATTTAAAACAAGAAATAAAATACATGAATTTTATGGTACCAATCTCACAAACCACATATAAAATTTTAGGCAAAAACGATCTTAATTAATTCTCAAAACAAATTTCAAAAAAGATTATACGCATCGTAAAGTAATCAGGGAATATATCAAACCTTTAATTTTACACAAAAATTAACTCGTTTTCATTCAAATGGAACCTTTTTTTCTCGTTTGCCAAAAATTCGCGTCGTTTTCTATAATTTATTCAGCTCAACATAGATCCCGAATCTTTCTCATTTTTTGTACTCTAACGAAAGAACTTTCAAAACACATGATTCAATTTACAAAACCGTTTCTTCATTTGCATCAAAACATTGTTAAAAGACTCGAAAAAAAATACTTTCCGGAAGCAGCAGAATTTAAATGCGAAACATCCACCGTAATCCTAGAAATACGGAACTAATTTTGACTTCATAAAATTTTTGGTTAAAAGACTTAGTACATATATATTAAAATTTTAAAATGTTTTCCCATTCATGCATAAATTCTCTTGAAGTATTCGAAAATGTCATGCGAAATGTGAATAAATAGTGGGAATGGCCGTCCACTACATTAATCTTTTTTAAAATTGTAAATCGTATATATTGATTATATAAAAGGAAGTGCTGTTTTGGCTATACTATGACTACTATCGTGATGTACATATTTTAGATATAAGTAAATGAACAACTTGAATTTTTCAAATAGAAAATGAAGTTTAATAAGTATTTTTAACAGTGTAAAAGAATAAAATAGTATTAGCAATTTTAAGTTTATAAAAGAAAATAAATATCAATTAATATGATTTTTACTAAAAAACATTTTATTTATTAATTATCTTACTTCAATTTCATGGTGACGCTGCTACGATAAAAAGAAGAGCAGAAAGATTTATCATGAAACCAAACCTATATCCTACTCTTGTGAAAAATTAATAAATTTTGTGAAATTGTGTATAAAAGTACGTAATTTATATCTTAGAAGATAAAATGTAACCATAAAGTCTTAGAAGATTACGTTTTTCTGGTACAAAAAGGCCCGAATTATTAAGACATACTTGGGGACTATTTAGGAATTTTGGTAAAAAGTATTTGAACTGAAAGCCAAGTTAACAATCAGTAATCGCAAAAATCTATTATAAAGAGACGCTACAAGAATCAAGAAGTTATTTATAACGAACTTGTCTCAGAAAAAAACCTTTTTCCTAACATTATTAAAATTTATGTAGTTAATCTATAACTGTTGCATATGGATAATTCGAAAGACGTCTAAAGGCTTTCCTTCGTAACATCTTCAATTCTGTCTCTTGGTACCAAGATCCTGTTAGCATTCTTAGTTTATAATTCATTTGTTCTCCCATAATGATGGATTTTAGTTAATCTACATCTACGAATATAGAAGCTGTTAATCGTATTCCGTCTCGAGAAGGAAATTTTTGTGAAAGTAAAATAGAAACATAGTTTCGTCTTTAGACAATCTGTTTGATTTTGTTGTAACATAAATAAATGTATATTCTTTTTTATTTGTTTCTGACCCTTCTTTGTACGTAATAATTGAATCCATATACACAAATTTCTGCAAGTTGAGATCTTTTTTATATATTGGTCTGGGAAAAAGTTCGGGGCGTTTTTTCAGTAAAATACAACTGGTCCCCGCATGGCGCGTGGATGAATTCATTTAAACCGAATATGCTCCATTATTATCGACAATGTTTCGCCATTTTTTTGGTAGATCCATGATCCCATCGGTGAAAAACTTCTGTGGTTTCTGGTCGAAAAACTGAATCAAGTAGTTTTCACAGGCTTCTTTTGAAACCAACTTAATTCCATTGAGAGAGTTCTGCAGAGATCGAAACAGATGATAGTCAGAGGGTGCTATATCCGGACTGTAAGGTGGGTGCATCAAAACTTCCCAACCAAACTCTCTCAATTTTTGACGGGTCATCAAAGAAGTGTGTGGTCGGGCGTTGTCATGATGGAAGACAACACCTTTCCTATTAATCAATTCGGGCCGTTTTCTTTCAATCGCCTGGCGTAATCTCTCTAGTTGTGCACAGTAGAGTTGAGAATCAATCGTCTGACCAGTTGGAAGTAGCTCGTAGTGGACGATTCCCCTCCAGTCCCACCATACACACAGCATCACTTTTTTTGGCGTCAATGTTGGCTTAGCGAACGCTTGTGACGGCTCACCATCCTTTATCCACGATCTTTTACGCTTCCGATTATCGTACGTAATCCATTTTTCATCTCCGGTTATTAAACGTTTCAGAAACGGCTCGATTTCATTCCGTTTCAGCAGCGCATCGCAGATGTTAATTCGGTCCATCATGTTTTTCACGCTCAACTCATGAGGAACCCATACGTCAAGCTTTTTTTTGTAACCAGCTTTGTGTAAATGGTTCAAAACAGTTTTGTGGTCAATGCCTAGCTCCATGCCAATATCGACACTGCTGATATGCTTATCTTGTTGGACTTTTTCAAGAATTTCATCAGATTTTTCAGTGATTGGACGACCGGAGCGTGACTCATCTTTCACATTGAAATTTCCAGAACGAAAGCGAGCGAACCATTTCCGCGCAACAGATTTCGATAAAGTACCTTCACCGTACACAGCACAAATTTTATCACAAGCCTGCGCAGCGTTCTTCCCCTTATCATAATAATATTGCAGAATATAGCGAAATTTCTCATTATTCTTCTCCATTTTCAAGTGCGAATAACTTTCCAACCACTGCACCGATTACAATGTTTCTACGCTCAAACTAACGTTCGGAAGGTCATCTAAAAAACGAGCTGTCGGTGGTGTCGCTGTGACTTGTTGTTCTTTAGTTATCGGCAACCAATGCCATCTATCGGGAAAAACGCCACGAACTTTTTCCCAGACCCAATATTTTTTTACAGATCGAGATCCAAATTCGCAAAATTTGGTATTCTTCTACATTAATTCACGGTTACATACATTATCAAAATGATATTTATGTCAAATTCATTCAACATTTTTGACTTAATTCCAAACTAAAGAAATTCGATTTTTTCGAAAATTCGTATTTTTCAAATGTTATTATACATTAACAAATATTCGTGTATTGATATTTTCGAAGGTCATAAAAACGATTTTAATTTAAAAAATATCCGATTCTTTTAACTTAGCCCCGAGAGAAAAGAAAACCTTCAAAAAAACATGTCAAAGTATGAACTTTTGAATGTATAAAGGAATTATCGCCAAAGCTTTAATAATTTTGCTATGAAGAAAAAATGCGAACCAAAAGCAGATTTCAGTATGTTTCAAGTTAAAATGCTTCGCCTTCTTTAAAAATTTCTTCACCCATTGACAAGCACTTCTCTTCTTATTTTTCCCGGCGTACGAATTCATTTCGTTCAACATTTTATTAGAGCCTTCGTCCTATTGGTTGTAAATCCTTGTTTTAATAGTTTTTTGGTTTGTTCTTGTTCGAGTAGATCTTGGCTGGTCTTTTCTTGATGTAAAAGATCAAGAAAAGACCAACCAAGATCTACCTGATCAAGAACGATTTCAAATTTTTCAATTGTTTTTTGTTTTGTTCTTGTTCGGGTAGATCTTGGCAGTTCTTTTCTTGATATAAAAGATCAAGAAAAGATCAACCAAGATCTACCCAATCAAGAACGATTTCAAATTTTTCAATAGTTTTTGTTTCGTTCTTGTTCGGGTAGATCGTGGTTAGTTTTTAGCTTTAATTTCCTCTTCATCAGCAACTGCGTTATATTTGTTCGCGACATTCTGTATCTTACTAATTTTCACAACTGAAAATTAGTACTTGAATAAATACAATTTTTAAAATACAGATTTTAGTGTTTCTAGATACTTCTTTTTTGACTATAAAGGTATGTGTCATCGGAATTACTTTCTATTGCAACTATAATTTTTATTTCTAAATCACATCTTCCAGTCCTAATTGATTATATTTTCTACTTTTCTATTAGTTTTTTTAATACCATAATATTATGATGACGCATTTTTAAGGAACGATGGACCGAACTATAATAAAATTTTTACTTTTTCTGCTTCAAAACTTGAGCATATGTAAGGCATTTTTATACAGCAAGCACGATTTTAATAAATTTTTTTTATTAAAATCGTCCAGTATTACATTCATTTCCTTGACACAAATTATCAATAGCGATCTGTAATGACATCAATATTAGCTCGTAATTGCTTATTAACTACAATTTTTTTTTGTAATACTTTATTTTAAAGAGGAGTTTTAAAATAAGGAATTACATTGCATTATTATCTGCATCTAGGAAACTATATCAGCATTTTTCGATATCGTATTGTTCATTGTTGTACAAAATTTTAATGACTTCTGAGTCCTTAATGTATTTCAAGGCAGAAGACAAGGACAGACGAAAGAGTTACCGTTTCTTTTTACCTACGTGCTCAAGTTCGATGTAGGTAGCGCCCTCGCTCTTTCTTCATTTACACAAAAGCGAGCCAAAGACACAATACCACCGTCGACCGGTCGTTCTGCCGCTTACTTATTCAACTCTTCAGATAGAAACATAACAATGGCCGTTGTTATTGTTGTTGCGCTTGTCAGAGACTGGAGGTCTCTGGTTGGTTTATATTTTGAGAACGAAATATCCCCGGTGGTTTAAAACGCTTTTAGTGAAGGCTGCTCCTGTAAAGACCGTGTAATAAAAACGGATACGATACCTGCTTTTGCCCATTTGGAAGCATTTCCGTGCTTTAAAAAAACCGTATACATATTATGCGTCTTTTTTAATAAGATATGTTAATATTAATAAAATACATTCATACTTTTAGCTTTTGTTCAAGGAAATTAACTGCTTTTTTTCGATTCCTTTTTATGTACAGTTTTACTACCTTTCATAAAATCTAATATAGCAGTACTAATAAGAAGCTATAGCTTATAAGATATTATCCTTCATCTCAAAAATTATATAGTTAAATAATTTATGAGTCGAAATTCGAAAAAAATTCGCCGAAATTTGATGTTAAATTTTCAGCCTATCTGAGAAATTACTGTATGCTTCTTAGCGATGAGATATATCCAAAAAATAGCGAATTTCGGTGAAAAGCTTAAAAATTATAACTTAGTGCTTAATGATTGAAAAAATAATTGAAAAAAGCTTTCGAAGATCATCGAAAAAGTTGGAAAGTAACTAACATCGAATGACCAAAATGTGTAGACCAGAACAAATTTCGACCTATACTGAACTTGTTACAAACAATGTTTCTGCTCACAGCGTGCAAAAATTGGTTTCCCCGAAAATTTTCTTTTGCTTTTGTATACTCAAGGTGAAGCGATTTAGTTTATTTTTTCTAACGATTGTTTTACCATAGCTACTTCATACATTAAACTTCTATCTCAAATATAGCTTTTTTCGGTTTAATAAATCTGTGACGTAAGCATCTTAAACTAACTAAACTTAAATGATTTACAATTCACTGAAAACCGATAGTTGTTCAATCAAGAAAACACCAGCCAAGATCTACCCGCACAAGAACGAAACAAGAAAGTAATAAAAAAAAGATTTACAATCAATAGAACGAAGGGTCTAATAAAATGTAAAACAAAATGAATCGTACGCCGGAAAAAAAAGAGAAGTGCTTGTCAAGAAGATCGAATATACGAGATATTTACAAAACATGCGGAAAAAAATAGGGGGTTATTTCTAGAGTTTTTTTTAAACTTTTTTGTTCTCGGATGATTTTTGGAAAGACGTTTTGTTTAGGAGATGCAAGGCATTGTAGTAATCGAAAAGAAAATAATGTTTTATTATTTATTACGAGGGTAGCCGTTTATATTTCGGAAACTGGCAACACTGTTAGTGTTGCCTCCGATCTGATGATTGCATCGTGAAGTTTGTCATTTTGGACAATATATTTACCTTGATAGTTTTATTAATCGATCGCTTTTTTTATTGTTGGCAGTAATTTAAAAATTTTATGTCAGCGAAAAAATGGAATTAACTCGCGAACATTTTCGTGCAATTATTTTTCATAACTTTCGGGGTAGATTATCTCAACAAGAATGCATCGACGAACTGAATTCTTTATATGGTGATGAAGCACCTTCGAAAGCTACAGTATATCGTTTGTATTGTGAATTCAAACTTGGATGGCGAAACAACTGGTCGCCTGTTATTTCAGAAAAACCGGTCACGTTGCAACCGTGCCTTTAGAGAATTGTAGTACGGTCAATTCCGACTGGTACACAACTATTTGTTTGCCTAAAGTTTTTGAAGAAATAAGGAAAACAAACCGAAAACGACAGATCATTCTCCACCATGATAATGCGAGCTCTCACAGGTCGATTCAAACAATTGAATATTTGACCGGACAAAGCATTGAATTGATGAGCCATCCGCCGTACAGCTATGATTTAGCACCCTGTGATTTCTTTTTGTTCCTACATGTGAAGAATAAACTTCGTGGTCAACGGTTTTCTATGCCGGAAGAGGCAGTTGAGGCATTTAAAGCTCATATTTTGGAGATACCCTTCACAGTGGCAGCAATGCTTTTCGAAATGGCTTAAATGAATGCGAAAGTGCATTGATTTTCAAGAAGTATATTTTGAAAAGCAATAAAACTATTCTCGATAATAAATATTCTTTTTTGTTTGCTATTCCCGAAATATAAACGGCTACTCTCGTACTAATTTGTAATTGCATTTCGTCCAACTAATTATATACCATGCACAAGAACCCACCAACATAAAAAGTACACACACACTTATAAACTACGAAAACGGTAAGTGCACTGGCGAAGTATCGTTGGTAATGGACTACAGTTTATATCCACAGCTGGTAAGTTGTTAAAGTAATTGCATATTCTGTAGACAGGCGATCCAACTAGTACATTTGTCTTTGGAGTAGGCAGGCGAAAGCGTTTGCTATTCCAGTTGCTTTGTCGTTGACTTTTGATGACAAGTATTTAAAAAAATGTTCCATAATACGTTGTTGCTGTTCATATACATTGCCAAGAAACTTTGATGTTAGAACCTTAGATCTACCAGAAGACTTTTGATAGCAACTACTTTCAAGTGTCTAAAAAACATTACAACAATTTTAGTATTGACGCACATCCTCATATACCTTTGGAGTTAGAAAGTTAAATCTGCCAGAAGATTTGATGAAATTTTATTGAATACAGCTAAGGAAACATTTCACCTTGCATTATACTGCCATAATCTATCACTACCAACCTGCAATTCACTTGATAAGTTGAGTTTCCGTTTCCGAATTTCCAACTTGATCAGTCACTATTGATGGCATAATACAAAATTATTATTAAAATAAAAATTAGTTTAATCCCTTATTTGTCCCAAATTTACCCATTATACATTCACAGTAGAAATTATGTTTCTCTGTGCAATACTAAATGAAAATTCACGGTGAATAAATAAATATGTACGTTTCAGTCGACAATGAATGGATTAAAAAAGTCAAAGCAGAGCAAAATAAAATCAATTCCTTTAGAAAATAATTCTGTTTAATACGTACATATATAGAAATTGCCAATCAACCTCTCTGAGCAATAATCCTTCTTTTATTTTGACTGGTGTTAGTCTCGCGTGCAATTGAAAAATACTAGACACTCCAACCCGTGGAGCACGATTCGCAGAATTACGTTAATTGGACCGCGGACTGGAAATAAAATAAGAGCAGAACTGAACAAATTTAAAAAAATCATCGCACACGAACTAGAATACATAACGATAACAACCCAATCTAATTATTTTCGCTGACCTGTAGCTGACTGGTTTAGGCTACGCTTTTAAAGTCTGTTGATGTTGTTTATTTACGTTTTTCTTCATTTCTATTTTAATGTTGTTTAGTGAGAAGCTGTTTCGTCATTCTCTGTCCTTCTAATCCTCTCTCTTTTTCTCTGCATGGTTATTCACCATCGATGTCAATTAAAATCGAGAAGTTACCGTGAAACAGCGGAAATAATTTTTATTTGTTCTCTGCATTCGTGGAATTGTGTTCGTCAGCATTTTCAACGTTTACATTATTTTTTTAAGTATTTTGCGTAAATATACATGATGTAGATCGAGTGGTGAAAAAAATGATGTGTTGTTTATTTTACGGACAAATTTTCTTATAATTTCGAAAATTAAAAATAATTTGCATCGATATTGTTAAAAAAAATTTCTAATTGAAACAAAATATACGTCATGCAATAATTATTTTACTTTCGTACATTTACGCGAGAATAAATGTTTGAAAAATTTGGTAATATGGCATCCTAATCGCTTCGAAGACCTTAGGAAAGTGTGCAAGTCGCTTATTAACAGTACAAATAATAAATATTGGATTAATTGAGGTGGTCACAGAGCCTGTTTCACCCCTAACTTTCCAAATCTATTGCAGCCTTCAAATCTCGTTAGAGTACGCTCTCCAGCTCCATTCTAAGACCTAAGACCTTCAAGAATGGTGCTTCTAAAGAGAATTTAACTTCAGGATGATCTCTCATTTGCAAAAACCACGTTCTTTTAAGCTGCCACATTAGAGCTTTCAAATAGATCGAGGTTACCTCCTCGGCAGAATCTATATATGGCTTCTTTTGCAAATCTCAGATTATTCATGTGCTCATTGAGTTTACAATTCCTTATTAGTAGTAACCATTACAAAATCGTTCCTTAACAAACCTATCTATGAACACATATAGTTTAAATAATAACAAAATAAATGCAACAGCTTTAACCAAACATACTTCAGAGAAAAAAACAATATCGACTTCAACAACACTGAAATCTTCGTAGTAGAAAACAATTACAATAAATGTAAAATTAATAACATTTATACTAACTTAATTCTTAAAAAGTAAATTGTCTGCATCTCCCTGTATATACATTCATCAACGTAAATTTATAAACACACATACATATTTGGCAAGGGAGATAAAAGGAAAAGCATAAAATAACACATCTGTGCAGAAAATCTTTTCCAAATATTCAAAAAAATTTCGTCCTTACACAGTTCAAATATACAAACGAAAAACATGGCACGAGTTTGTTAATTTTAAAAATATTTGTGTGATTGTAAATTTTGCAGTACTAAACTAGAAAAAATGAAATAAATAAAAAAATTTAAATATTCACAAATACAATATTTACATATTTAAGAAACTTATTATCCGCAATAAAAATGTCGAATAATAAAATGCATTGCAGTTAAAAAAATGAGCTTGAAAAAACAAGATTTTATTATCTCATTGGTTGCAATACACAAGTACAAAAGAATAAAATTTGTAGTTAGAATAAAACGGCCAATATATTAAGAAAGAAAAGAATATTTATTAACAGGAATTAAAAATTCATGTTAATTTGATTTTCTTCTAAACGAAGAAAATCAAATTGAAAATTAAAAAAATTTAAAAGCCACTCCTATTTATAGTTTCCGGTTTTCGAAGTGTTTCCACCAATAACATTGATCCCGACAAAAGCGCTTTGAAATCGGAATTTCATTGTTAATATTATTCATCAATTCTTTTGAAAATATTTATATTTTCATCACAAAATTAATCCTCTTACGCATGTTAAATTTACGTTTTTTTCAATTTTCTCCTTTCGCGTAACATTTAACTAAGAAACCCTTATTTAAATTTAAATCCCACATTTTTTAATCTTCCAACTGTAGTTCTGTTTTAAAATATTTTTTATAAATTTAAGACTAATCCTTCATTCTGCTCCTTTCCACTTCAATTACATCAAAATTTTCGAAATCCCTACTTATAAAATATGTAAGAGATGTTTAAACAACATTTTCCCTTCATATTATATCATTTATTTATAATTTTAACTCGTAATCTTCAAAATTCCTTTAATCATCTTGGAAGACAAATTTCCCATTTCCATTGACGATTCCTCCTTGAACGCAATTTGTTACTCATTTCAACAATATTACTTCACTGACACATTCAGTACAATATCTACAAAACGTGGGATGGCAATGAGTATTTAGGCATTCTATTCTATGTACATGAAATAGATTACACAGGTGAATTCTAATATTCAAAAATTATAAATATTCTATTAATAAGGTAATTTTGATGGAGCCCGTGGTTGATTGACTTAATTACTAAAGGGTGTGTTTTGGCTGTTAACGGTACAGATCGTGTGCGGAATTTGTTTTCGTACGGATCTTTTTGCCGTAGTTTTCCAGGTGCGACACTGTTTAATTATCTGCTGATATGATGTAATGCATATAATAATGAAATAATGTCACAATATATATATATATATATATATATATATATATATATATATATATATATATTGTGACATTATTTCATTATATATATATATATATATATATATATGTACATATGTTATATAAGTAATATTAGATTCTCGGGCTCTCTGAGATGTTGGACAAAAGTTCTCGAAAGAATCGGCGTCTCGACGTTTCGATGACTTGAAACTGTCCAGTTTCAGGATGACAACAAAAGTTGTTTATCATTATCGTGTTGTCCACTATATTGAGGTCAGATAACATGTCTTGACTGTATTTAGTCAAAATAATTTATATTTGAGGTAGATATTTTACAAAGACATGAATCGAATATTGTAGTTTCTCGGTATGTATCACATAATACAGGTAATCTATTTTTTTGCAAAATAAAGAGCGGTTAAATCTAATGTAGCTAATATTCCAAGCTTTTTAAAGATGAACGACTTACTTATTTGACTTTCATTTTTAATACGTATTTTGACGCTAAAAATTTCCTTTCGAAGTCCAATGGAGGCTCGTGTGTTTCAATCTGCAAAGCACTGATGGGAGTGGATGCATATACGAAGAATTTTATTTTGCACAATATTCATCCTCCTTAGATTTTGTTTGGAGGTTGTACTGCATAGTATGCATCCGTAATGCAACACTGACCTTATACATGCCTGAACCCCATCTGACTTTCACAATTATTCGCAATATATTCATAGCTTTTTCACATTTCCCAGTATATTGTTTATGTCTTTCATCCATTTCAATGTACTATCAGGAACTAAACCCAATTACTTAATATATTGCAGTATTGGAGATACTATCAAAAATCTTTATATTGCGTGATGGTAGTGGTCTGGATCGTGAGAAGAATATGACGTTGATTTTGCTAGGTAAAAACTCCGGCATATTGTTATATAACCAACATTTAGCTTTTCTTATTATGACAAAGAGACTTTTGTGAGTTTCCCAACGTTCTTGTGAACCTTACATTTACAAATATCGTCCGCATATTGTATAATGTTAATTTTAGAACCAAATTCTTAATGGAAATCTTGAGTATACATATTTAATAATGTTGGGCTTTAACTAGATCCTTGTAATAATCCAAGTGACAATAATCTAGGGCCAATCTCTTTCGCAACATTAAATTGCGAAAGAGATCCGTTATATTGCGAGAAGCTTGTAGAGGTGCGCCAGTATTACTCATTTATTCTTCTAAAATATTTAAGTCAACGCAATTATAAGCATTTCTTTTACTTCCAATTATCGTTTTGTCCATGAGAGGAGTTGGTGTATCTGAAACGAGTTCCGTTAAGGCATCGATTGTACCCTTAGGTTTTCTAAAAGTGAATTTATGAGTCGGTAAAATATTACTATTACTACTCCCACTACCAATCCAATCTATCGTAAATAATACACTCATAAATTTTTTTATGCATGACATAAGTGCTGTCGGCCGATAAGATTCAACTGAATTTGGATTGTTTCCTGGTTTTATAATTGGCCCTATTACCACTTCGTTAGGCACATAAACTTTTTCATTTTTCAGTCACATAAAATTAAAGGCTGCAACTAAATTTTATTTGTGACTATTTGGTAAATGTTTTAATAATGTATAACAGATGTCAAAACCTGAAGCAGTATCATTTATGTCATTTAGAATAATATTCACTTCATTTAAACTTAACGCCTCCAAAATAAAATGCTTGTTGTTTGTATAGATATTGATCTTATTGACTACAGAAAAGGCAAAGTCAGATGTTAAGTTACCCAGGAAAGTTTCTACATGTTTTCCGGCTGATTCTTTTCTTTTGTTTCACAAATCTTTTGGAATAAGCGGTTACTTCCCAATGTTTTAGATAATTTTCTAAAGTGCGGTTTACCTTAAAATTTCTACGAGCTTGTTTACGTTTATGTAAAACTTCTGAATACTCATTATCCCACCATATTGGTGTTAGCTTTCTCTTAGGTACATACGGCTTCTTTACTGTGAAAACTGCGTCAGCTGCTTGTCTAGTGCTATAAATGCAAAATTCTATTTTCATTTTAGCGTTTGTATTGGGAATAAATGAAATTTAAATCACTAATCTCGAAACAAAATATAATATAATAATTTTCAAAACTGTTTAAAACCTTATTATTTTAAATCTATCTTTTAAATTTATTCAGAATATTAATATAATTAAACTTCCTTTAATTAATAGTTTTCACCTATTAATTAAATGAATAATTGAAATAAATAATAAAAACAAATAAT
Organism: Dermolepida albohirtum; assembly: GCA_031893035.1. NCBI lineage: Eukaryota > Metazoa > Arthropoda > Insecta > Coleoptera > Scarabaeidae > Dermolepida > Dermolepida albohirtum. The sequence goes on from JAVIWB010006070.1 coordinate 913,958, forward strand.
TAAATTACTATCTAAATTCAGCATGTTTAAATTTTATTATTTCCTTTTCACGTAATTACTTTTCTTTATTATAATTACACTATATACAACCCCTTTTCTTTAATTTTGGGGCAGGATTATTTGAAAGATCCCTCTACTAATTACTTATATACAATTACATTATTAATAAGATATATATATAGGTATTATATACTTTACATAACAATATATACACATATATACATATATATATATATATATATATATATATATATATACTGTACATACCAGGGTGGTCTGAAAAGTTTCCGACGTCAACGTGAAGATGGCAGCACCCATCAATAAAATCTAGGGAACGTAGTTGTGTATCTATTGTCACGTACTCATCAAAATTTCAGCCATTTTGGACGAGCAGTTGTTATTTTACAGTCCTTTGAGTGAATCGATGTGAGTGTTTTTGTGAAAATGGAAAAAATCGAGTATCGAGCTGTCATTAAATATTTATTTTTGAAAGGCAATACGCCTACGTGGCTGTAAGAGCTTGGGAGACGATGAACGTTCGATACGTCCAGAAACTGCAACTACTGACGATAACATCGCTGAAGTTCACCAATTAGTGCTAGACGACCGTCGAATTAAAGTTGGGGAGATAGCAAAGGCTATGAATATGTCCAAAGAACGTGTTTGTTACATATTAAATCAAGATTTAGGCATGAGAAAGCTGTCCGCGCGTTGGGCGCGCATTTGCTAACGTTAGACGAAAAACGTGTTCGGATGAACATTTCCAACGCTCTGTTGGCGCAGTTTAGGCGCAATAAATCCGTGTTTTGGCGCCGATTAATTACTGTAGATGAAACTTGGATACACCATTATACGCCCGAAACAAAAATACAGTCAAAACAGTAGACTGTAAAGGGGGAACCGGCTCCAAAAAAAAGCAAAAACTATATTTCGGCTAGGAAAGTAAAGGCGACTGTTTTTTGAGATAGTCGTGGAATTATCTTAATCGATTATTTTCAAAAAAGAAAAAGTATTACAGGAGCCACCATTATACGCGTGAAACAAAAATACAGTCAAAGTGTGCACGACCCAAATCCTCGAGAAAGTTAAGAAAAATAAATAAGCTATTAGTATATATGTATATATAAGTATAAATAAAGTATCAATTCAATTTAATAGTAATAAAACAATTTAACAAAACATCAACAATATATATATATATATATATATATATATATATATATATATATATATAAATATATATACGTGTATATATATATATAATAAAGACTTACAACAACAGATGATTTAATCTAAATATTATCCTGAATAATCTTTTGTCTATTTTAGTATTAAAGATTATGTAAATAACATTAATTAAAATAAACGAACAGGAATATTTGCTTCTGCGTAGGTACAAAGGCAAAAATTTACTTCGAACTAAATACAGTTAACACTAACAAGCAGCTGTGAACTGAGCGTATTGCGCATATTAGAGAATTCCCATAACTTGTGTTTCGTGTTGGGTGAACGGAGAATCTCTCGTCCTTTCATTCAGTGTTAATTGCATATATATTGTGCTTGGTTTTGATAATAATACGAAATTCAAATAACGGCTTCGTTATATTTTTTAATTACGTATATTTTATATATACACCAATATCGGAACATACATATATAAAATATAAATTGCGTAACAATTTTATCTACCTTCCTTAGCAACAAAAACGACCCCCATTGTCAATTCATAAATTTTTAATAAAGACCTAGTAGGCCACGTCATATATAGTACCCCTGTAGTACACTAATCTTATTCCAATAGTACTGCCATTCTTCAAAAAAATGACATAAACCATTCTTTGAGAACTTCACCAAAATCACCACTAAATCCTTAACAGCTTCCATTTCTGCTCATAACTTCCATCCTTTTAGGTCTTGCTTATGCGTATAAATAGAAGGGGGTTACATAAGCACTATGTGGAGGATGCGGCACGCACTTGATGTTTTCGCTATTCAAAAATTCTCTAACAGTATCCACGTGAGTGGAAGCGTTATCGTAGTTAAGCTCCCATTCACTGAAAACAATAGATAACAAACGATTTACTACTAATGGCTCTCATTTTACAAATCGACTAATTACTTTGACAATATGATACGTTAGCTTTAATTATACTTAAATTACTGATGAATATAAAAACTTGTAACTACTGATACGTACAGTTTGTAAGTAATACTTTAAATTTATCTACCTTGACCCACTCGACGATACTGCATGAAGATAATCTGGAGTGTGTTCAAATCACCAAAAGCTTGTGACGATTGCAGTTGTATGAAGAATCTCGACGCAGGCTGAAAGGCATAGTTCCTAATAATTAAGGTATAGCGTCTCAAACTAATACAACCTGGTCTGGTGTTGCTAACTTTTATCAGAATTACTCAATTGCTGAGAACAATAAAAATAATTTCAGCTATTACATGGAACCCTAAAAATTTCACAAGAAAACTGTAGCTGCTAGTCGATTAAAATAAATGTAAGTTTTTATCGAGGGTTGTAAAAGGAATATTATACGAGCATATCACAAGATGGCGTCAAAGGGTCCACGCGGTTGGTTACAACAAAGAATTTTTCACCAATAAACTAATTCAACTTCGACTAAATTTAATTTAGATACAACGAAATCCGACAATTAACGAAGGAAATAAAGTGTTCCCCCGCAGTACCCAACTTAACACCATGAAGAAAGGCGGCTACAAACGCGTGTACACACTAAGACAACTAGTTCGGAAGTCTCCAATGTTCCGTTAACTTAATCATAAAAAAGTCCAGAAACAAGATGCACCAAAAAGTGTTGTAATTTCCGGTCCCATGTATACCTTTTGTAAAAGACAATTAATTTGTGATATTCGACAAAAGGCTAGCCCAAATTCGTAAATAAGTAACATCGACATGGAATTTTCTAATTAACACATAATTAAGAAAATAGCAACGACGGAGGGAACCATCATTATCTTAACCTAGTAAGAGACCAAACTTGCGGTAATACTAAGGAGGTGGTCCTAGTAATATAACACAGCAAAGATAAAAATTACTTAAGTCAATTTGAATTAATTAATCTGGTACGTAGACTTCCGCGGTTGTGGTCCTTACTATCTTCTTCTGGGTTTCCGGGCTGGAACCGCGTATAACTGCCGACGTTTCGTACCTACTCGTATGGGACATCTTCAGGATTCAACTACTGCTACTGTTGTTGCACTGAAACTGAGCAGTAGTTGAGCCCTGAAGATGTCCCATACCAGGGGGTACCAAACGTCGGCAGTTATACCAGTGACGCGGTTCCAGCCCGGAAGCCCAGAAGAAGATTGAATTAATTAATTATAAAACAAAGAGTCGCGGGCTTTAGAAACTCGACAGCACAACCGTCACGGGTCAAATTAAATCTGATGAAAATTGCGCTTTTAAAAATTCCAATGAATCAATTGATGATTAGAAAATTGGACAACATTTCACGAAAGGTATTAAATTACTATGTACAGTGAAGTTCACGAAATTTAGGACGGGGTTAAAATAAGCATATAACAACTCATAAAAACTATAAAATACGCAAATTCGTGTTCCAGTAATAGAAATAGAAATAAGTATTAAAATAAAATTAATATTTGTTTATTTCCTTACAGTTAACTTGGCCAAAACAGTAAGCCAACTTGGTTTATCATACACCTGTCTGACGTCTGAGTTGAATGGTAATCCACCCTTATGGATTACCCACAAGCGCGGAGCGTACCATGACGATTACTATATCAACAATGCAAGAATCTTACTAAACCAGTCGAATTTTAAATCGAAAAATGCCAAGCGTACTGAAGAACAGGTAAGAGTTAAATTACTTTTTTAAATACGTTTATTTGAACGTTACGAATATGTCTACGTAACAGCTGGATAAAATACATTTTCAAATGTAATTATAATGGAGAATATATAAAATTATGACTGCACACATTTGACGGCCAAAATTAAATACGTTTCATATGTTTTATAATTAAACTAATAGCATGAAAACCACATAGAGCTTATCTATTAAATAAAACAAATTTCAATTTGAATTCACTAACTTAAATAAATACTCTGATGGGCGAATGTTTCCATTTTGGAAAAAATTTTAACAAAACGTAGTTTCATAACGATAGTTTCGACCTATCACGATGTGTTTAAATAATGATAACAAATCCAATTTCATTTAACAATGTTGGAAATCCATTTTCATTTCACGAATTATGAACATATTTATTATTTACGAAAGAATGCAGATATTTAAATAAAGTTGCTTTTGTAGTGCTTTGTGGATGTAATTAAATACAACTTTAATTAAATTTTAAACTTCTTTATTTTCCGAATAATAATAATTACTATTATTAGTATTATTACTATCAAATTCCTGCATAGAATGAATAAATATATAAAATAAATCAAATATCACGCAATACACAAATACTAAATCTAAGAAAATACAGGATGTTTCAAAAAGAATATACGTATTTCGAATACATATATTTATTAAACTTTAAGATATACGAATACGAAACTTTACACACATATTTACGAACCTCTCAAGTTCAGACTACAGATGTTCAATACCTCCTCCATCAGTGACACGAACAATATCACGTCGATACTCAAATTCCTCCCATACTCGGGCAAGCATGTTCTTCGTTACCTATGTTATAGCAATATGGATCCAGTTCTTCAACTCTTCCAAGTTCTGTGGGAGTGGTGCTCCATAAACGTTGTCCTTAACGAAACCCCACCGGAAGAAGTCACAGGGTGTCAAATCTGGTGATCGTGGAGCCCAGCCGAGACATGCTAAGTCGCCAGCTCCTTGACGACCAATCCAACGGTTCGGTACAGTTTCATTTAGATAATCACGCACTTGCCGACTCCAGTGTGGGGTTGCCCCGTCTTGTTGAAAAATGAAGTTGTCTTCGTGCAGTCTCGGAAACAACCAGTTTTGTAACGTAGCGAGATACTGCTGACCGTTAACCGTGTTTCCATCAAAGAAGAATAGGCCGTAAACAGATGATCGGGATATCGCACAAAACACATTGATTTTAGGCGAATCTCGTACATGTTCAATGGCTGCATGTGGGTTCTGTAGACCCTAAATTCGCACATTGTGTTTGTTTACCAGACTACTAACATGGAAATTCGCTTCATCACTGAACACGATGCGTTGTGTGAAAATGTTATCATTTTCAATAGCATCATGAATCTCGTTACAAAATGCCACACGTTTCCGTTTGTCATCAGGACGCAGAGCTTGTAACAACTGTAACTTGTACGGCTTCATAACCAATCGACGTCTCAAAACACGCCAAATTGTTGTTGTAGGCAGTTGTAACTCCCGACTGGCACGACGAGTTGATTTTGATGGATTACGTCGGAAAGCAGTTTGAATTCGTGCAACATTTTCTTCGGAAACACGAGGGCGGCCAGGACTCTTTCCTTTACATACACATCCTGTATCTGCAAACTGTCGATACAATCTGCGAATGTTCCACCCATTCGGAGGCTCAATTTGGTAGCTCAACCTGAAACGTCTTTGCACTGTAATCACGGGATTGCACTTCACAAACTCGAGATCACAAAATTGTTTCTGCTGCGGAGTCACCATTTTAAACATATGACGATTACCAAGAAAAATAGAAGACAACTGACATCTAGCGGCTATTAAATAAACTAGACTATGTATTCGTTTCTCCAATAGCCGAACCGAGGCGCAGCGATCGATAGTTTAGACAAAATAATACTTTGTAATACGTATATTCTTTTTGAAACACGCTGTGCTTGCAAAACAAAACACCCATACACAAAGCAATCATATTAATAGACAACAAATTAAATCTAAAACAAAAAAAAGGTAGAAGAAGAAATTTAAATAATAACCTCACCACGAAAGAAACATAAATTGCTGGTAAAAAACATTAGAAACACCCACTACAATATCATGCAAGACATAAGCATGGATAGAAATGATCATACCTTGGCTAAAAATGGAACAATTGTTCTCAGAAGGATTTGTATTAGCAATATAATAATCGCCACTGTAATCGTCACAAAGAACCACAGAAAATACACTGAAAAATCTTTAGAAAATGATTATTTCAGATAATGTCATCAGTACAAATAAACTATAAAACATATAACGAAAGGATGTAAATTACTTATTGGGAAGGACTATACAAAGAGACACAATATTACAACGAATTGTACACCAAGAACTTGCGCTCAAACATTTGTTCATAAAGCCAATATATTACAAATACACTCTACAAAGTATCATTTTCTGATGTATAATAAATAAAACTTGCAAAAACAGTTGCATACGACTCAAGCACATCTATAAGTTTAAGCTTAAACACAAAGACTGAGGAAGGAATAATAATAAACGCAAGTATATCATTCTAACAGAAAAGCTATAGGAACGGTGGCATCAATAACAAAAATAATTTATAAAAAATTCCATGAAAGCCTTAAAGAACTTGATCTCATTACAGATATAAATATATGTTATTTTTTATGTTTTCGTAGAAGTATGATGAAGGTATTTTCTCATGTTCTATGCCGCATGTGAGTTGTGCCTTAACAAGGACCGTTCTCGCGACGTTTTAATGAGATCGCGCTTGTCATCTTCTGGAGCTGGTCTGTCGCACGATAAAGCTGAAGATCGTCTGGTGTGTGTCTAATAGTGCCCCTACTAATACGTTACTGTATTCGAAGGAAGCGTTATTTTACTAGCGTCGCGCCAGCTTTGTAGTCGATTCGTATATTTATGTGAGGATTGTGTTATATCGCTCTTCGTTTGAGTGTTAATCTGTTGGTCAGCTAGGAGCGGCTTCCATGTATGTGGGCAAACATTGACCGTCAACAGGTTTATTGAAGCTGTTAGGTCTCTTTTCTATCTCTCATAATTCTTGTCGCTAGGTGGTTTTCGCTCTTCGCTAAAACCGATGTTGTCGAAGTCGATAGAATGTCTTGGTTGTGCTGACGATGATGTTAGAGGAAAACATGGAAAGTTGTCAAGTCAAGAAAAAACCAACATCATCATTAACAAAACTTTTAATAGGACGTTCTATCGACTTTAACAATACCAAAGTTATAACAAAGCACGAAAACCTAACGACAAGAATTATTAGAAAATCCATCAAAATAGAAAAAAGACCTAATAGCCTAAATAAATGTAAAAAGATCCATAGATAAAAGCCGCTCCTAGGTTACCGACAGGAAAACACTCAAGCGAATCGCGACAGAACACTGTCACATACAAGCATACGAACTGATTGGAAATATACAACCATAGAGACTAGTCGCACACAGTCGAGTGTGCGACGTCAATGCACGAGGGCAATGCCCTCGTCTAAAACAGAAAGTAGAGACACTACTTTAGCAAGCGACAGACAAGAGAAATGTGATATTGTTGAAACGTTAAGGGACGATCTTTTTCGAGAACCCGAGAAAATATACCCTATATATATATATATATATATATATATATATATATATATATATATATATATATATACATCTAAAACTATTATTTTTAAGACTTGCTCAATCGTCAAAGGATTTCTGAATACACAAATCAGAACACAATTTCGTCTACATTTATTTATAAAGATAATAGTAACGATAATCATATTCCTTCTTATATAAATACAAAATATCTTAAAACTTAATTTACCGTTTTATGCCGTAATAACAGCAGAAACAGCTGCGTATAGTCCGAGCTTAAATCCATGAAATGTGAGTCGAGAGAAAAATTTCCCGGCTTTAGGCCGAGAAAGTGCGAGAAAACGATATAATATTAATACTTAACAGAAGTGTATTAAAATTAATATTATTCAGTAGTTTACCAGAAAGGTGTAATTAATGGAATTATGCCACCCATTACAACTATTGCAAAGAGCATATGGTGAAAATGCTGTAAGAAAGTAGAATGTGCTTGAGTAATATAAAAAATTCAAACATGAATGAGTATGTACCATATAAGAGATGAACCCAGAAACTGACAGTCAACAACAAAAATAATAGGCGTTAATTTTAATGATATCAATGAAAAATAAGTTTTATGAACCTAAAAGATAGTCAATCTGGTACGTAGACTTCCGCGGTCGTGGTCCATGCTATCTGGTTCTGGGCTTCCGGGCTAGAACTGCGTCATTTGTATATCTGCCGACATTTCGTACACAATTGTATGGGACATCTTCAGGGCTCAACTACTGCACTGAAACTGAGTGTGAGTGAAACAGTTTCAGTAAATCAAGTACAAATTATAACACGACATTTTTCGACTTAAAGTAAAGCATTAGCACTACTCTAGTAACAGGCCAAGATCACGCTGAAGTATCTGCATTGTATACGTTGAGATAATCTTTGCATAAATTTTATAGGATCAACGTATTAAAGAGTAAAGAATATGAGAATCGACTTGAGAAACTAAATCGTTAATAAAGTAAATAGTAATAAAGAATCCAATTGGATACTTGAAGAACATTTAAAATGGATTCATTGAAACAATATACGATTATAAGTCATGTGGCACCTTCGTTTAGATATATAAACGAAAAGGGAGGAAAATTGGTAGAAGTAGGAACGAGGCCAAAAGTGTATTATAACGTTTCTGTAACAAATTACACGATTTATCAAATCAAATGCTTTAGTCAGGTTGGTATAAATTAATTAAACCTAAACTGATCCATATTACCGTCGACCTATTGGCCCAAATCTGGCTATTAGAGAACATCAGAAGTCTTAAAGAAATTATTTAAGGAATGTCAACTGTAAAGACTCCTTTCGAAATAATGAAAACGAACAGGATTAAAAGAATTAAGAACGAGGCCACAAAAGTTTAGTTTATAAACTAAACTCTTTTGGTTATGAAATTTTGTTACACGCAACAAATCTTCATAATCGGGCAAACCAATTGCTTTAGATTGTTTGTTAAATTACATAGATCTATCCACGCTAGTTAAGAATTACCTCGACGTGACTCATATTTGACTCTTAGAGAACACCAGAAGTCAGAATGAAGCTATTGAAATAATATCCATTATCATAACTTCTTCATATATATGTATATGAGATCGAAAGAAAACTAAATTAGGTAGAAAAACAAATCATAAGAATCTACTTCATGTAGCAAAATTACAGAATCGAACAAAAGAAATCCTGTCCACGCTTGTCTTTAATTTCCTCGGCGTATTGACTCAGATTCGCCTCTTAGGAAACATCAAAAATTGGAATTCATTTATTAGGATTCATTTTAAATACGTTAAATCGAAAAGAATTGAAGAATTACGAAGGAGATAGAAGAGTCTAATTTACGTAATGATACTCCATAAGGAATCGAGTAAAATTCTTTAGTCGGTATAAATTACATGGAGCTGTCCATGTTTATTCCGTCATCGACTTATTGTGCTCTTGCAACTAACTTGATAAGTGCTGATAAACCAGAGATAAAATCATGTTAATACAGTGAAATAAAGAAATGGGTATTGCTAAAAAGCTTGCACTGTCTCATATATTTTAGCCAAATTAGAAATAGTAGGAGATGGATCTGTAATTATTTAGTAATTCACTATGTGAACTACTGTAATATCAGGAAATAAGAGACCACCTCAGTCCAGTAGTACGAAAATTGTAAATATTTATTTATTGAACAATCTAATTAAGTGCCTATTCAGAAATGCTCATACAAATACATAGAATTTAAATTATATTTCCCATTGCTGTATAACCATAGATGCAAATATATTTTCACGATTCAAAATCCAGTTAACAGCTTTTATTAATTATGAAACGCGTTAATAATTTCACCATATCGATATTCTGGCGCCGCCATCATTTCTAGCACGTCATTATTCGAAATTCACGGTCCTAGATATGTATAATTTGAACGGATCAAAGAGCAATGTGCCTGTAGTCGGTATCGAACAATGAATATCTTAACAAACGTAACCAAGTTATAAGATACACGTTCACCGTACCGATGTGTCTGGAGTTCCCTAAGGGTGCCCCGTTATAGAGGATCCACCCACGACCTTATTGTAAATACCCTTTCGGGAGCGATTTGTCGGGCCGAATTTGTATTCCAATTGATCCCGTGTACATATTTAGTCGAATGTCAACGGCATTCGATAATAATTGCGTTACATAAATGGGAGTTAAATACAGGAGAGACCTATTGATTAAATCAAATGCCTCAAATCTAACATTCCGTATTTCCCAATTGTATGTTGATAAAGCACGGTAACGTATACAAAATGTAGTTCCAATCGAAAATCATATTGCATACCATGGACGCTCTAATTGTAATAAATATACGGGATAATATTAAATCTAAATAGCAAAGCACCTCTAGAAGCTATTCAAAATTTTACTTCGCAGTTTGAGAGAACAATGTTCACCATCTGCTTCACACATATATACGCCATCGTCTAGTTTTGAAAATGACGCCGACCGTCCTATTCTATGCCAGAGTCTCTCTGAATTCCCGCATTAATCTCCTGGTCAAACTTGAAGATACTGCCTCAATTTCGTAACGTATGGCAACTTTCAGACCGTTTAGTATTCGCGGTTTCCCATGGTACACTCATGTTTCGGGCATCCAAAAAAAAAGGTCGTAAAGTGCAAGATTGAGCAACGGACTGTTCGTAGAATGTCACTTCGTAAGAAGATCATGTCCTGGAAAAATTTCTATTAGAAGGTTCATCAATAACCTTGATATATTTGCGGTAGTGAAATCCTTCTGAAACCCTACTTCGTTGAGTTTCAGCTGCAGGAATTTGCGAAGCATCTATATGTAATAGTCAAAAATTACTGACACAATTCTGTCTCCCTCTTCGAAAAAATATGTACCTATAATTCCAAATGCAGTGATAGCACACCAGACAGACCCAGCACCAATAATTTTGTTTATTGAGGTAGCAAAAAATGAGCTTCATCACTTAACAGTAGACTATCATCAGCTAGAACAGCTTTCAGAACAGTCTCACAAAATACTCTATGGTTGCACAATCATATTCACTGGATTACTGCACAACCGTCATTTTGTAAAGATAAAACTCCATCTCTTTGTGTCTTTTAATAATCCCATAGCAACTGTAATCTACGAACCGAACATTGAGAGAATGTGAAATGGGTTGTCTTACTGCACCGATGTTCCCTGACCTTCGCTTTAAAAGTTGAACTCGTTGTTTTCGAATTGGTTACCAATGGTAAAATTCCTCTCAGAAACTAGTATTTCGTTCAAGTCTAAATTGTATACCAAATTGTGTTGTGGCAACAAAATCGCCATCTTTTAAGTAAATCTGAATCACGAGCCCACATTGTCCTCCTAGTACAATATATTGTAGTATGTAAAGTAAATGGAAGAATATAGAATACTGGATAAAGTAAATTATAAACTGCGAAAATTTGGTCTCAACATAGATCTCGAGAAAGGTGTTGAATTTCCCAGGTCAAAGACAGGCAAAGCAATTCCTTATGAGATTATAAATTCAGCAAACTATGTATAGATTCTGCCAAGTAAACCAAAATCTCACGATCCACCACTACTCCATTCTCAAAGCTTGACAAGAAGACGGCTTCTACGAACGGGAGATAAATATCTTAAAGCAGTACTTTATACAGAAAACCCGCTATCCAAGCTGATAAGTCTAATTAAAAAGATCACGTTAGAAAGCGTACTGTTACGGGATAGGAGAATCGCAATAGATTTGAACAGAATTTAAGCTAAGTTGTAGAGATTACGCTTTGTACAATCCAGTCCGAAAACCGAGACCCAAAAAGCAAAGAAATAAAAGGTTAAATTCAACGATAAATGCCACGGTAAATCTTTTTTGAAGAAGATACTTTAATGCCAAACTGAGGAAACCTTACGGAATCTTTTTCTAATGGATGACTATAGCATCGTCATAATAACCTTGAAGGAAATCTGTGCAAATTCCAAAATTTAGCTTATTCTGGCTTCCATCTATTCTCAAAGTTTAAAATTTCCTTTTCTGAACAGCTTTTTGTTAAAGAAGAAGCCACTGCATCTATTGGAAGGTATCTTACAAAGCTTATGAAAAAGCACATCATGGATGATTTAATGACTTTAGAATATTAGTTTCGAGGAAAATTATTGTGAATATCATAAATATTTTTGAAATGAGTAATTCTTTAGTATCTCATTTCAGAAACATATTAAACCACCTCTTTGTAACGATAAAAAGAAAAATTATTTTGATCTGAATAATAAATAACAGGAAAATACATGATTAATTACTTAAATTCTTTCTTATACTATCTCTTTAATATATCAAAGCTAATATATTTTAAAATTTCTCTTTTAATTATAATAAAAATCTCTTTTTACGACTTTGACCGCTTGACTTGGCAGTCGTATTACATAAAAGCTCTAATGCGAATAATGTACAGGAATCCGTCATCCCAAAAGTTTTAATATTCTTTCGGGGTCGGACGAAGGAGCAACGTCGAATAATTCCCCATTATAGGTGGACGTTTATGGAGGTCTGTCCGGGTGAAACTCTACTGGGGGAAAAGCCAAAACTACCATCCATTAACTATGAAAAGAGATTGCTTTTTATTGGTCCTTGCGGGTATACAAAAACATTCGTTCCTTTTTGTATGAGCATTTGATAATTTGTTGAATACTTCTCCATTAAAACTTTATGAATAATTAAATTATTCTGATCAAGTTTTACTATTTTGAAACTAACGTATATTGCTATTATAATGGTATGGAAAATATTTTGAAAATATTTCTTTCAAAATAGTCTACCTTAAGAATTGTAACTCCAATCATTAAATTACTTTTTACGGATTAAACATTTAGTTTTACGTAAATATATAAATAGATATCTCAATTTTGTCAATTTCATGTGTCTTGATGGTTAAAAAAAAAGATCGATACAATTTTCTAGTGTTAAGAGCCTATATTTCGTCATTTGCTATTTAAATTTTGTAAAAATAAAGTCTTAAACACACCCACATTGAATGAAAAACGATGGAAGCGCAATCAAGTGATCATAATGGTGAGTCTAATCTAGCTGATATAATATATAGACAAATAAAGGATATAAATTTAAAAGTAAAAGCACGTGTCGTCTACTTTTAATTAATATGTTAACACTCTCCGATTATTTGCACATTCATAGATGTGTCGTGATGTAGATTCCAATAATTAGTCACTGACATTTTCTATCATCATATCCTAGGCTATCTAACGTTGAAGAAACTCCTGACCGTGTAGTGAGCATACCAAACTGCTTCACATCTGATATTCAATAGCCCATACATATTCTATTGGAAAAATATCGAGAGATTTTGGAAGATGTGGCAAAAGATGCACATAAGCTTCTCCAAAGAGGCTTAGAGATACCCTTGTCGCATGGGTACGCGTAGTTCAATAATTTTTTCTAAGTAACACTAGACAATCAGTGTATATCTGATGAACACAAGAAGAGCTATTCTCATAGGTAAAAGGACCCCATAGCATAACTCTAATAGTTTGGTGAACAAATATTTCAACAAAATTCGTCACCAAAGAGAAAACGAAGCCACTCGTTATTCCATTGAAGCCTTTCCTTCCTAAGAATAAGTTGTAAGACAAGATACAATCGATGAGACTTAAGTCCAAAAGATTTCACCCTACAATAGACTATTCAAATGGTCACTTGACGACTCTAACGAAAAATTACAATTGACCTTTTCACCGAAATTCGACCTTTTTAAGTTGTGTTTGGGCTATACTCATCTCTTCCCCAGCTTTTTTGCCCATCCTCAATCTACGCTCAACAATATCTAATAACGATCGACTTCGATTTGACCAATTTCAATGAAAAATAAATTCACCCTTCTCAGACCAATACTGCCGTTTCTCTGAAAATCGTTCAATTGAGGACAATTTCTACATTCTTAGACTCTAACTGTAGCAAAGGAATATAAAAATAAAAGCTTAAACTAACCAATAATATCAAAAAAGTCATACAAATTAACACAAAAAACACTTGTTAATTAGAATAGATATATGTATTTACAAAATAGCAACTACAACATTGTGATATTTCATTAGTGGAACATGTCTGACTATATTACTAAACAAATGCTCATCCGTACTATATGTTTCAATTTCTATGCCACCGACATATCAAGGGAGTTGATCAATGAGATCAGCCATCCAACATCGTTAACTTGATAATTTTTATATCAAATGGTGAACAAACTTAATTGTCAAACCCCGTATATATCTCCGCCGTAAAAGATACTAAAACAATCTCAAAAGAATGAAAGGGGTTCTCGCTATTTTCCATCATACACCTTTCTTTTTATTACAGGTACTGCACAAAATCGACGAGGTGCTTATACCAGTCAGTTCACCCAAATCGTCTGCCAATCCCCTCTTCAATCCGAATGCCTGGGATTTCATCGACAAATTCGATTCACTCAACTTCAAGACCTATCGAACAAGGTGAGTGTTCACTCGATATGGATGTAGTACTTAGATCTATTCATTAAAAACAATACGACAAGAACTGATGATATTTAAAAGAATGAATTCATTTCTGTGTATGAAAGGAAATATTAAACATTTTATTTTTAGGAAACCCTAATTCTGAACTATTCAGAATAAAATGTTCGAACTTTATTATTTAATTTTTTAATCATTTTTGTAGAATTTTTCGCCAGAGAATAGAGCAAATGAAGAAGCAACAAATTTTCACAAACGACGGCCCACATACATTCTTCATTGCAATTGACGAAGGATTTAAGGTTAGTTATAATAAAAAAGAGTTAATAAAATCATTTTTCTTTCGATGAAATGAATATATATTGAGTAACGTGTGTACAAAACTACATAAGTGCAATAATTATTTCTTGTAAAAGTAAAACTCTAAAATTTCCCTAAAAATAGTTAAAATTATAGCTACTTAAATACTCAATATTCGAGCATACACGTCATACGAATAAGCTACTTTACATATTTTTTTCAATTTATACAGTTTTGACATTGTATTGGAAGCATATTATATCGAAACTAATTAGTCTTCACAAATAATTAAAAACACTTTCAACTAGATTCTTCTCAGAAGAACAAGTTAATTTAAAATTGTATATCAATTGAAGTACAAATAATAAGGCAAGTCACGTACGTATATACAAAAGATATACGAAAAGATCAACGAGAACGGTTTTGTAACAAAATTGAAAAAGTTTCGAAAGGATGTCAAAGGCATAGAAAAAACGTTGAAAATTGGTGGTAAAAAATCTAAAAAAGGACCCAATCATAAATTGGAAGGGAGTTAGGAAACAAACAAACTTGAAAGAGATTCGTTAAAGAAGTTCATAATTTCCATAATCTATAAATACAGCACGTGAGCAGCGAACTCGTTTAAATATAAAAGTAACACACTAATTGTTAAGCATGGTTTAGGAAAACCTTCTTTGTCGCGTAGTTTCAGAACAAGAAACGCATCCAAATTATCACATCAATTGATAGACAACTCGTTTCATTAGATTTGAACAAGACATAGTTGCAAAAACCACTTCAAATTGAATTAGTATGCAGCATCTAAAGATAAGTGTATTATTGAGAACGAACATAGACATCCCATTTCTGCCAACCAAGACGGTAAACTCAATATCAGACATCCTGTATACTATATTAACTATCGCCTTCGGGATAAGATGGGTTAACATCTGCAGTGTTTCTAAAAATACAACAAGTTTTTCCCGATATATTTAATTTAATCTTTTCAAACTTTGTCAGTGATTTCAAGAAAAAAAACTGAAAAAAAATTTTTATTGAGCACTAACATTATCAAATTTGACGTTTAAAAAAATTAGGCAAAACTCACTTCATCTAACTTCAGGAGATGAACTTTTAATTTCACTCATTTCATATTTTCATTCATCTCCCAAAATATTTTCTATTTCAACCACGCCAAAAAATTTAAGATTATATTCCCTTTTTAGTAAATGCGTATCATTTTTCTTAAAAATTCAATCCATTGTAAGCGCAATTAACATTAGATAATCTGAAACAATTTAAAATTTGAATTCGATTATTAATCAGGAAAACAATTTGGCTATTTCAGGATTCCAAAGCAGAATCTATTGACGGTAGAGTCATCGATGGACACGTAATACCGAGAAGGGTCCTCTTCACTTCACCAACAGATAAAGATTATATGTTTGAAACGTTAGCTGTGGGTGATAATGTCAAAGTTTTTATCACATTCTCTCAAGATCCAGAGAGCAAATCAAAAACTAGTAAGTCAAAAAACGAGTTACACATTATTTAATAAAGGTTCTGTATGCCTATTGTTATTACTATTAAATTTATGCTAGCTTACTAAATCGTCAAATTTTCATAGTTTACATCAAAAGTCACACCATAGTGAGCGAAGGAAATATCACCAAAGGTGTTGTGATGGCCGCCATTAAGGAAGCCAACATACCGGTTAAAAATGGAGTCATCCATTTGATCCACAAGCCCCTCATCATTGTGGATCATTCCGTGAAGCAGTTCTTGGAAGTGAGTTAATTTTTTAGTTTGTCATTTTTTTTTAGTAAAAGCTTGTAAAATATGTATATACATAAGCAAAGAGATATTTAACATATTTTTTAATTAACGCGATAGAATATAAGTACATACACTGGTACGACAATTAAAGGGAAAATTTCAATCAATTTATTTAAAATTAGACATCGTTTTTGAATATAGTATTTTTACACTGTTAATTATACAATAATGTAAATGTATATTTTTCTTTAGAAAAGGTTTCGTACTGTCGAAGGTAGTAGTAAAAAGATCTAATCTTTTTCGATTTTGTAAATAAATTGTCGTAATTATAAATTTTATTACATAATTAAATAGACTAAAGCTAAAACAAAAACAACTAAAGCTTGTTACAAGATTACGAGTTTTGAAGAATTTGAAGTCGTTACCAGGACCTTGCAATATGCGTTATGTATGTTAATTATTTAGAAATCGTTTCTGCAGATTCGTGTATGTACATACGTCATCAAAATGTTATATTTATTTTACCTGCAGGAACTAAATTCATTTTTTTTAAATTTTGTGTTATCCAGCGTGTAAAATATAATACATAAATATATAACAAAAATATTTCGGGAATAATTAACTTCAAAATTGAATTTTGTAAGTAGTTAGGCAGGCTTTGCAGCACATCTCTCATCTGAAGTATAAAAGCTAGTTACCAAATATTGGCCGCCACATCTATAAAATTATTGCAACGAGTAGCTCCTTATTCGCTAGAAAAATAACACCTTTGAAATATTTTTTTGAATCAAATCCATATTATACAAATATCAGATTCAAGTTCTTTAAATACTATCATCTGTGGAAGGTGCTAATGCTAGTTAAAGATTGATAAGTTTGTTACAGTCACTTATATAGGAAACGAATAGAGAATTGAGATACAAAGGAACTTTTTGTGTAAAAATTCACTTTTATAAATAATATGAAGGACTTTTTTTCTTTGTAATTCCGTAATTTGCATAATGAAACTTCTCTGTGGATATAAAGTTTGTTTCAAATTTCGCGATTTTCTTAAAGAATAAATAAAACACATAATTTGCATTCACTTTCAAAAACTTTTTATTGGTAATTGAAGTATCAGTTATGACATTTATATACGAAAAATAATATCTGCCAAATGGCCTCCTCTTGTAGCTCCACAGACGGTAATATTTTCAATGGCATTTCGATATAATTGAGACTCTATATCACCAATGACACGAATAATTTCATCTTTTAAAGCAGGACTTGATTGTGAATTGTTTTTATAAACCCGACTTTTCACATAACCTCAAATAAAATAGTCTAACAGTGTCAAATCACATGATCTTAGTGGCCAGTTAACATCACCGTTTCTTGAGATTACACGTCCAGGAAAGTTTATTCTCAATAAATCAATGGATTCGTGTGCAAAGTGAGGTGTAGCGCCATCCTCTTGAAACCACATGTCCTCTAGATCAATATTCATTAATTCAGGCCACAAAAATTCGGTTATCATCCGACGATATCGATCACCATTGACAGTTACAGCTTTACCAGCAGCATTTTTAAGGAAGTAAGGTCCAATTACACCACCTGACCATAATGCACACCAAACAGTAACTCCTTTAGGATGCATAGATTTCTCATGAATAATTCGTGGATTATCCTCACCCTAGTTTATTTTGGAATATATATGAAAAACTCCAATTTCCATCGTGTTGAAACCAAATGAAAAGATTTATAGTAATTATAATATACTTTATCGCCCAAAAGGCAAACCCAATTACAGGGAAAAAATAATGTACATAGCACGTACAAGAAATAACTATTTACAAAAGTAAATGAAATTGTTGAAGAAATAAATAAAGATAACAGAAAATAAATAAAAGCAATTGAAAATTATGAATTGACGCTACCCACAAAAAAATTATTATAAATATTGTTTGCGTTCCTATACATACGAATCAAAGGAGTTTTCCAAAAAAGATTTGTCCGGGGCATGCGGTACATAAATATGGACGCATTTCTAGAGGAAGAAAGATTTGCTAGCAGACACCATGAAATGGCTGATGTAAAGTTATTGTTCTCGAGACAATGTCCATGGTTGCTTGAATTAATAATTACAATAACGTGCCGATTTTCCTTTATCATATGTTTACAATCCCTTTTGCCTACAACTGCTTTGGACGCGAAGTACAAAACTCATCCTTTTAAGATTCATGGTCAAAATTTAATCAATTCAACAAATATTTTCTGGTAGCTAATAAAGCTGAAGTCGTCATTTAATCAACTTCTTCAGTTCATTAAAACATTCTTACTGACTTGAATTTTTAGGAACTTCGATACAAATGACTGCAAATTCAGCATCCCGAAAAATGAAATTAAAATGTTATGGCATTTGTGTCAACAAATCCACGTATAGCACTAAAGTATTTCGATGTCTGTGAATCAAGATGATTAATGCAATATTATTATAATTTCTTTATGAAGAAATTTTGGCCACGTACTTTCGAAAGCTCAACTAATAGTCTCAAAAAGATGTGTTGACATGCTATATTTTGTCAATTATGTCAGAAAGTTCTCAACTTTATTTCATAAATATTTGAGAATTGAAATAGTTTTTTATTAAACAGATTTCATTGACTTAAATGACATTTATGAATTTATTAATAAATCAATCTCTAATAGTTAAAATTTAAGAAAACATATTCATATAAGTTAAGTCACTCTAATAAGCTATTTAAAGTGGTCTAGAAATATAATTTTTTTACAATTTGATAGAATGATAATTATTCTCGAAAGTTTATTATTTCACCTGGTATATAAATTTTATATTTTAATAATATCAATTTGATAATTAATTAAATTAAATTACATAAACAATATTTTATTTTGAACAATTAACACACTTCTGGAACAATATTAATACATTTTTTTTCTCCACCGGTATTTTTGCGGAACGCACTGCAGTTCAAGGTAAAAAGAACAAAGAAAAATAACCACCACTCTTTACTTACAACACCACTACTAACAAATTAGAATTGTGAAACTCTCGTAATGAAGTAATGAAGTATTAAGCATTGCGCATTTGGAACTCAATTAATTTACATAATTCATCGCTTAAATTGTCCTCTTTATCGATACACAAAAACACCGAACAAACGGCACTGTGCAACAACCACTTTGTTAAGCTTTACATTGCCATAAAAGAGCACTTCATCATGTGACATTGTACACATTTAACACCAGCAAGAACGTAATCTGTACACGCTAAGTTCACTTAGAAGTTCCGTATACACAAACTGCAGTACTTATACATAACACTTTCTCGAGTTTTGCATGAGTTTTGGGGTTAATTTAAAAGGAACACAATGAACACCAAGACTATAGATACCTTGAGTATATAAAACTCTTTTGTCTTATACTTACGATGTCTTTTACTTTTATCATTTATGAACATTCCTATATGTATATATTATAACTGTAGATATATATATATATATATATATATATATATATATATATATATATATATATATATATATATAAATTCTAGTTAGGCATGATTTTGCATGAAAATAATCTAGTAGCTTTAAATTACTTAATAAGCTTAATAAAGTTGGATAATTTTAAACTACTTATATGTGTTTGAGTTTGCAAATTTACACGCGTACATACATTAAGTTATTTATTACGTTTGCTGTGTAATATATGTATATTGTTTAGTTAGATTAATTGTAATGTTAATCTCTAATTAGATTTGTAGAAATTTATTAACTTGATGACTATATACAATATGTAGTTTGATTATATCAGTAATACATTTGGGACTGCCTCTAAAATCCCTTCCCTTTACTAATATGTATTATGTTGTCTAATGATAATCATAGGATATTTAGTAAATCTAGAAAAGTAAAAAGTATCTCATCTTAGCAGGAAATAAAATATGAAAGTCACGAAATATAAAATCTGAAGATTGTTATAACACGAAATGGAAGTAATAAACTTAAAAGTATGTACGAGGGTGGTCCCAGAAGTACCTGACCCAACAAACAAAACACATTTTGGAAAGAAATATATTTATTTTTCAACATAATCCCCTTTCAGCTCTACACACTTTTCCCAGCGATGTTCAATAAGTTCGATACCCTTTTTATAGTAAGAACTGTCTTGCTCCTCAAAAGAGCCATTAACTGCCGGCATCACTTCTTCGTCGTTAGAAAATCTGAGCCATTTTCTCAAGTTTGGGAACAAAAAATAATCCGAGTGGGCTAAATATGGTGAATTGGATGCATGAGGTAGCAATTTAAACTTTAATTCACTAATTTTGGCCATTGGAATAACGAATTTGTGAGCTGGTGCATTGTCCTGATGAAACAACACTTTCCCCTTAGACAAACGCGGCCGTTTTTACCGGATTTCTTCGCTCAAACGTTGCAATAAATTCAACCACTGCGATGCCCGTCTTGACAGCTCGTACGTTCTCGTACACCCTCTCGGCACCCATCTTACACACAGCTTTCTCATATCCAAATTTTTAGATAATATGCAATGTACCGCATTTGGTCGACCACTACGATGCTCATCTTGGCAGCACTTACGATCTCGTTTAAACTCTGCTACCCAATATTTCACTGTTATAAACGAAGGAGCAGACTCACCCGGAGTAGAATCCAGGTCAGCTTTTATATCGGTTGGGCTAAGGCCTTTCAAATAAAAGTATTGTGTCACGTAACGGTGACCAATTTTCTCCATTTTTACAAATTCACTAAAAATATTCACTATTGAGGGCTGCCAAGCAAATACTAAACAACGTGACGTCTTTAAACTTGAAATATATGCTTTATAGTTTGTGTACTTTCTAATACAGTGATATTTTTTCAAACAACTACCGCCATCTCTAGGTCAGGCCAGGTACTTATGAAACCATCGTATTTAATATTATTCTTCATATGAGAAGAAAAAGAGATGAACTTTGCTCCAAACGTAAAAAGAAAATCTTATTTAACAAGCAAGTTCTCAAAGCAACATGGACTTACTGCATCCAACTATGGGGTTGTAACTAACAAAGTAACATCGCTATCAATCATCATTATCAAAGCAAAGTAATGAGGAACATCGTTGATACGCCTTGGTACGTAAAAACACAGACCTCCATAAGAGTCTGGAAGTAGAATTTGTCAACCACAAAATTGGTTTTGCACAAAGCCATGAAGAAAAACAAAGACTGCATAATAAATTCTTTTAAAACATTCATCAAGAAGAAAACTGAAGAGAACTAAACCACTGAATTTGGTTTAAGTATTAGTAAAAAAGAGCACATAATAGTGGTAACACTAAGTTGAAATAATCTATAATAAGCAGAACTTTAATAATTTAGATTAGAACTAAATTGTTCAATCGTCACAAGGCTAGATCTAAGAACAGATTGTAATATGCCTAAACAGCAAACGTTTCAGTTTATGTACTTTCTTCTTCTGATATTTTAGTATTGTTTGTTTTCATATTCAATTAACGGAAGAAATTTAAAGAATATTTTTTATGGTTTTCTTATTTTTAATATCGATTATATTGAATCTACATAATTGAATTGTGCAGCTGCCTAGAGTCGAGCAAGATACAGATTGCTTTCAACTGGAGAAGAAACAAAAATTATAAGCACTACGATCTTATTACAAAAATGAAACAACTTTGAAATTTGAGACTTTATTGGGCTATAAAAGAAAATTATATAACGTTCTTGAATTTAATTCCTAAACTAGGGCGTATAACAATACGAGCTCAAAAAGATTAAATTATGCACAGACACAGGTATTTACTTACGAACCATCTAATCAAAATAACTTCGAGGGCAAACTAAAACACAAAACCCAAATAGGGAAATATACGCTATTCAGACCCTTTAAAACATTACTACAATCAATTGTATTCCCCCATAAAGGAAATTCTCAACCATTACTCATTCCAAATACCTTAAAGGCGTTTCTATAATTATTGAACTGTAGCAGTAAGAATTTCCCTTTTAGAATATTCTCGTTGAAATGTTATATACGGGCTGAATTTAATCAAATTACTTAGCAAAGTAGTCATCAGTTAACCAATTTTAAGGGATATATAATTAGTGGCCAGCTTAGTAACAAGTAAAGTATAGTAAGAAATAAAATTAGAATAGTTTTAATTTATTTATGAAAGTGAAACTGAAATATCTTTATATTTGACATACATAAACTAGAATTAAGTCTCACGCAAATTGTGTGATACACTGAGATACTACAAAAGATGATTACATGCCTGTATCAACTTTCTAATTTGGCTTTGGATAACACATAGATATTGATAATTGGTCAATTATTATTAATTTATTGATAAACATTTCGTCACGCAGTTTGAAAAACAGCTTAAAAAATTCAGATATCTTCAATTATTTCTTCTATCTTTAGCTGTGCAATACTATGCATACTGACTATTATAAATAAATTCAAAAACGTATGTTTATTAGGTATTCATTTATTTATGGGGGCTAGTATATTTTTTTATAATTACTGAAGGTTGATATACAACCCCTCAGTGTGTGTAACTCAGTGTTCGTTTTGGCTATCGACGGTACAGATCGTGTGCGTAATTTGTTTTTGTACGGGTATTTTGCCGTACTCTTCCCGGTGCGACACTGTTTTATTATCTGCTGATGATGACGACTTAGTTGTCGAAATACGTATACAGAATACGAAAATTAATGTGGAAAGGGGTTATATATCAACCTTGAGCGATTAAGTTAATCAACCACAGGCTCCATCAAAATTAATTAGTATATATGTATGTTAGGTTGAAAAGTAAGCAATTGCGGATTTCACGCCCAAACTTTATAATTAGTACTTCGATTAATATACTATAGAAAAATTTAATCCATAAGCCGTAAATTTTCATTCTTCTTCATTATACGTTCCTGTTTTTATACCCACAAAGGAAAAAACGGCTCACAAAAATATTTGTGTTGTATGTGGCGAAGAATACTTGAAGGGAATGGCAACTTCGAAACTGGTTTTCTGAACTTTGTTCTGGTGATTATTCACTCAAAAACTCTATAGTCGTTCAGTTGGTTAGTAATTAAATTAAAGCAATAATTGCTACGAATCATCGCGAGATTACAGATTATCTCCATCATCCAGCGAGAATTTTCTTATTTCTTATTGCGAACCTAAGACTCGTATACATAAACCACATTCACTGCGTATTTCATAGTAATTCTTGCATTTTATATTTGAGGCATTTGTCCATATTCCATGTATGTATAGCTACTTTCCTGCATCCATAGTTAATGGTTAATTTTGAAAATGGTTGGTGATGATTCAATCGAAAAAAGAGTTGTGAAGCAAGCAATGAAATTCAACAAAAGAAAGCTATATTATCAGTTTTGTATAAATAGGAAAGGAATTGTTTATGATGAACGAAACACTCAATTATATGCCCATTCAACAACTAACCAAACCGAAAAATGTAATTAAAGAAAACCAATCAGAATTAGCAAAAAATACTGTGCAAAAGTTATTGGAGCTTGGTTAAGATACCTCGATACATCCACCATATAGTCTTTGCATGACTTCTTAATTGGCAAAAATTTAATGATGATGTCAAATTGCACTTGCTTTAATTTTTGGCTGAATATCTACAAAGTAGCAAAATTTCATTGACCAAAACGAGCAAATCTTCGCTGACTAAAATAAAAAAAAGAATTTCATATAAACGCCGTTTTTTAATTTCTTAAAAAATCTACAATTTATTTAGTTGTCCAAACCATTGTCGTATTCAAAATTGTATGATACCATCTCAAATGTATTTATCTTCAATTATTAAAATTCTTTTAACATTTTATGAGACCGTATTATTATATTTTATGCCCTAATGGCAGCTCCTGAATAAAACTGAACATTGCTTGATTCTTTAAGTCCATAAGTGTAAAACTAATTTTCGATACCTTTTAAAATTAGCTGATTAAGCATACACTACCTCTCACGGAAGTATGGACAGCAACTATATCAAGCAACAACAAGAAAAAAAATATCAACGAAATTGAACAAAAATTAATATTATTGATTCTTCATATAATAAAAATTAAAATTCATTATACAAGAATCCATTAAACTTATTCCTAATATACTTATATAGTATATTAATTATAATTTCTTTTAATCGAAGAAACCACCGTTCGCAGCGATTACAGCTTTTGTTATTCGGGGCATTCTTTCTATTAATTTTCTTATTACATCTGATGTAATATTATTCCTTTCTAACTCTTCTATCGAGTTAATCCCATAATAATTCAATGGGGTCGAGGTCCAGGCTCTGAGGCGACCATGTCATTACTTTGAAAATATGTGTGTTTTAGGGTCATTATCATGCATAAATTCAAAATTATTACCGATTAATCGCAGGCCTGATCGTAAAACGTGATTTTTCAAAATTTCTCGGTAATTCTCCTTTCTCATAATACCATCTATTTTAATCAAATCTCCCATTCCAGCTAATGCAAAACAGCTCCAGACTACAACAGATCGACTCCCACGTTCCACCGTTGGAGCTATGCAATCTGGCAACATTTTTTCTCGTCACTCCACAGTACGTTCTTCCACCCATCGATTGTCCAATTACGGCATAACCTTGTCCATTGCAGTCGTTTTTGCTTATTTCCATGTCGTAATAATGGTTTCCGTGAGGCAACGCGACCGTGTAAACTTGCTTCCACTAATCGTTGTTTCACTGTACTCACAGAAATTTTATTAGCACGGCCCTGATTAAATTTGGCTGTTATTTCAGGTGCCGTTAATTTTCTATTTCGTTTACTAATTAATTTAATTCTTTCGTCGTC
The DNA here is from genome assembly GCA_031893035.1 of Dermolepida albohirtum. Classification (NCBI taxonomy): domain Eukaryota; kingdom Metazoa; phylum Arthropoda; class Insecta; order Coleoptera; family Scarabaeidae; genus Dermolepida; species Dermolepida albohirtum. Next base: position 939,380 of record JAVIWB010006070.1, read on the forward strand.
AGCTTTGGAAGTACCTCTCGGTGGTCCCGGCAGATTACGGTCTTCCAGACTGCCAGTTTCTTGAAACCGACAAATGTCGATTTTTTCACTTTTAATTTTTCGTCAATACCGCGAACTGAATACCCCTCACGATGCAAAGTAAGTATAGCTGATCGTGTTCCACTATGAAGCGACTTTCCCCGTGTCATTTTGTAAACAGAAATTACACTATTCGCTTACAAAATAGACAACTTCACACAAGCACGTTCAGTGATCTAGTAATGAGCACAAGGAGGTAGTAAAAGGGTAACCGACCCATTTCAGGTAAATTTCTAGACTTTAGTCCCTTCTTAATGACCTGATCCTGATTATATATAGTTGGCATTATCGTACAATGCTATTGAGATGCAATATCAGGTAATTATAGTTATTGTTAGATAAAATTATTCTTAAGAATAAGGTATAATAATACTATCGCTATTTATTGGCATTTATATAATTTTTATGATCGTTATATAAAATTTAATCAAGTGTCCATACTTCCATGAGGGGGAGTGTATATGTACATATATTTATTTTTATAATTTTTTTGTGTTATATGAATTACTTTTATTATTGTGGGTTGTTCTACATTAGCTTCCACCAATTCATCCCGTTTACTCTAGAATATTTTAGATTTTATATTTTACATACTTCCATACCTTGGAATATAGACATGCTTATTGTATTAATATCAAGTTTATAAGACAAATTGATAATTTTAAATAAAGATATTTTATTGTTTGTGAAACAGTCAAACTCTATGAATAATAACTTCAGAATTTGCCTGCTCTTTTATTTCTGCTTGACTAATATAAAAGCTGGCATGTTTCATGTGTATGTGACATTTCCACTCGTCTACCTCGTTTTGCGGTAAAACATATTCTCTCCAAACAACAAACAAACGAAAAATAAGGAAATACAAACTAGTCAAAACGAGGAGACGTCTGAATAATGCACGAATCCGTCCCATTTTTCGAATGCATTACGCGAACGCCACAAAAATGTTCTTACAGGAGAAAGAAGATGGCCCTTTGAGCCGATTCTATCAGGAGATTGTGGATTCGGGCGATGTCGGAAACGAGTTCATGCAAACAATACAGAGGGCCCGTGCCGTGACTCTTTTCGCTCCGAGGAATGCCGCCTGGGACGACGGCAATTTGAAAAATCTTCTCAGGGACAAGTCGAAATTTCGCGAACTGCTGAACATGCACCTGGTGGTCGATGAAAAACTCTACATGGACAAAATTAGAGAGAACAATGTAAAACAAGTAATGTAGCCCGCTGATATAGTTTTATCCTAAAATAAAAAATTTATTTTCGTAAAATACCTTTGTTCCCATGTAATGCATGCAACCATTATTTGGGTTAAACACGTAAGCTGAGAGTTTTACTTTGAACAACTTTAAACACATATCCCTGATTGTTATGTTTAGCAATTGCTTTCATTTGTTATCGATTTAAATGTATAATTTACAACCAAAATGTAGCAAATTTGAATCTTATTTTTTCACTATTAACATATTACTGATTAGCACCTATTACAATCACAAAAGATAGAACCAAGAAAGTATTCTACATTATTGTCTTCAAAAGTACTTTACTAACCTTTAGTCCTCCATTATCTTGTCTGAGAAAATATCTTTAATTTACTGTTTTGAAAGGGTCAATATTTCGATAATGCTTTCTTTAAGATAAACAGTAATAATAAGCGGTTAATAATCCAAACATTTTTAATAACGAAATAACATGATGATCGAAAACTCAAAGAAGAGATATCACACCTATTATTTAAAGAAATATATTAATAAAATGTATTTATACCTACTCAATGAAAAACAAGTACAACACTAAATAGTTATATATAAGAAAGAACTATTCACTAGAATCATATCACTAAATCTTATCGCTAAAAAATATCGACCAATAGTTTTATGAAGAGTAGTTGAAATTTCGAAACTCCCAACCAAATCAATTGAGTACAATAAACCTGTTTTCATTTTTTTCGTGGATTCATCGAATGTATGTGATAGGATACGTCTGGAAAATGTAATTAATACCGTGAAACAGAATGACGTTAGTACAGAATATCTGACAATTGTCAAAAAATTCAACAACAACCACAAATGGATAGCTTAGGTTCGATGTTTTTCAAAATGATGTTGAAGAAAAATATGCAAAACGTAAATGAAAATTCGCACCTGGTACAAAATAGGTAACAACTTTTTGGCAATTCGTAACGTTTCCTAAAAATCATCAAGTCAAAATTCGGTGTCTATGTCATGGAAACAAACTCAACAAAATACTCTTGGGGAGTAAACATAGGAGATAATACGTAGATAACTGCAATAATTTAACAATGCAATGGGAATTTGAGGATTTCTCTAAGTAATGATCTGAATCTGATCTTATATTGGAAAATATTAAGATTAAGTTCGAATCTACGAAGTCTCTGTGAGATCTACTCACAGCAATCGAAATAAAGATATTTAAAGCTATCAAAGATATCGCGCTTATAGAATAGAAGACTGTAAGAGAGGAATATAATCAGATGATCAAAATCATGTACATATAATAAGATCCGAATTCCTCGCGAGATATAGAAGACTTCCAAAACAGTAGCAGAACAGTTAGTCATCTGTATTGCAAAAATCATAACATAATAGGTTGAACATGACTTATTTAAAGAGGAAAAGGCAGAAATTAACACTAAATGTCCTAGTAAATGTAATTCGCACACCTAATTTTAGACACTCCTTTTAATAGCTTATTTAAAACTACAAATGTAAGTCCTTTTTACTTTATAATATAATAAAATTCTCCTTCGTCTTTTTCTTCACTTCAAATATTAAATGTCTAGCTGTTACAGCACCTAACTTTTCTTTGATTTCCGTGTACGTCTTCGTCCAAAAGATTTACAATTTATCTATTTCTATCTTCCTCAATTTTCCTCTACCTTATATTTTAACTTATATACACTATGTGACAAAAGAAAAACGATTCAACAGCAGAAGTACATATTTTTAAACCAAATTTCTTGAAAATATTTATAATAACAAATGATTGAATTTTCACTAAAAAATTTGTACCCTTTATAGAGAAAATTTAATGATCTATGGACTCCTGTGGAAGTTAATTCCAAACTACTTGATCATGACACTTTCATTCTGCATATTATATCCCAGACATCTGTTGTATAGGTCATAGGTCTGGCAACCGCGCTGCTAACTATAAATATTGATGTTAGCCTCTTGCAGCAATCATAACGTAACAGTTGCAATGTGACGATGGGCATTGTCCAGGTGGAAAGTGTCGCTATTTAGCCTTTGGATATATGGTAGAGCGAATTTGTTCAGAACTTCGTAAATATACTTTTGAACATTTAAATGGCCTCCAAGGAATACTAAGTAAGTCCTACTTCTTACTCTAAGTCCACCCCGAACTATCAATCTTCTAGTAAGTGTAATTTCATGATCTACAGAAAAAAAAACTGCTCTTCTCCTCTTTGACGTCGGCCTTTTCGGGACACACAAACGAAAACGAGATTTGTCTGAAAGAACGACATTGCTCCAGTCTTCATCCCAATCTACTCGTACATTACACAATTCTAAACGAAGAGCACGATGTCGACTAGTGAGACGCAATATTAGTCTTGAATGACAGGAAATCCATCCAAATAAACAAATATGGCGATATATGAAACACATTGGTATTCTATGGCCTATCTTTGCCAAAAATATTTCACACAAATGCTGATGGGGCAAGCAGTCATAGCCTCCTAGCTTCCCGTTCGGTGGTTCTTCTAGGTTATCCCAGGCTTCTTCTACCATGTTGTCGACCTTCCTTAGACCAATCTCTCCAACAATGACTAAGTGTAGCAATGTTTCTTTGCAACCACCTAGTGATTTCACGAAATGCAATACCCACCTTATATTGCCCATTGATAAGGCTCCTTTCAAAATTAACTGGCTTGGCTGGCGATAATTTGGTTATCTTCGAACTCTTTGCATTTCAATACAATAATTCATAACTATAAACTCGCAACTGAATAAGCAACTAAACTGATCAAAAATAAAAGAAGAATTCTTTAGCTACTGTTTCGCAATGAACGAGAAAGCTTTCGTACTCTCATGCTACTCATTTGTTATCCTCAACACAGTAAATATTTGTACAAAATTTGGTTTAAAAATATTTTTCCTGAGTAATTCGTCTTTTTTTGTCATAGTATATTTCAGACTTTCTCCAATTTCTATATATCAGATATGATCTCTCCTTGTGCATTACTTACCAAATAAAACAAATTCAATCTCTACCATCCGAAGGGAATTTCTCTTTTCTTGAACCTATGACTCGGATCCAAAAACCTTAATCAGAACTGTGTTTACTGTTTGTTTACGTTATATCTTCCTACAGTTTATGTTTGAGGCGTTGGTCTATATTCAACAGATATAAGCCGACGTTTCTGCAATCACTACTAACCAAAACAGATCGACCAAGGGAAGAAACCATTTACAAATATCTTAGTCCTCCAGAATTGAGAGTTAGGCAAATGATTAGCAGACAACTCTGATAACATTTAATTACTTCCCATACCTACGACAACGTGCACTTTTTTACCTTACAACCCTTTGAATCACCTTCTACAAGGCAATACCAGATTGTACTAACTAAAACATTAACGTTGTGAAATGCGTTTATCTCCATAGTTAACTCGTGCGATTTTCTTTTTGGTTTGGGGTTATCCCATATTAAAACTTTACCAAAACTTCTACCAATATTCCATTTCTCACATTTTGAAGAAAATTGTTCAATGATTCTAATATTCGGTCCAAGAAAATTTCACAAAATATTGATTTTTGATTTTCATATAATTTGTCAGGATTGCGGCTTTGCAGATTGTTCCATTTTACACGGTGAACCCTGTTATATTTCTAATTAAAATTTATTATCTAAAACCATATATTAGCTCATCGCTATACATGCACATACATACGTATAAAGTATATTTAAAACGTTTTTCCCAAAAGTAGATGTTTATAATACAAACTCTACTTCATAAATGGTAATACCTAATTTAATATGCTCTAAAGCGTTTTATATACGGAAACTTTATAGATGACAAAGGTTAATTCGATTTCTACTAATTATAATATTTATTACCTATTTAATTAAAACATTAAATAAGAAATCAGCTTCGTCTAATGCTGTTTACGAAACGCGAAAAACCGAAGAGTAGAAATGTTATTTATATGAAACAATGTAGTGAAAATCGTATGCATAAAAGATTGTTTCATTTCATTCTCTTAAATCTAACAGATTTTCTTTGAGATTGAGTTTAGATTTTAAACGTTCAAGATTACTCGCGCGATATCTCTCCTGGTTCCATTAGTTCGCGTAACAAAAGAAAGCAATTTCACCTCCCGATACTCAAATTCGTTGCATGGAAGAATGCATACATACACTAACTACATTGCTCCAAAACAAAAAGCCAAAGAAACAAAAGACGTAACCGACCGTCATCTCATTTTATAAAACAATCGAGATGCATACGAACTGTTACACTCGCAATTGTTTTATTCAAAGAAGAGCTTCTTTCATATAAATGTTTTTCATTTCGTTTTAATCCCAACTAACAACAAACTCTAGGGCTTTCACAGATCAGCTTTTTGTGTGTCTTAGCCCGTCTGTAGTTTAGCTAGAAGGAGGCATTCTATGTATAGGTTTATCAGGCGGCGACACTGAACAAGAAGAAGAACTTATACTTCAACGTGGCCGTGTTCAAGGACAACAGGACGCTGACTGTAGAAGGAGGTGGTGTCAACGCTACCGTCGTTCAACCAGACATAGCAGCGACTAATGGGGTTATTCATATCATCGACAGGGTTTTAGGTGTTCCTTATACCACCGTCTTGGATAAACTCCGTTCTGATCCAATGTTAAAGTAAGTATATGTACATTGAACTGTCATGAATGAAAAATAATACGGTAATATATAATATATACGAGGATAGTTTGACAAGTAATGAGAATGACACATAGGTGGCGCTCTAATTGGTAAAACAAATGCACTGTAATTTAGGTTAGTTATTTATATGTTTACATTCCGATATTTAGATAAATCGGTTGATTAGTTTATTTTTGACAGCTGATCGAAAAAGAAGCAACAAAAAAAGCAGAGTATCATGCCGTGATTAAATACTTCGTAATTAAGGGTATGAAAGCTACCGAAGTAAAAGATGAGTTACGGGAAACATTAGGTGAATCTGCTCCATCATCCGCCACAATAAGTAGATAGGTAAATGAATTAAACGTGGTAGAACAAGCTGTGTTGATGAAGCGCGCTCTGGAGCACCCAAAGTCGTGACTTCTAAGGAAATGATTATAAAAATCCATAATATTATTACGCAAGATCGACGACTCAAAGTGAGAGAGATAGCAGACATGGTAAACATTTAAACAGACTGCGTACACCACATTTTAACGAAAGAATCGGGCCATTCCAAGCTTTCGGCAAGATGGGTGCCGCGATTGCTTACGACTGATCAAAAGTTCACTCGTTTGCGCATTTCCAATGAGTGTTTGGACCTTTATAAGGGGAATCCGGTTGATTTTTGTAGCCGATTTGTTGCTTGCGATGAAACTTGGATACACTACAGTACAACCGAAACTAAAGAACAGTCGAAACAATGGTTAGAACGTAGTTCTGTACCTCCAAAGAAAGCGAAAATCACTTTATCGGTAAACAAGGTGATGGCATCAATTTTTTGGAATTCAAAGGGCATTTTGCTCATTGATTACCTTCAGAAAGGTGCCACAATAAACGGACAATATTATGCAGAACTTCTACAAAAATTAAATGTTGAGATTCGTGCTAAACGGCCAGGAATGGCAAAGAAAAAGATTCTGTTTCACCAAGACAACGCTCCCTCGCATACCAGCACAGTTGCAATGTCTAAACTCCACGAATTGCATTTCCAATTAGTACCGCATGCGCCTTATTCGCCGGATCTAGCCCCTTCCGACTTTCACCTTTTCCCGAAATTGAAAACGGCACTAGGTGGAAAGACGAGCTTATCATCTTCGCAAATAAGTATTTTGCAAGCCTTCCGGAATCGCATTTTAGAGATAGTATAAGGGCATTGGAGCACCGTTGGAATAAATATATTGCTCTTTTAGGAGAATATATTGAAAAATAGAAATTAGAAATTTTGTATTTAAAAAATTGGTTTTTCTTTTCCATTCTCTCTACTTGTCAAACTACCCTCGTAATATATATGGTAAAAATACTACAAAAATTAACTTATTTACTCTATACATAATGAGTTTCTAATATCTAACACCTCTAATAGACAAATAAGGCAGGTAATGCAGTATATATATATATATATATATATATATATATATATATATATATATATATATATATAATAGAATAAGTAACAAATGTTTTTTGACAAGTTCTGAAAGTTTCGAACACAATCATAGTTCTAAGTGATTGTAATTGAAGTACTTAAAACTTAAGTCAAATGTAGTCAAAATAATCTAGTAAATGAAACTAGCTGACGCAGGTTTATTATGGTAGACAAGATTTAATTGAATAAAGGTTAAAAGGTTTATGACAGATAAATGTTAATAAAAAGTTTCTTATTGTAAGTTATACGAGTTGAGAACTTTAGATATTTTTCGAAATCTTTTTGGAAAAGAAATTTTAAGAAAAATGATTTAAACTTAAAATCTTAAATACATTATACTGTACCGACTTAGTATGGAATAGGAATGATAAAATGGCTCCAAAATATCCTTGGACTTCCTCTAATACACTGCCTAACAAATTTATTTGTCCCATAAATCCAATACATGCTTAAATTATATTTTACCATAGTACCTTCATCTTGGTTTTGGGGTCAGAATCGCGTCCTTGGCACTTCTGACGCCTACTTTTCCTCTTCACTTCCATAAGACATCCTCAGAGCTTAGCTGAATCTGTCAGTTTCAGTGCATCAACCAAAGCAGTAACAGCAGTTAAGCACTGAAGCTATCTCAATAATTAATAACGAAATAACTATATAACAAAATTTACATAATGCCTTCATATAAAGTACTTAAAATAGACATTTTGCTATTAGAAAATCACTAAAATCTCTTGGTACTATTTTTATTAAACCCAGTGCCCAACTTCTTCTTTTGATTTAACGTAAATTTCCAGCGATACTTACCATTTGGGTTCGAGCTGCGGATTTAATCGACAACTTAACGACACTACCAAGAAATTTACTTTCTTCGTTCCACGAGATAGAGCCTGGCAACAAGCTAGAACGGCTATGCCCTCAGCTATCAAGAAACTTTTCATGCTTGACTACTGCTACTTTGTAAGTATAACAATTTTTGTATCGTTGCTTTAATATAAATGTGTCTATGATGTATTTACATATTATACATTAAATTTTGCTTTTTAGTATAACATTATCTATTTGTGTAGCGGCATTCTATCGGTAAATTCCATCAGAATTAGAGCCCTTCTATAACCCCTTTTCAGACATGTTCAGGTCGAAAAGCACATTATCCTTTTTTCATTATTATCGTTCTTGCAGGCGAATCAAGTCTTGGAAAAGCACTTGATAGTTGGCGACACCTTCCTAACTATGGAGAAAATCAAAGCTTTGGCTAACGATACGTCAGTGACATACGGAAAAGAGGGTTACACCAACAAGAAGGAAGTCGAACTCAACACTGTTAGGGATAACTTAAAAATAGCTGTGGAGGAGAAGGCCAACAGTTGTAAGTAGATGTTTTAAGATCATCTTTCATGTATTTAGCGAATTTCCATTTTATCCATTGCATTAAGTGAACCCATGTTTATTTACAGCCGAGAAAAATACTACCTCAGGTAAGACGAAACATAGAGACAAAACCCAAATGACAGAAAGATATTTTAGTAAGTAAAGTATGAAAGTTCGTAGCTCTCATAATGATTGCTTGAACAATAGGGCAGCTAAGACTATTAAAGAAAACTTCAAAGTACCTTGGGAAATTGCTTAAATGTTATGAAAATTTAAAAAAACTCAAGCATGTTTGAAATAATTTATTTTTGAAAGAATTCACCAAAAAATAAAGAAGGAATACGTATATCCGACCGTATAGCCGTGTTTCGTTTTACAAAGACTCACTGACACTTTTGTAATACCATTTCTATTGCATACTTCTACTTTTCTTTTTTCTCTTCAGCTATGTGTGCAAGCACTATAAAAATTTAAAAATCTCATAATTTACCATACAACAATGAATCAAAATATAAAAAAAGCCTAAACTATGAAGTCGCATGTGTATGTAGGAGCAAATATGAATTATTTTCTTTTCTAACATGGACATAATCTATATCTCTTCTCTCTAAGGGATCACGTTTGTTAGAATGGCCGGCAACCAACAGCCCCTTTGAGAAAACGAACTTCGCTTGAGTTCTATTTTTATTTTAAATGAAAATTCGATAAGACGGCGTCGGAAACTTCCTGTAAGTATGTAAGTTTCTCTTCGGATAACCTCTGAGAATTTGCCACGGATTCTTACCGCCATTCAGCTCGGCAATCGAAGATGTATTGAATATGTAATATATAACATTTTTCTCCGTTGTGAAGAATAAATGTTCTGTTATATTAGAGTGTGGAAGGAATAAAGTTCATATTGTATGCACACCAATACAAAAAATCGATGTTCTTTTTAATTACATTTTTTGCGTTTAAGTGTTGAGTAATGTTTTTAATCCTTTAACACTCATGGAACAGAGAAATTTCTACACTTCCATGTAATTAGTTCATTCTCCTTGAAACTTAAAATTATTTATAATTATACTACTAGGAATTAGAAAAAAATGTGAGTATTTTTTGATCAACATTGCTACTATTAAACATGTAAGAAAACAGGCATACTACACACTCAATAACGAAATTTCTATGGTGCTATAAAGATACGTAGATACTTTTCGAAATCGAATATTCCTTCCTCGATTAAATTGGCTGTGGTAATAGCAAATGTGAGAAACGACTTCGAAAAAACTTGAGGATATGGAATAAAGAACCAAAAAAAAAATAAAATTAAACTGAATAAATGCAAAACCTAAGTAATGAATAAGAAGACGAATAACTAAGTATAGAAATTGAAAGAACCAAAATAGAAAAACAAAATGCAAAAATAAATACAAAAATGGAGAAAACGATGAAGCTATACTATGCAATGGACAACAAATCCATCAACACGAAAGAAATACCAAAACGATCTAAAACTAATACGAAATCTATTCAAAAAATTACCGGACATTTTAAATTACGCGCCAACACAAAAGCTTAGTACAGTTGGCAACATTTTTCCAGCATAATCTTCGGCATATCACATGTTATCGAGTTATTGATATCTCATCTAGTTCTTGTGTTATTGTTATTTGAGTGTTAGGTGTTCGTAGAGATTATTGAAAATGTACGATTTTCGGCAGCAATGATGTACGGTAAAATATTGCGTGAAACTGGGGAAAACTTTTACAAAATCGTTTTAACTTTTGAAACAAACTTATTAGATGATACTCTGAGTCGTTCGAAATGTTATGAATGGTTTAGATGACTTGAAAGAGGTTATTGAAGATGACCCACAATCAGGAAGACTCTCAATATCAACCGATGACGCCCGCATTGAGAAAAACAAGGATTTGGAACGTTCAAACCGTCATCTGACTATCAGTGAACTTGTACAAGAAGTTACCATCTCAACAAGGTCGTGCCATGACATTTTAACCAAAAAACTGAACATGCATCGAGTAGCAGCAAAATTTTTTCCTCGTTTGGTGATCGGAGTATAGAAATAAAATCAGATAAATCATTAGTATCAACTTCTTGAGCAAACCGATTCATTCATTCATGCAAAAGGTCATAACGTGAGACGAAAGCTGGATTTACGGCTACGATATTGAGACAAAATTATGATGGAGTGGCAAAAGATCTCTACGCTCAAAAAGCACGTCAGTGTCGACCTAATGTCAAAATTACGTTCACTGTTTTTTCCTATCAAAATGGAATTGTGCATTTTGAATTTTTGCCTCAAGGTTAAAGAAATAAACAAATTCGTCACAGGCATTGAAGGACATTTCAACAGTTTTCCGAAGTGGAATAGTCGCTGAGAAAAGGATGAAATAGGAGGAGAGTGAACAATCTGTAAGATAAATAACAAAAGTGAATAAAAATAAGTTCGATTATTTTATGAACGTACCTCGTACCCTTCATAAAATTATTTATAGGGCAGTAGATTGTCAATTTTGGACGCTATCACAAAAAATAAAGGGGAAAATACAACCCACCAATATGAAATGAGTTAAAGAGGTGCAAAAAGTAATATTACATAGAAATGGACACAAATGAGGAGAAAGCAGGAAGACCTCCACAAACATGAGACAAGGTGGTTTAAATCATTATTGCTAAGGGTACGACGTAAAATGAGACAAGAAATTGATTTCTAAGCTTTTCTTAAAAATGTTTCTATTGCAAACATACACAGAGAAGAAGACTGGTGCACAAAGAAGAACAAGTTTATGTGTTATAAATATTATAAAATAAACTTTTAAAAATAAAACATTTTCTTATAAAATAGAGTACTTTTCTACTTTGCCATCAATTTTACAATTTTATATAATTTATACATTAAAAAACACTTTAAAGAAACAACCAGAAACAATCGATCGATTTTCTCATCGACCTCTTTAAGCAACATCATTGGACAAAAAGGGCTAATTGAAATGTATCTGTAACTAGAAAGGATTATACGAGTACATCCATTCAATACAAAGTACTGGATTACGTGCAATGGATAATATTAGTGCAATGCATAATAAATCAAATAAAGCTGAAGTGTTTGATGACTTCCGTGATCGAACGACCTCCAGGGAAACAAAAAAATTACCTCATGAAACTATGCAACTGGGGTACACATTGATGAGTGTAAGACAATTCTTCTGTTTTCGATGAATTTTATCAAAGATGTGTGAGAAATGGAGAAGTAATCACATAAAGTCACATAATAAAAACAGATTGAACATACTGTAAATGATTGTTAAAATAGGAAACATTTTTTGTAACGCATGTAGTATTATAATTAAAATTCAATTTCGAATTGATGTCCTCCTTCAGCTGTTTTAATGCTGAATTATCCTTGGCACAATAATTCCAAGGAGAGAAGTTTAAATTCCACGGAAGTTCTAACTTGTCGAAGGAAAGTGTTAATACCAAAAATTATATTTCATATTACAAGAGCATGATATAAAAGGATGGATATTTGAATAAATAAATGAAATCAAAATTAAAAATAAAACACGTAAATATATTAAAAGTTAAGTTCAAAAATGTATGAGTACTTGGGAATTTACGTGGAGCTATAGAAATTTTATGTATTTTGATTTGATCACAATATTTTACATCAATATTTCAGCAAAAATAAACTTCGTTACTATTTAAATACGAAAAGAACAGGAAAATTTTATGAAAACTTCCACCGGTTTATGTAATTTACACCTCATAAAAATCAACACACGACACACTGAATTATTTACTAAAAAATTAAGGAAATCTTATTTACATATAAATGGAATTCGGTAGCTCGCACGCGTTTTTAGCGGTTATGTGAGTCTTTTAGGCGTTTATATACGAGAATATAACGAAATATAGGTCCCGACGGAACAATGCAATTTGAGCGGAGGATACTTTTTTTTCGTTTTGTTAAAGAAACGCGAATACACTTGATAGAGTGGTAGTATTGTGAGGAATTTACTGTTCAAGTTCAAAAATAAATATATGTAAATGTGTACTCGATGCGATGAAGGAAATAACATCAATTTTCTGTGAATAAAATTTCAAGGAAAACGTCGAATAAGATTATGGTAATTTTGAGAATATGAAATCGTAAAAAATGGATAAAACGACGTACTTGAATAAATATTTTTAATGCAACTGAACTTTTGAAAGGATAATAAGAATTTTTGATTATGTAATAAGTAACATAAGCTAAATATATTCCATAAATCACCAATCCTCAAAGGTTAGTCACATAATATAATTCGAAGGTTTTGGATTAACAACACTGCACAGTTTTGCAAGCCCAAACTTCTTATTTTATATCTTTACTTTAAAATAAATTATACATACACAACTTAGAAAATATCGCTGTAGAATAGACCGAACAACCATAGATCAAGTCTTCACGACGATTGCTGTTTTTGACTTCAAAAACGCTTATAACTCAGTAAATAGTAGCAAATTTTTGCAAATGGTCAAACATTTTAACATATTTCAAAAATTAGCTAAATTAACTGGTTTTGCTATGAAAGGTACCAGCAACGTGAAATGTGGAGATAAACCTACAGTAATTGTAAGTAAAAAGTGACCTAAAGTAACGAAATCCTCGCTTTACTCTTTCTGAATTTTTAAAGTCGTTTCGAAGAAGCAAAATCAATGTAACAGGAAGATTAATTCTTAATTAACAGAAATTTGTTAACAAAAACCAGTCGAAATCATGTAAGCAAAAACATGCTCATTCAAAATATCAAATGTAATAAAAGAAGAAGTGAATTACTCGATAAATATTTTTGAAAACAACCCAAAAATTTCTCCAGAGAAGTCAAAAAAGTTAAAAATCTACAGAATAATTTTTAAGAGTGACAGTTCTATACGGGAATCAAAAAGAAACGAAAAGAAAAATTCTAAGAAAGAGAAAAAGACTAATACAGAAATTTATGATAAATATGAAATTTAGAAGAAATAATAAGGAAAAAATGCATGTAGTTGTTAAGACATGAATAATGTCAGAGCGTAGAATAACAAAACACATAGCGTCTAGAAAATCATATACAAAGAAGAAGACGGCAGATCATCAGAAGAATGGAAACAAATGTTATAAAACTGGTATATTATATACATGGGTGTCTTTTAAGTTTTGCATAGATCACTTTTAAAGATTTCATTGTTTTTCGAAGTATTGTCCACGAAGATTAATGCACTTCTGCATGTCCTCGAACCAATTCTGGCAATGGTTCCATCGTTTGTTGGTACAGTCAGAACAGCATTTTTGAAGGCATCGACTGATCCTTCTGATGACTGGAACCATTGAAAGAAATCATTGGGACTTGGTCCGGACTGTACTGATGATGATCCAACAATTCGACGATGTAGTAAAATTCAACTGTCTTGCGTGCTGTATGCGAATTTGCACTGGCGTGGGACCTTAGAGATCCATTATGAAACCTTGCTAAAAAAGAAACATGAAAACAATTTTCCAGCAAAGAATGGGTTAATAAAACAAAAAGTAAAAGATTTGAACAGCAGTTTGAAAGCATAGCAAGCCATATTCACCAGATCAGCTAAACAACCGAAAACTGCAACAATCGCGTCTTTTAAAATTACTCATGTGCTAGCAAAACATAAAAAATTCTTTGAAGATATGACGGTAGTGAAAAAAACGTTTCTCGAAGCGGCGAAGGTGTTATTCAATAAAACAAAAAATGTGTTTGCTATCACAAAACTCCAATTATCTCGTCTGCCTTTCACTAGACCTGTCGAGATCATGAGCAAGGGTATGAAAAACAAACTGAAAAATGATATCATGAAATGTCCACCGACATGACAGACACTGCACAGTTACGTATTTTTATTTGAATGCTATATTTTCATATATATTTGTTAAAAATGAATTTTTAATAACGATTTCTCTGAAAGGGAGAAGTCGTGGTAAAGATATTTATGAAGTTTTTTAATTTTATAAAAAACTACTTACTACAGATTTACAAACTCGTGTAGATTACAACATATGGAATTCCAGACACGACTGGCAATCAAAATTGGCTTGTCGCATTTTATCGAGGTAATGATAAGTGTCCATCGTTTTTCTCATCCCATTGCATCATTCAACAACTATCTCTATGTTCAAAAACACTAAATATAAAAGATGTTATGAACAATGGTATGAAAATAGTGAACATCATCAGTGTTCGAAGCTTGCAACGACGACTGTTTAAAGTACAATTAAAATCTAGAGAGTCTGTCTCAAACCACTTTTAATTTATTCTACATACAATTTAAACTTTTCTTAAAGGATAAATTAAATCGAATGTCAATTTATATACTTTAATTTATTACATATTTAATTTTGGACTCAAAACTAGAGAAATACTTATTATGCATTTAATTAGGCGACGATATTTCTCCAATATCAAATACATTGCTTCAAATTCGAATTTGCTTAAACAATTTTCTTTAAACTTGAAAATATAACCAACAAATTCCTTTTTAAGGTACTAATATATTTTGTTACCTTTCGGCTTTTATAAACTTAAAAAATGCTAAATGCACAACACTTGTATTTTGCTTTTATTACAATCGTTTAAGCATGAGATACCCTTTTGCTTTCTAAATGCATTTTAATGCTAGAACATTCTTCAAAAACTTTGTTAATGTTAAAAGCGTTCCTTCGACACTGAATATTTGCTTTTTTTGTATCCTTCGCATAGCGAAGTAGTAATATTTCACTAAACAGACAATTAAGAGTTAATTTAATGGAAAAGAACAATTTAAATGACGACGCTCTTTTTCCTTAGAAACTAAGTGCATTACTTTTAGTCAACAGAAGTACTTTATAAATTGAAAGAAGTAACTTAAAACTGTTAGAAAACACAATTAATTTCATATGTTTTTTAACGAATTTACGTAAAAGAGTAATAAAATACACGCACAAAACAAAATTAAGACAACATCTATAGAGCTATATTCTACAATTCAGGCTATATTAATCAATCGATCAACTTCATTTTCTTTAATGGTCACTTTCTTTTTGCGTTCTTCTTTTTGCAGCGTTCACAATACACTGGATGGGCAGGAAGATCCCGGTCTTCAGACCGAACGTCGAATGTACCAACGGCGTCATCCACGTCATCAATTATCCGTTCCTGGAAGAGGACGACATCCGTGTTTCCGCTTCGAGTCCATTATCGCTGACGCCGCACTTACTAATGCTTACACTGGCCAAATGGCTTCTACTTTAATAATAATGATAATAACAGCCGTCAACTTCTTTTTTAGATACAGTAATTATTAACGGAAACAATAATAATAAAAAATAAATGTAATAAAAATATCGGTAATAATTATATTAAACATATTATACGTATATATTTTGGGTAGTCAGGGTTGAAATTTTCTCATCTCAAGAATAAAAATTAAAATAAGTATACACCCTTAAAAAATATTAAAATAACTCGTATAAAAAATAACCGATATTACAGACATCTCAACTTGACAACATCAATATTATCAAAATGTTTAAAAGCTGGCAATAAGCAGATTTCTATCTAACTTCACTGCTCTCTTAAAATTCTTGTATATGCTGTGTCAGCGTAGCGAGTCAACAAATTTATTTAACGGTCATACTGTGTGATAATTTATTTATTCTTTATTTAAGATGGCTTTCAACCTTTTCAAAACTGCATTAAGAAAATCTAATTCAACAAATTTATTTAACGGTTATGCTATGTGATAATTTATTTATTCTGTATTTAAGATGGCTTTTAACCTTCTCTAAAACTGCATTAAAAAGTTCTAGTAAGAAATGTCTAACCTATTTATAATGCTCTAATTGAAACGTCAACTCTGACCACTTCTTGAATGCTATCAAAATAAAGACACAGTCGTTAACAAAAGTAATAACTACGTAACTGCTATTACTTCATTCCTTGTAAGTGTATATTCGTTCTTCTACGTTTTTAATGTGGAAAATTCAATATTTTATTGTATATATGTCTAAAAATTATGTATTACCGAAAAATGATAAAGCGCGACTATTGGTATGTACAAATTTCTTTTTGTGGTGTTGAAGCATTTCAGTTTCGAGGTTATGTAAAAGTCGCTTTTACTACTCGACACTTTTTGTATTGTAAATAATATTACTTTTAGTGTTTGCAGATATTTCGGTAGTTTTATGAACCATCTTCGTACGACTTATATGTATTATAAAGTTAATAACATTTATTAATACAAATATGGGTTTCACCGTAATATTTCTGCAATATTGATACCTATCATACAGTTACAAAATCAAAACTCGAAGTCGATATTCTAAATGCAAGCAAAATATATTAATGTATTTAAGTTCGACTGTATAGTTTCTATACATTTAAAATCTTGTGATCCATGTAATAAGATGTTTTTGCACTGTGTGATGATTCTCTAAATCATTTTTCACAAAAAATCCTCCAAAAATAAATTATTTATTTATAATTTCTCAAAATAGATTTTGAACTCCTCCCCAAAAATCATAAAATTTAATTACACAATTTTTCAATAATTCTTCCAAAAGTATTATTCAAGATTTCTTTTTTTGATTACTAATCTTACGTTATTGTTTCCCTTTTTTCAGTCTACAAGAATCAACCCCAGTTGATTATTAATTTTTTTTTCTAGATTGAGCAAGTGCTCGTCCCAGAAAAAAAATCTAATAGCAGTTATTCTCCTAAAGAAAAACAAGACAAAGGTGGTTTATATTAATTAATTAGTTAATTAATTAATCTACTTTAATCGTCTTTTGTGAAATGATGAATTTCATCGACATCGAAATATTCTTATTTAATAAAAGTAAGAATTTTTGTAAATTTAAAACTCATAAAATGCATGGGCAAGGCTTAATTAATGTGTACGATAGATAGTGAAATATTATGAACTCAGGTCTTACTGGGGAAGAATTCTTTAAATATAAATTTA
Organism: Dermolepida albohirtum; assembly: GCA_031893035.1. Classification (NCBI taxonomy): domain Eukaryota; kingdom Metazoa; phylum Arthropoda; class Insecta; order Coleoptera; family Scarabaeidae; genus Dermolepida; species Dermolepida albohirtum. Next base: position 957,172 of record JAVIWB010006070.1, read on the forward strand.
TCTCGTAATTATTTTAGCGAAAAGTATATTATAATGCATTGAAGTTACCAAAACTCATTTGTTTGCACACAATGCAGAAATATTAAAACAAAATGCGAAAATCAACGGAATGAATTCGTTATTTAAATTGAAAGAAACTATAAACGAACGAAATATTACTCACTCATCTTTTAAGTTAAATATTTATTTCGATCAGGTATAGACCAATGAAGTAATGTTAACACATTTCTATAAAAGATGCTATGATTCTGTTAAGATTAAAGAATATATAAATTATATAAATTCTATATTTAAAAAACGCATATTTAGAAGTATATTATTGCGTCAAATATATATATATTTAGAATTCTATTTATACAATAATATGCACAGATATAGCATAACGTTACATATTGTGAAGTTTAACAAAACAAAAATATAATGAATTGTAATAAAAGATATTTAAAATATTAACTTTAAATCAGGGGGTAATATCTAACATTTCCAAATTATTTTAACTAATTAAAATTAAATATTTTAATTTTGTTGGAAAAAGTAGGAAGCGTAAGATCTTATCTGCTGAACCAAATTATATATTATCTTTTCTAGTGTCCTTATATCGCATAAACTTAGCGTCCAAAAGTCCTTAAATACAATTTTTTTAACAACAAATTAACTGGAAACTTTTTCGTAAGCTAAATCCAACTGTAGATGGTTTTTATTCTTCCTTAATGAAATAATATATGTACAAATCTGTTTAAATATATTTTTTAAAATTATAAATGAATATAAAGTTTATTAACGGAAATTTATTAAATCAGATGTATATTTAAAAATAAATTATTTATACAAATTACAAGACATGAAATTAAAATCGAAATATATATTCTTCCCTATTTCTGCTGAAAAAATTTCAGCCTTTCAAAAATATATGAAATATTTATTATAGAATAATTACTGGAATGCTTCAAACATTTATCCATATTTATTCCAAATATTACATTGGATGGAAGATATAAAAGAAAGAAAATATATGAAAATAACTTTTTATAATTCTTTTTGAATTATGACACGAAATAGTTGTTCGTCTGTTCCACAGGTAATTTTTATTATAAAAAAGAACGCTGTGAATTAAGTCATTGGGTTTCATTATAAAAATACGTTATACAATGCGTATGCAATAATTTTTTAAAAATATTTTACAATGAAACGGATAGATCAACAACTATTTCTATAAAAGAATCATCAAAAAATGCGTATGTTTTTTCTGAAATACTTACAGCGAGTAATGGTCACAATAATAAATTTATAAATCAGTATAAATATAATATACCAAAGAAATATTAATTGATATTATTTATAAACATAGTCAGATGTATATATATATTATAATATATGTATTTAAGATGATATATAAGGTGAAAATAATTTTGCACTGTTGTTCTATATATATATAATATATATAAATATAATTTAAAGAATAAATAGTGTATACAATTTATTTCAAAAGTTAAGAATAAAATTATATTATAATTCTTCTATTAAATTCTATTAAATTATTTTTTTATTTATTAAAACTTATAATTAATTTTTTTTAATAGTAATTCCTGGCTCCTCATGACGTACGAAATTAAATTTAAAAGAAATTAAAGATGACTCCAAGCAAATATTTTTAAAATCGTTTTAGAAGGTGCAAAAAATGCATTCAAATTCAAAAATTCTAATTTTAAATCGTTCTTCTTCGTCGTACCTTTAACTTGAATCCAATCTGAAAGTATTAAAAGTTTATTAAATTTATTCTAAATTTTTGATACGCATTATAGAGTAACAGCTACTCATCACAAAGAATAAGTTCTGTAAAATAAAGCAAATATCTCTAATTGCACGCAAATAAATGACAAATATTTAAATAAACAGCTATTCTATATTAAAAACAGATAACATTTCATTTATTTAATCACTAAGGTTAATATATAACCCCTTTCCACATTAACTTTCGTAATTCTGTATACGTATTTCGACAACTAAGTTGTCATCATACAGAATTACGAAAGTTAATGTGGAAGGGGTTATATATTAACCTTAGTGATTAAGTTAATCAACCACAGGCTCCATCAAATTCAATTTCAATTATTATTAAGAATTCATGTTCTTCATGCATTTAAGATCTTTTCTTTACAAATCCATAAATTTAATGTTTCAAATATTCTTACAAAATCGTGTTCAAGTGCAAGTAATTGCGTTTCGGCAATTACTTTTACACAGTCCTGCAAAGGAGTTGCCCTTTCTTTTAACAAAATGAATGATACATTCCTCGTTTTTATAGATATTTTAATTTTTATTAAATATTTATAAAAGCTAATCGCAATTCGACTAACTTGCATATAATTTCTTTTTCTTCCCTACCCATCCTATATTTTAGATTACTTAGGAAGTTCCGGCGGACTACGTGATCTTATTCTAGAAGTTACTACAATATTTACATAATTAGGCCGAAATGCACTTTACAATTATTTAACTTCAACACTCCACCCCACAACAAATCGAATAATTTTGGAGACCACACATTTTCATCTTAAATTCAAAATTTTTTTCTAGGTATTTCGCGAAAACTTCAGCTTTTTGTAAGTCGCTTTTCATTTACTCTCTATCAGTCCCCCATATTTGAGGCTTATATGTGTCCTTTAATGCATTAAATTTTATTAAATAAAAGCAAAGTTTTCAGATAATATTAAAAAGCAAACAGTGTCATAAAATGGCATTACGTTTTCATATAAATATAACGAGGTTATTAACGATCAAATAAAAGTTAATTTTATTCGCTTTTCGAGTACATTGTATACATACATGGCATACGGTGTGTTTCAAAAGTAAGTGAACACATACAATTTACTTATTTTTCAAACACAACCCGTAATATACGTGGATATTTATAAATATAATTTATCTAAATAAAGAATATGGAATAAGTAAGTAAATAAGTTAAAAAATAAAATATGAAAAAAAATCGTGAAATATACCAACCAATATAAGCTTAATAAATATAAAATACTAAATGTTTTTAAATAAAAACTAAAAAGAGTCTATTATTATACGTGTACGAAAAAGATTCACCGTCTAAATGTTTTAATGGAGCTTAAACTATTGGAAATAATAAATATTCGGTAATGCAACAGTAGCAGTTTATTAACAATATTTTTAAAAATTTTTTTAGTATGTGTGTTTAGTAAAACCACCCCGGTACATATATACCTGTGTATCCTGAACCCTTGCGCATTTTCTAAAATAAGGCAATTATTGTTGCATCATCGAAAGTCTCTCTCTCTTAGTCGATAATTATCTAGATTAAATTATATAACTGATGAATGTGTGTAAAGGAAATGCACTGCCAATGTGAATCTGAAATAGAAAATTACAAAAAAGAGTTATATATAAACACATGTAATATCTGTAAGTGACTTTTTACTATTTTTTCGGGACGATGATGCTTTGTGTAAATTTTTAAACTAATAAAAAAAATGGTACGGTTTGTAAAACAACCGAAAAATTCTATTGTGTATTATATAGATTTATTGTGTAAGATTGACAATGTAGTAGGATAAAATTTAAAAAAAGAAACACTTCTCTTTCTATTTCTTCTCTTCCACATTTTTCTCCCCTGTATCTCCCCTAATATTGTTTTAATGTGAAGTACATATTGTATTTAGTTCGTTTGTATTTTAAAGAAGATGTATATAAATGAATGATTTGTGTTGCCTTAAATAAAGATGAAATGTTCAGTGCTCTCGATAAAGGTGTTTTATTTTTTCCTATACCTTACGTTCTTAATAAAAAAATGTTCAAAACATTTGGTGAGTGTGTTTTATTTATTTCCTTCCAAAATAATATGTACAAAAAGCAACATCGAAATATATAATTAATAAATGTCTTTTATATTAAAAAGTATACATACTCTCGACACCTTTTTAATTTTGGAAATCACCAAAAATCACGAGGAGCTAATTTAGGTGAATAATTAGAACGATTTAATTAAATAATCGCTTTTCTAACAGAAATTTCTCTGAGAATAAATTCATTCTTTTGACGTATTGTCAAGATGAAGCATTTCCTTGCATATAAAGCCTTCCATATGTGTGTACTCAAGATTTCCATTACGTGGTCTGACGTTTAGTTTCTGGATTGTACAGCCCCTCAAGGGGCTCCTTGAGGTAAAATGCCCATTTAAAGAAAGATCAGTTGCAATAACAAACCAACGAATTAAAAAAAAGCCGATTAGAGCTTTTTAGAATGAATTCATTTTATTATTAGGTGTGCAACTAAGTTCTCGTTGTCTTTTTGATGAAAATGCAACTTTATTATGAAAAAATGTTTAGAAATGAATAATTCAAAATATTGCCCATCGCTAGCGACAACTTTTTCCCATCTTTCTGGGAGAGCTCGAATACCGTCACGGTAGAAGTGTTCGTCTTTTGAGGCTATCCACGAATCAAGCCATTTTGAGATGTCTTCATATGAGCGGAACTGCTGATTAGCCAGACCATGTGCCATCGAACGGAACAAGTAATAATCGGACGGCGCAATATCTGAGGAATATAGCGGGTGGGGTAGGGCCTCCGATTTGAGCGTTTCTAACTAGGTTTCAACGGGTTTGGCAACGTGAGGCCGAGTGTTGTCATGCTGTAGAATCACTTTTTCGTGCCTTTGCTCGTATTGTGGCCGCTATCCACGCAGTGCTCCGCTCAATCGCATCAATTGAGTTCGATACCGTTCCCCTGTGATGGTTTCGTTCGGTTTCAACAGCTCATAATAAATAACACCGCCCTGGTCCCACCAAATACACAGCAAAACTTTCGCAGCGTGAATATTTGGCCGAACCGACGACGTAGAAGCATGACCGGGTAGTCCCCATGATTTCGTTCTCTTTGGGTTGCTGTAATGAATCCATTTTTCATCACCCGTATCGATGTGGTTAAGAAAACCCTTCCTTTTTGCCGCTGGAGCAGTTGTTCACAGGCGAAAAACGACACTCAACGTCTCTTGGCTTCAAATCATAAGGAACCCAAGTTCCTTATTTTTGAATCATTCCCAACGCATGCAATCGCTGGGAAATGGCTTAGCGGGTAACTCCTAATGCTGAAGCAAGATCTTTTTGCGTTTGGCACGGATTCTCATCAAGCAATGCCTCCAATTCAGCGTCTTCGAAGGTTTTTGGTCTTCCTTCACGCGAACGGTCGTCGACATCGAAATTACCGTCTTTGAAGCGACGGAACCAATCACGGCACATTGTTTCACTTAAAGCAGCATCTCCGTAAACTTTTTGGAGTTCTCGATGCGCTTCAACCGCCGTTTTCTTCGAATGAAAGAAGAAAAGCAACACTTCCCGCAAATGACAATTATTTGGCACAAAATCAGACATTTTCACACAACCAAAGGTATATGACGCAAAAGCAAAATCACTAATGTGTCAAAGCGGTTTCTTTACCATATGTCTAAGCTTGGTTTATGACGTTTTGGTTATGTCACAATCGCAGTTACTACTGGAGCCATCTATTGAAAAACAGCGAGAACTTAGTTGCGCACCTAATATATCCGCACTTACGTCGCCTCCGCCTAAATTAAATAAAGTTCAGTAATTTAATTAGACTGTTCAAAGTGTTAATATGAAAGGGTGTTTCTACCTTTGTACAAAATACACCCTACAAACTATCACATGCTTGCATTTATTTAATTTAGTACATATAAAACTACAGTAAATAATAAAAAAATTACATAATTTTTTTAGTAATTTTATTTCACCACTGTCATAGAATCTTTGTAAACGTTTTCATTCCATCTAAATGCTGTACCAAATTCCAAATCAATACTCAGTAACTCATCCGGGGTTGGAAGCAAATTATATTGTAAGATATCTTTCAGTGTAGTGCTTCTAAAAAGTAAATCCAATTTCTTGATACCCTAGGGATTAAAAAAGATCAATAATTTGAAAAAGTGTTTAATAAAAACTCGAAAATTTAATCTAAATTCAAGCAAATGGATTTAGGTTGACGCATACTTATGTAACGTTTTCATTAAATTCAAGGATTATTTTTGAGCAAACTAAGCTGAAAAGTAATACCATCCACCTACATTGTTTTTAGTTGTTTTCACGGTCCTAGCAATTTTTCGATTCCACCTCTAAACACATTTGGCAGTTTGAAGCAAAAAAACTCCTCGAGTTTTAAAAGTTTTTGATGAGATAAAATCTAACAAATAAGTGGCCACTGAAAAATTTTGTTTGGTCCTTTATTACTTTATGTAAACAAGTTTTATTAAATTTCCCCATTCACGAAGACGAAGCTCTTTATAACAAAACTTATTTATGGTAGAATAATTTTGGGAATATGGAATACTATTTCCATAACACTCAGATAAATCAAAAACTAAAATTTCGATGTCAAGTTTCGAAATTAAGTAGTTGATAGTATTGTTCAAAAGTATCACTTGATTGACTTATTTTAAAAAATAAAAATTACAATGGCAAGATTAGATAGATATAAACATTTAGAGTTATTATGGAATACGCATGAAGATGTGAATGAGGTCACATGTTATTTTCGTGCTTTTTTTTCTTTAAGCTTCTGTACAGCATTCGAATCAGCTTGATCAATTATATTCCTGGTGATCCTATGTTGTATCTGACTGATAGATTTTTATAACTACTTTTTGTTGAGTCTGGAGGTTATTTAATTAATTTTTGTGTGTCCGGATTGTCTTCCACTTATACCAATTGTCCTTTTAGATATGGAATAGGTCCAATACCTTTGGTCAAAACATACGCCAGACAGATTACTCGCTTCAACATCGTCATTTAAATCTGTATCTGCAGTGGCAGTTCGTACATCCCTTTTTTGCTGTTCAGATACACTCAGGATATCTCTATAAACGCGATATAATATATATATATATATAAAAGCCCTTTGCCGAACTCTCCTGTTTATATTTTTAAATTTAAATAGGCTCGCCCGAATATTTCGCAGATATCATGAATTACATTTCTATTATCCAACAACGGAAAAACTCTACTAAAATTTCTACTGTAAAATGTTTCAATGCACCCATCTTATCTTTATCTAGTGATTGCATTTTATGCGTGGTATACGCCAGGAAGCATATTATATCGATCAAGTTTTCTTTTGTCTTAATAATTACGTCTAGGTTTCCAGTGTGTGTGCGGTGATCATCTAACATAAGAAGTATGGAACTTGTTTATATGTAGGTCTAGTTTTTTTTTAAAAGTGATCTAATTCTTCGTAAACAACTTGGTTTGCATCCAGCCTTATAAATGGAATGCAAAAATCGAATTGCCGTTTGCCTTTCATAATAACTACTTCAGAACACTAGCCTATAGAATACACAATCGTGTCTTATCAACGTTGTATATTTGATCAGAAGCAGAATTAATTTCCTCCATTATATTTTCCAAAAGATTGAGCAAATTATTAGCGTTCTCCCTGTTAAAATCAATAACTTTGGATACTAAGAATGTGGTTGATTTTCCGAAACCGTATTTTTATGTACATTCATAAAGTCATAAAGCCAATATTTTCCTGCAGAAAAAAGTTATCACGTCTATCAGCTAAGGCGTCATAGCTCGGTCATTTTCCTATGTTGAACCAAAATATTTTTTATCCATCTTTAAGAAATAGTTTGTATGTTCTTGCTTTAGTTTTAATATTCTAGCAAAATTTCTTCTAATCTTTCTACACAAGTTAGATTGCCATACGCATAGAGAAACTTTTTTTTGGTACACAATCGGTAAGGTGTGGCACGAGGATCGTTATTTGGCTTAAAATAGACAACCTAAACTTTTGTTTCGAATTGCTTCGATAGTTTTCTTCATATTGTCTAAAGTTCATTGGTTCTTCTTGTTTGTAGAAGATAAATTAACTGCCAAAAATGGCGATCTTAGTCGGACAGTTCAAATACCTATCAATATTTGGATCCCGACTAAAATGAAATAAAACCTAAATATTATTTCTTCGCCTTTTTGAGTTCTTCGTCTATACTAAAATTGTCGAATAATGTGAAATACTCAAGTGTGAAATATGAAACATTCTACAATACCTGCAACACTTGTCGCAGAAACAATATTAAGTTAAAAACTTCACAACATACAAAAGCACCAATACTGGCAAAAGAAACAATTATATCATGGAAACGACAAAACTATGAAACTATAAACAATGTTCAAAAAGTTTGAAAAGTTGAAATATACAGTGACAAATTCTGTAAACTTCAGAACCTGACTGGTAAATTATTTTATGTATGTGGATCATAACTTACCGAATATGGTTAGTAATTTACTTACACATACGTAGATGACGTTCTTTGCAAAAAAATAACATCCAATAATATCTTTGTTACAATCTATTGTATTGGTGAATTCTTGACTTGTATGGTACAAATAGTAAAGATAATGACCAAATATTTGGCAGTTTGCATACTAGGTCTCATTTATTTCGATTGATAATGACTAAATTTGTTGGTACAATTATCATACAATTTTTTCATTTAATTTAGTAAGCCGTTTTTTAATCCAGTTATTGATCAGGTCAATTAACAATTACCGTTTTCTGAAGGTTTCGCCATACTTTTTTCCCGGAGCTTAAACTGCAGTATAATTAGCAAACATTGTTATTGTGTTGTTTTCGAGGTGAATCTTTTTTATATAAACACCTTTATTGAATTGTAACACCCATTTTCAATACAACATGGTACCAATACAAGGATAGCCGTTTATATTTCGGGAATAGCAAACAAAAAAAAATTTCTGCATTCATTTAAACCAATCCGAAAAGCATTGCTGCCACTGCGAAGGCGGTATCTTCAAAATATGAGTTTTGAATGCCTCAACTGCCCCTTCCGGCGTAGAAAACCGTTGACCACGAAGTTTATTCTTCACGTGTGGGACCAAAAAGAAATAACAGGGCGCTAGATCAGGGCTGTAGGACGGATGGCTCATCAATTTAATGTTTTGCCCAGTCAAATATTCAATTGTTTGAACCAACCTGTGAGAGCTCGCATTGTCATGATGGAGAATGATCTGTCTTTTTCGATTTGTTTTCCTTATTCCTTCAAAAACTTTTGGCAAACAAATAGTTGTGTAACATTCGGAATTGACCGTTCTACAACTCCCTAAGGGCCCGGTTGCAATGTGACCGGTTTTTTCCGAAAAAACAGGCAACCATTTGTTTTGACGTGCTCATCTTGGAATACTCACACAGTCGATTGCTGTTTACTATCGGCCTCATACGTATAAATCCAAGATTCATCACCTGTGACGACTTTATAAATGTTTTTTGAAGCACTGTCATTGTATTTTTTGTGCGTTTGTTTGCACCAATCGACGCGAGTCCTTTTTGGAGCGGTTGTCAAATTATGTGGTACCCAACGTGAACATAGATTCTTAACTGCTAAATGTTCATGCAGAATCTTATGTACACTGGTGTTACTAATACCTAGAGATGCCTCGATCTCACGGTATGTCACATGACGGTCTTACATTATCAATTCAGACACTGCATTAATGTTTTTTGACACAGAATTTGTGGGACGACCTTCACGAAATTCATCGGCCGTCCAAATTTGAATTCGCTATACCAACGATATACTGTAGTTTTCAATGGTGCTGCATCACCATATAAAGAATTCAGCTTATCGATGCATTCTTGTTTAGATAATCCACGCCGAAAGTTATGAAAAATAATTGCACGAAAATGTATGCGAGTTAAATCCATTTTTTCGCTGACTGAATTTTCAAGCTACTGTCAACAATAGAGATAGCGACCAGATAATAAAACTGTCAAGGTAAATATATTGTCAAAAATGACAAACTTCACGATGCAATCGTCAGATCGGAGGCAACACTAACAGTGGCAATTCTCGAAATATAAACGGCTACCCTCGTATAATATCGCATGAGCAACAGTATGCCTAAAAATATGTAACATAACTTAATATGATTTTTTTGGCCGACAAAGTGAAAAATCTAAGACATTCGTATTGAAAATGTCTAAACTGATATTAACATATCCTCAAATAAACTTTTTTCAAATTCACTCGCGCCTTTGAAAAGACATTACAAAATTATGCATCAACCATAATATCATACCTCCCAGCACGGCAAAGGTACATGCCCTTCGATATAGAACACATCCTGTGATAATATATCTCTCAACGGTTTCTGTAAAGTTATTATACAGAAGCCACGAATTTTTAGAAATTGCCCGTAAAGTCGTTCCTCAAAAACGTACTCCGAATTAAAGTAAACTCTCATGTCACAGAGAGGATAATTCATGTATTTGTTCCAAATTTTTTCTATTTCACGATGCAAGCCCTCCAAAAAAAAAACATACGTATTGCCGTTATCTATCACAAATCCAGACAGATAAAATTCCACATCATAGGGTTCGAAATTGTCGTACAAATTCGGAACTACTATATTCGTATTAAGTTCCTGATTACGTATGAGAATTTCACTTAAAAGTGTCAAGGCAAGTGTATTTGAGTGTATGACCAGAAGCAATCTGTTGTAATACTGTTGACGGAAAAGAATATTCTCTGTCCTGGAAGTTATCGGTACTGGGAAAAAAACTTGCACTTTCAAAGACATTCCTTTCTCGATCAACGAACATTCTGTAAATGGACTTTTAGATTTTTCTTTGAAAAGCACTTTCAAATTAATGTTATTCGTCCTGATTACTTCATTAAAGCACGTTTCGTATAGTTTGTCCTTTTGAAAGTTGTCTGGAATGTGGCAAGTTTCGCTGAAATCGCATTTCCAAATTGGTAATAAAAGTGGTGTCAAATCATAGGTGGCCACAGCTAAAACTTCCATTGGCGTGTAGATATTTTCTGCATTATTTTGTAAATTTAAGATGTAACGATCAACTGTCATTTTTCTGTCAAAATATTGATCGTTTTCGTCACTGCCAAATATACAAGGACAGACTTTTTGCTCGACATTCTCTTCACGAACTCCACAAATCTATAAATGTGGATATCAATTTAAACATATTACTCTTACAATTATATAAAATCGTAGAAATAATTCTACATAGAGTTTAATCTAGTATGAACATTTCAGAAACGATCAAATTTATGCATCTTTTAAAGAGATTTTCGATATCAAAGCAAAAATCTACTACAATTTTTGACAATCGAAACATGTACATTTCCATGAAATTGAGCAGTTATATGTAAAAAGTAAGGCTACTTAGAAAATCAACTTCTGTTTGGGTCAATAAGGCGTTTAAAGATGGATATTAATTAATTAATTTATTAATTAAGCAGAAGAAGAATCCTACAAGTTATGTAAAATACCATATGGTATGTATGTGTTCATACACATACATACATACATACATACATTGGTTACGATTAGTCGACTATCGAAGGATTCGGTGGACATCGGAAGACATTCGCTTGTCTGAGTAATCTTGTATAAGGCGTTTGTAACTAATTATATTAATAACGTCTAGAATACAACACATTACATAAACAAACCACTATTTATTCTATTATTTCAAAATTAATAACGTGGTATTTTAATAGTTTTTCAGATTGAATAAGAGTTAGTAAGCAAATTAGAAAAATAGACAATAATTCAGAGAGAGCATTACGTCCTTCTAGTAAACGAAGATAAAATCAAAAGTTTTGTAATAGCTAGATAGGAAAAAAAATTGAACTGAATGAAAGAAATAAAATAAATAGTAAATACTCAAAAACTGAACTAAAATGAAAATAGACCTCTGTAAAAGTTAACTTAAAACACCGGTAGCAGAGTTTAAACGAGGCCGTACGAGCTGCTAAGACGAGCATCGCAGTGGTCGACCAAATGAGGTGACGACTTCAGAAATGGTGAAGAAAATCCACAAAGCGGTACTGAATGATCGCCGACTGAAAGTGCGAGAGCTAGCAGACAGTAGGCATTTCGAAGCAAAAGCAGTGTCGCGAAGATGTATCAACTGAGTGTTCAGTGAAGTTTCACAGCAACAAAGCATAGTTTTTGCGCCGTTTCGTAGCCATGGATAAAACACTTCGCATCCGAGACAAAAGAACAATCAAAACAATGGACTCAAAAGGAAGAACCGGTTCCAAAGAAGGCGAAGACCGGCAAGGTCATGGTATTTTCATTGATTTTCTTAAAAAAGGAAAAACTATCAACGACGAGTATTATGCGAACTTATTGCAACGTTTGAGCGAAGAAATTAAGCAAACACGGCCGAAGTTGGCTAAGAAGAAAGTGTTCTTTCATCAAGACATTGCACCAGCTCACAAATCCGTTATTACAATGGCCAAAATTAATGAATTAAATTTTGAATCGCTACCCCATGCACCCTATTCGCCAGATTTAGCCCTCGGATTATTTTATGTTCCCAAACTTGAAAAAATAGCTCAGTGGTCAAAGATTTTCCAACGACGAAAAAGTGAGTGGCTATTTTGAGGAGCATCTGGGTATCGAACTTATTGAACATCGCTGGGAAAAGTGTATAGAGCTGAAAGTAGATTATGTTGAAAAATAAATATTTCTTTCCAAAATTTGTGTGTTTTCTTTGTTGGGTCGGCTACTTCTGCGACCACCCTCGTAAGTGTCACTTAACTTTTATATATAAGCTGACCAAACGGACATTAATAGGAAATAGCCTAAAGATATTTCATAATTTTCCTGACCACGTTCACAATTACAGAAAAATATCAAAGACATATAAGCGAAATCTTTACTAAATGAAAATAACAGAGTATTTTAAATGACAATGTCTCCATCGAAGACCTCTTTCAATCAATCCCAAGATATAACGTGGTTTAATTTGAAATAAATAATTTTTGCAGGCGAAAAGGTGACTTCTTCTAAATATTCACTCATCTAGAAATGTTACGTGTAAAAGAAAAAATACTGACAACTACTTGTTTCGAGAAAACTTTAAATTCTTTTTTTATCATGGACGACATATCACAAATATTCGCGGCTATTCACGCAATAAAAATTGCCAAAAATTAGTTCGTATATGAGGTTACAGTATTAAAATAGAAGGAAATTTCTCCAAATCTTACATGATACCAGATGAATGAAAGACATCTCATGGATGCCCTTTATAATTCAATGTGACAGTTAAATATTTCGTTAATTATTACTTTTACAATTGCTTTCTATTTTTCAGTACCATGTTTCTTTTACAAATCAAACTAAACTTGTAAAAATCCAACCTCTTAAGAACATACAGTAAACAAATTAATATTAATAATACATTATTGTTTCTGAAATATCCATTCAAGCTACCATACATAGATTTGTTACTTTATCTTCCCAAGTACCTCTAATACGAATCTCTTGCTCTGTAAGAATTCGATTAGTTTTATTTCAGGAATCTTATGCATAAAATGAGCGTGTGCTTCACCGTACCAAATTTTTTCTGCAATGTCTCTTTGTAGGGTTTGAGCTCGGGCCACATAAGGTACATCGTATCTGACGAAAATCGATTTAAATCTAAAATTAATGCAAAATGAATTACATATCGACATTTCAAAGAATTCAGGCGTGTTCTATTCTAGAGGGTAAGCTTTTATTGTAATTATCCGTTGTAAATAAGTCTTTCAAACGTTACAGTAGTCTTTTATTTGATTTCGATATTGATCATCCAGTCGACTTCTTTAGAAAGTATCTACACTGGTGTAAATAAAACGTTGAGTCAATGCGAGACACATCCATTCAACTGGCGTTTTTATTTATATTACCAATGCATCGAGCATGTTTACCAAACATCTTTAAAAATGCTAAAGTATTTCAAGAATGCTTTTGAGTCAAATAAAAAAGAATTTTAAATAAACGCAGCACTTTGTTATTTCCACATATTTGTCTTGAATAAAAGTAATTTGGTAATAAAATGAAATTATTATTTAATCTTCTTTGGTGCAATGAAGAAAGTATACTTATTAAAGCAACAAATTAATCCATTAAATCTATAAACTAATGGGAGAGAACTACCCATCAATTCCTGAGATAGATATGAAAGCACTTATGTCGTGATTTTATACATCAATCAGAAAATAATATTAAATAAACACCTAATCTTTGTTAAAAAAAAATCATTTGTGGCTTATCTTGAAATTATACTAATTTAGTCCAGTGAATATTTATAATTTTTTCATTGAAGTAAAATAATTTGACATTTTTAAATGATTTTCCTGTTTCTTTATATTTATTTAACTAACCATTGATTAATTCAGCTTATGAAATAACTACATTCAATAGTTTTATTAATTAAGAAATTTCTTTTGCTCAGTGTACAGACTGGTATTGTCTTTTACTCCTTATTATATGACTTTTTGATTCGTTTCGCCAAAGCGTGTCCGTGACGCTCCGATAAATCACTTCTATCCTAGTAGCGTGACTTCATCAATATTCGTGTTATCTTCCAGTAGTATCAACTTCAACGTGTTGCTCTGTTTGTAACAATTTATGAATTTCGTAGACGCATGGAAGTTGGCACAACATGAAGAAAAACGTCACTAAATGATCAGCGAAACATCAAAGCAAATAGAAGACCACTGCAACATATCAACTCACAGTTTTCAATTCAACTGCCTGGGTGACTTTTTCAAAATTAATGTCATTCTTATTATAGCTCTTGCGAAAATCATATTTTTGACTGAAATTAAAATTTGAATTGTTTGATATTCTTTTTTAAGATGTTAACTGTCAAATCCTTTACTTAGACTACCTACCACTATCCTAATTGCAATAATAAAGCCAGTTTTCTTTATTTTTATAACATCAACAACCTGCTTATGAAAGTATTCTTTACTAGTAATTCTTTTGAGAGAGTTTAAGTTTCAATTCCAGAGGTTAATGATGATATACGTCAACGAATGGAACAGAGCCCAAATAAATTTATACGAAAAAATAGATTGCTATCTGCTTCTGGGCTTCCGGGCTAGAACCGCGTCACTTGTATATCTGCTGACGTTTCAGTTTCAGTACAGTAGTTGAGCCCTGAAGATGTCCCATACAAATGGGTACGAAACGTCGGTAGATATACTACTGTGGGCAAAAAATAGTAAGACTTTTTAATTTAAATTTCGCGCGAAAACCCATTCGTCGAAATATTTTTTTTCTAGTTTGGTATGACTGTCAGTGACATCTGTGCCAAATATCATATCAAAATAATCATTAGCGTTTAGTATACGCTTGTCTTTCTGAAGTACAAAAAGTGCATTCGGCGATTTTTACAATGAGTGAAATTATTCAACAAAGAAGTTCCATTAAATTTTGTGTACGGAATCAAATTTCTGGTGCCGAAACGTTCAGAATGTTGCAAAAAGCCTTCGGTGATAATTGTTTGTCGCGAGCAAGTGTTTTTGATTGGTACAAATTATTCAAAGAGGGTCGAGAAGGCGTTGATGACGAACCACGTTCAGGACGGCCATCAACATCAACTGATGATCAACACGTCAATAGAATCAAGGAATTGGAGCTTGAGAATCGACGATTAACAGTCAGAGACCTTAGTGGCATCGTTGGAATATTGGATGGATCAGTGAAAACCATTTTGAAAGATCATTTGGGCCTAAGAAAAGTGAAGGCACGATTTGTTCCAAAATCACTCAATTTTTTCGAAAAACAGCGTCGCGTTGACGTCTGTGAAACAATGCTTTCCGACTATCAAGACAAAATGAAAGGCATCATAACTGGAGATGAGACTTGGATCTACGCTTATAACCCGGAAACAGACGATCAATCGGCCGAATATCGGATCAAAGGTGAACCGAAGTCCAAAAAAATCACGTCAAAGCAAGTCAAAAATCAAGGTTATGTTGACAGTTTTCTTCGATTATCGAGGTGTGGTGCACTCCGAATTTCTTCCGACCGGCCAAACTGTCAACAAAGAATACTATTTGAGTGTTATGTGTCGTTTGCGCAATGCTATTCGTAAAAAGAGGCCAGAATTATGGGCCGACAACTCTTGGTTTTTGCACCACGATAATGCACCGTCGCATTAATTACTGCATTAATTCTTCGTGAGTTTTTCGCCAAATTTTCAACCAATATCGTGCCGCAACCACCGTATTTGCCTGATTTAGCTCCGTGTTACTTCTGGCTATTCAGCAAACTCAAACGACCGCTCCAGGGAAACCGTTTTGAGTCAATTGAAGACATTAAACGTGAATCGCTACGCGCATTGAAAGCTATTCCTGAAATTGACTTTAACAACTGTTTCGAGAATTGGAAGAAACGTTGGCACAAGTGTATTGCGATCAGGGGGGATTACTTTGAGGAGGACGAAATAGATTTGGAAGAATAAATTAAGAATTTAAAAATTATGAACAAAGTCTTACTATTTTTTGTTCACAGTAGTATGAGTGATGCGGTTCCAACCCGGAAGCCCAGAAGCAGTTAGCATGGACCACGACCGCGGAAGTCTACGTACCAGATTGAACAAATAGGTATATATTCATAAAACATAATAATTGTTCATTTTTTTAATCAAAGAATTATCATTTAGAAATTGACATAAACCTGAAAAAAACAATCAAATTCCATCCATATAAAATGATTGCAGTTCAACAATTACTTAGTTTTAATGCACATACATAGAATTATCATTAGTTTTAATCACAATTAACAATACATTTTAGGACGAAATTTGATTTCATCAATCTGGCTATGTGAAATGACATTATCGTATATTGTTTTTGTTTAGACGAGCTTGCGTCCAATGTCTCAAATATTATTTAAACGATTAATCCGTCCTATTTTCTTTTATGAAGTAACTGCTGGCTAGAAATACAGAGAGCTAATTTTGAATCCCTTATTAAACCAAAAAATGATGCAGCATGAGAAAGCTGCCACTACATTGAAATATTTGGAAGCTCCACCACATCATCAAGCTTCATTTATTTGGATTTTTAGAAAATAAAATTTTTCGAAATCAGTTGTACAATATTGAAGAATAGCAAGTAACAATTTATAACGAAATTTACCATTTTGGTGGACAAATATGTAATGTTTTTAAAAACGAAGAATGCAATTTTAACTAATACAAAATTTAGCCACAATTGAGGACAATCTATTTCTACTTACTTAGAAAGAAATGGATCGATAAGCAAACTTACTTTTTCGATTTTAAAAGTTCCACATCTAAATTTACAATTTTCTCTACTTTCACTATCATGGGATTCAAAAAATATGCCTGATTTACTGTCATCAAGTTTTCAACGCTGAGTAAAACATAGGCATTAGCAAGCGTCGCGGTTGAAGTTTTAGCATTATATGTACTCAGAGTAGGATCTGTAAAAAATATTTCCCCAGATACTTTAATCTTCACATCAGTTAATTGTACAGGTTTATTCTTCTTCTTCGACGTTTTTATTTTCGTGTGTTTCTTCTTTTCGTCCTTCTTTTTATCATTTTGCTTTACCACTTTCTCTTTCTTAGGTTTCTCTTTCCTTTTCTCTTGTGGTAAATCTTCATCATGTGTTTCTGGTGGCAACGATACTGGTATAAACTCATTAAAAAGCATTTCTTTACCTTCTGATATCGCATCTATAATTTTATTCATTCTAAACGTTTGAATCGGATCTACAAACATAATTGTAAAAATTTAGATACGTTTTTCCTAAATCGAGTCAAGAAAATTGACATACCAAACATATTGACTCTAAGAACTACCTCATTCCAATTTTTTTCTCCCGGTTGATAAATGCAATCCTCTATTATTTGACGAAAGAACGTATTTGGAGATGATAATTCGCTATTATCTAATAAATTAGGATTATCGATGAAAACTGGTACAGTTGCATCAATTAACGATACATCTTCAATCTTCATAAAAAATAATTTAGTCTTAACTGCTCTTGCTCTGGAAAACATAAATTAAACGGCTCCATTAAATTTACGAGGGTAGTTTGACAAGTGGTGAGAATGGAAAAGAAAAACGAATTTTTTAAATACAAAATAATTTTTATTTTGTAATATATTCTCCTAAAAGAGCAATACATTTATTCCAACGGTGCTCCAATGCCCTTATGCCAAAATACTCATTTACGAAGACGATAAGCTCGTCGTTAGACGAAAATTTCTTTCCACCTAGTACCGTTTTCAATTTTGGAAAAAGGTGGAAGTCGGAAGGGGCTAGATCCGGCGAATAAGGCGCATGCGGTACTAACTGGAAATGCAACTCGTAGATTTTGGACATTGCAACTCTGCTGGTATGCGAGGTAGCGTTGTCTTGGTGAAACAGAATCTTTTTCTTTGCCATTCCTAGTCGTTTAGCACAAATCTCAACATTTAATTTTTGTCGAAGTTCTGCATAATATTGTCCGTTTATTGTGGCACCTTTCTGAAGGTAATCAATCAGCAAAATGCCCTTTGAATCCCAAAAAATTGATGCCATCACCTTGTTTGCCGATAAAGTGGTTTTCGCTTTATTTGGAGGTGCAGAACCACGTTCTAACCATTGTTTCGACTGTTGTTTAGTTTCGGGTGTAATCTAGTGTATCCAAGTTTCATCGCAAGTAACAAATCGCCTACAAAAACCAACCGAATTCCGCTTATAAAGGTCCAAACACTCATTGGAAATGCGCAAACGAGTGAACTTTTGATCAGTCGTAAGTAATCGCGGCACCCATCTTGCCAAAAGCTTGGAAAGGCCCAATTCTTTCGTTCAAATGTGGTGTACGTGCTCTGTTGAAATGTTTACCATGCCTGCTATCTCTCTCACTTTGAGTCGTCGATCTTGCGTAATAATATTATGGATTTTTATAATCATTTCCTTAGAAGTCACGATTTTGGGTGCTCCAGAGCGCGCTTTATCAACACAGCTTGTTCTACCACGTTTAAATTCATTTACCCATCTATTTATTGTGGCGGATGATGGAACAGATTCACCTAATGATTCCCGTAACTCATCTTTTATTTCGGTAGCTTTCATACCATTAATTACGAAGTATTTAATCACCGCACGATACTCTGCTTTTTCCATCTTAACTTCTTTTTCAATCAGCTGTCAAAAATAAACTAATCAACCGATTTATCTAAATATTGGAATGTAAACATATAAATAGCCAACCTAAATTACAGTGCATTTGTTTTACCAATTAGAGCGCCACCTATGTGTCATTCTCACTACTTGTCAAACAATCCTCGTATGAGTACAAAAAACACAACAAAAGCTTATTTGTTTTATTCTAAATATAGAGTAAGATAAATATCGCTTTTCGTTCGAATTTTAACAAAGAACAATAGTTTTCTTATAATTTATTGTACACTTCTTTTGATCACCGATTCGAAGATGGCAGAATATAACTGTTGATTGTATTTAACTTTTTATACAACAATTTACACAACTCTATTTCAAAATACGTAATTTCTGGAAACATTTGATAACAGAAGATCCTAAAATCACATAATTTAAAGAAATATGACTCAAGGCTACGAATCTATTATATCACAAGGGCTAAGCCATTCACATAAGCTTGAAATATTACTCACGTCTCTTTCATTGCTACATTAATTGCATCTCTTTTTTTTTTGAACTTTAAATAGAAATAAAACACAAAAAAATGTTTTTAATGTCCATGAATTTGACTTTATTTAAGAGGTAATTTTATGGCATTAATGTTTGAATATGATTTCTGGCATGTGGCCGCCGCGGTTGGCGCGTACATGGCGTAATCTAGAAGTCCCATTTTCACACACTCTTCGTAGTAAATAAGGCTGTATTTTGACAATAACGCATCGAATGTTGGCTTCCAAGTATTCAATTGCTTCAGGTTTATCGGCGTAGACATTCGACCTCGCATATTCCCAGAGAAAAATCTAATGGCGTCAAATCGCACGAATGAAGTGGCCAGTTAACAAGTCCATTTCATTAAATTAATCGTTAGTCAAATGTTTCTTTCGGTAAATTAATTGCATCGCGCCCTGTGTGGCATGTGGCGCTGTCCTGCTGAAACCACATGTCTATAACATTAATGCCTTGCAATTGAGACACTAAAAAGTTAGTAATCATGTCTCTGTACCGCTCACCATTGACTGTAACGTTCGTCATCAACACTACGCTGCACACCATCAATCGCTTGTTGTGTGCGCATTGCACGACGTCTTACGGGATGCGTATTATCGTTTAGAGTAAACGTTTGCGAAAACAATCTATAGTTCCTCGAATTAATCGCTCTGATGGACGATTATGAGCACCGCAAAATGCACGTAATGCCCGATGAGTTTCTCGAATTGAATCATGTTTTTCAAAATAAATTTGAACAATTTGCAAACGTTGCTCCGGCGTGAGTCTATTCATGTTGAATTGCCAGCCCAAACTAACTCCAAAACAATCGAGAACCTTCAAATCGGCTGTCACCCGCCTCCAAAAAAAAAACAGTCTTGACTTCCTGCAACGTCTAAAAAGTTATCCAAAATTCTCTCCACCTTAAATTACATCCCAAATTAAATAAGGGAACCATTGTTTGATGAAATGGTTTTCCATATACAGAATCGATTTGATATCATGCGAAAAACTATTCGCAGAAGAACAAACGAAAGTCGAAATTATTTTCGTTTAAGGTTCGATGTCTTACTTTAAAATCGTATTACGGGCGTCTTAAAGTGTAATTATTGATCTACAGTTCGAAAAATGTTTTTCTAATAAATTTCATTTTATAATAGATCTATTAAATATTCTATTTGTTAAAATTTCTCCTACAACAAAATCCATTTTTTGTAAACACTGTATCGTTACTTCGTATTTAATTTACAATTCAATTTATTAAATAACTATGCAATTACTAATAAAAGATCTGTAATGATAGTAGAAGCAAAACAATAAAATAGAAGATCATGATTGCAAACACCGCAAGAATTTAAACACACGGAATCTAAAACTTACATGGCATATGCGAATTTGTTTGTTCAAGCAAAAATAGCTGGACATTTGATAAACAATACAAAGGTGAAATAATAAAGGCTGTTTCAAAAAGAATATACGTATTTCGAATGCATATATTTATTAAACTTTAAGACATACGAACATAAAACTTTACACACATATTTACAAGCCTCTCAAGTTCAGATTGCAGATGTTCAATATGTCCTCCATCAGCGACATGAACAATATCACATCGATACTCAAATTCCTCCCATACTCGGGCAAGCATGTCCTTCGTCACTGATGTCATGGCAGTATGGATCCGGTTCTTCAACTCTTCCTGGTTCTGTGGGAGTGGTAGTACATAAACGTAGTCTTTAACGAAACCCCACAGGAAGAAGTCACAGGATGTCAAATCCGGTGACCGTGGAGCCCAGCTGACACATGCTACTAAGTCGCCAGTTTCTTGAGGACCAAAGTGCGAGAGTGTTATCATTGTCAGTAGCATCAGGAATCTCATTACAAAATGCCACACGTTTCCGTTTGCCATCAGGACGCAGAGCTTATAACAACTGTAACTTGTACGGCTTCATAATCAACCGACGTCTCCAAACGCGCCAAGTTGTTATTGTAGGCAGTTGATTTTGAAGGATTACCTTGAAAAGCAGTTTGAATTCGTGCAAGATTTTCTTCAGAAACCCGAGGGCGGCCAGGACTCTTTCCTTTACATACACATCCTGTATCTACAAATTATCATACCATCTGCGAATGTTCCACCCATTCGGAGAATCAATTTGGTAGCTCAACCTGAAACGTCTTTGCACTGTAATCACGGAATTGCACTTCGCAAACTCGAGAACACAAAATGATTTCTGCTGAGGAGTAGCCATTTTTAACATATGACGGTTTCCAAGAAAAACAGAAGACAACTGACATCTAGCGGTTATTAAATAAACTAGACTATGTATTCGTTTCTCCAATAGCCGAGCCGAGGCGCAGCGATCGATAGTTTGGACAAAATAATACTTCGTAATACGTTTATTCTTTTTGAAACACGCCATATAATAACTGGAAAAACAATTTTCACGTCATCTAATCTTGGATCACAGATTTTAAAACCCCGTGTATCCTAAACGTATAATGCTAACAATTATGGGATATTTACTTAGCTCCTAGTTTATTTCTAATGGTATGAATGAGAAAATTAATTTCATGTCCATGCAATTGCTGTAACTCTTCAACATTTAATTGATTTACAATATTTTTTACGTAAATCGGAACCCAGACCTTATTATTGACGATTCTGACGCGATAAGTTAGGCAATCTTCACCAGCGTAGACCTGCAATAAATTATATCAATGGTAATTTTTCAGGATTTTATTAAAAAACTCATACTCTAGCTACTCCTTTCCAACATATAACATCTACTGTTTGTTTTTGTTTCCTATTCGGCAACAATTCGTATTCAATACAAGCGTATCCTATGGGATCTCCAACGTCCAAAACGTATTTCGGCAAAACAATCGATTCTTTTTTTCTCCTGCTTTTTCTACTACTTCTAATACTAGTCTTAGAAGATTTTTTGCTTCTTTTACTGCTCAAGCTTTTTTTACTTTTCTTTGATTTTGCACTACCTTTACGTTTGCTTTTATTTTTCGCCAATGATTTTGGAAACAGTGAGAACGCCAAAAGAAATCCTGTTTTAAAAGTGATCATGACAAATTTTTATTAAAAATCTGTTAATAAGTGACATAATATATGATATAACGTCAACGAAATACGTTAGATGCGATCATCCGATATAGGTAGAAATATAAAATATATAATAGGGGACTGCAAACTTAAGGGACGCCGTTTTTAAAAATACAATAGGGTAATCTTTACACCTCTAAATAAGTGTTCTTAGGGGTCTCTTTTGTTAGTTTCACAAGAAAACCTTACTTCAAACTTGTGAATATAATTTTAACGTATCAAAGGAGAGGCTTTTTCTGAAGTGCTCAGGTATATATGTATAAACAAGAAGAAATATTCTTTGGGAATGTCATCTCATCTTGAAAAAGCTGAAGAAGTTGATTTTATATTAAAAACAGCTAGTAAGTAGTTATCAATTTACATGTAATTTCCTTTTTTTAGTGTATTAATTTATGTTAATTTTTTTAAATTTTTAAAATCAATAAATGCAGAATATTTTATATGTAACTGTACATGCTTGATACCGCCATTGTTGATGTTGATGTCGTGTGTTGGAGGTTATGTGTATAAAATGATTTTTAGCACGTCCTTAATTTTACAATAATTATGAGTTCGAGTAAGTGAGAATTAAAGCATTAATTGCTAAATATTATATTAACTGTTATTGTACATTATATTAGTACTATTACATATAATTAACTTACGTTAACATACGTCTAGTTGAAAGGGATCCCAAGAAGCGAAGAGTCAAGCCGGTAGAAACACAATCATCGATTCTCGATTTCGATTTGGGTGAGAGTTCTGACGATTCAGATTTTCGAATTGAAGATCATCCGGAAGTTAGTGATGATGATTCAATTGATAGTAATGGTGAAGGTAAATATTAAAGGAAAATATATAAACAACTTAATTTATACTTGCACAAAAATCTATTTTAGGACCAGATACTAGTGAGGAGGAAGAGGAAGAATCTGAGAGTTCTGATTTAGATGAGTTAAAGAATCTTAATTTTCCTTCGAATGGTTTATCAGTTGCCGATGTTATAGAAAAAGCAAAAGAGCAGTCAAACAAGAATCTACAAGTATGTATACACAAAATGATATTTTTTCTCCAAAACTTTACTTCTAGTTTAATGAAAATGATGCACAAGTATTAATCTGTTGTGGTTGCCTCGGAGATCAAAGTGATGGGGTGAACGAAATAGTAGAATGTGATAGTTGTGGTGTTACTGTACATGAGGCTTGTTATGGTGTATCAGACACAGCCAGTCTTTCAAGTACTGATTCACTATCGCCAACAGCTCCATGGTTTTGTGAATCATGCAAAGCTGGTGTTACAAGTCCAGTATGTGAATTATGTCCAAATTCAGGAGGAATATTCAAAGAAACTGATGTGGGAAAATGGGTGCATTTAGTTTGCGCCTTATATGTTCCAGGTGTTGCATTTGGAGAAGTTGACAAACTATCCAATGTTACTTTATTTGAAATGCCATATAATAAATGGGGAGCAAAAAATTGTAGTTTGTGTCAAGATGAAAGATTTGCCAGAACTGGAGTTTGTATTGGATGTGATGCTGGAATGTGTCGAAATTACTTTCATGTTACTTGGTAAGTTTTTATGTGTTTATTGAACTCAAACTAAGATGTAAGGTAATATGCTGAAGTTTGCATGGCTGCTGAGTAGTATGGTAGTTAACATTTTCCCAGTAGTACCAGGTGCATCTTCCTTGCATATAGTCTTACTCCGTCCAGCAAAGCTCTGATTAAATAGACTGCTATTTGCCTTGCTGCTCTTAGAAATGGTATGGTAAACGCACTATAAAAAAAGGAAAATAAAAAGTAAAAGAACATTTGAGAGGTTTTAAAGCTGCAAGGCAAGAATTCTCTGTGGGTAAAATAATCTAGGAACACAGATGAACCCTGATCATCTACAAATTACATAAAGCTGTGAAAGTCAACACCATAGAAGAAGTGAATTTGATATCTGATAGGCAGACTCGATTAGCCAAGCAATGTAGAAATTCTAAGGCTAAAGTGCGAAAGCTGGTGAAACAGGGCCAAGATTACATAGAAACTGAAAGAGTTATAATCAAGGCCAACTTCAGCAGGCATATACCAAAAAACTAAGAGATTCCAGAGCGACATAAGACCACAATAAAAATGAAAATGCTGCAGTAGAATAGGCTTTATAGTTATCTCAAATGATCTAATCTAATGTGTTAATTGAAGGAAAAAATATGAGTCAATATTTATTTTAGTGCACAAAGAGAGGGATTTTTATCAGAGGCCCACACTGAAGAAGTAGACCAAGCTGATCCGTTTTATGCCCACTGTAAGCTTCATTCAGACAAAACACAAGTTAAACGAAGAAAACGTAATTACTTAACCCTACAATTACGAACTCATTATAGACGTTTACAGTTTGAGAAAGAAGGACATTCCCAAACACCTGAACAAATCAGAATACGAAGAAAATTAGACAAGCAGAAGCAGCATTACCTTAGTTTGAAATCTTTGAAGACACCACCATGGGGTAATTATTATATATTTTTATTTCTTTTCTAATTCATCTATTTCTATCACACACTTTCTATGACTGTTTAAAATTATTTGTTCATTGATATATCATTTTATGTTTTATTTTAGAAACATAATTCATTTCATCCATTTTTACGACATGTAACATACAGTTCTTTCAGTTCCTACCCAAAAGATGCCCAGATTATTAACAACCAGTGCTTCCGCCTGTCGAAAATTATTGAAAAAAGCTGAACTAATGGGTATCAACACTACAGCCTTGGAGATGCAAGAAGCTCAAATTGCAGCATTGGTAGACGTGCGTAAGAAATGGCACATTCCACCCGCTTTTACAGTCGAATTCATAGCGTATTACTTGGACAGAAACGACAGACTCAAGAGTATGAAGGAAGCTCTTGAAAAACTGCTTGAGAACAATAAAATTTTGTTGGAGGAACAGCAAGCTTTGAGGACTAAATATGACGATTTACTGAAGGAAAACACGGAAGAAACCGAGAAGAATGTTAACTTGAAGCAAGCAGTACACAAATTCCATTCGGCAATATTGAGTGCATGTCCCACTAAAAACTTACCAAATGTGGACGACATTGGTAAGCCGACGATCACTAGAACGTTACCCTCAATGATGGTGCCTACTGCGGCTGCGTTGAAAATGGGAGTTGGTTTTCCACTTAACAATATTACTACCGGTCGAACTGATCGAGTGCTGAGTAGTCAAGCTAGACAACAGCATCAACAACAACAAGGTCGTGGGTTTTGATTTTTTTCTTATACGCAATATGTGTTGAGATTTGGAACTCAGTTTCAAATGCATGTTAATGAATTTCTTTCATTGAAAAGAAGCTATTATATAATTATTAATATTATTAATTATTGTTTTAAAATGCCCTAATGTTCATAATTACTCAAAAATACTTGATTAGGAATTTAATATTTTCTAATAAAAAAAATGTGCTTCATACCACCTGCAATTTTATATTTATATTAACAAACGATTTTTATTTTTGTCTTAAGATTTTGTATACAAAGGGTACTAGGAAAGTTTTGCAATATGACGCAACAATGAATCGTAGAAAGCTGCTTGTTGCTGCATGTTGAGACATGTTCATACGTGCATAGTATCCGCCGCGCCATGTCGATGGGCTCAGTTATTCATTAGTAGTGAGAGTATAAAGTGCTTGCGATAGCATCGTGGTCACGAAATGAGATAAGGGCAGTTTAATAATTAAAATTTCGTGCGTGGTTTAAACATAGACCAGTGCTTCGAAGAAATGACTCTTGTGCACTAGGTGGTGTTTGTCCACATCGCACAACGATAATCAGGTGGTATAGAGAATTCCAAAGGGGAAATTTAACTGTGAAGGTTGCTGAGAGGCCGGGAAGGCCAAGAAAATCAGTTACGGAGAAAACGTTACTACTCTGAGGAAAATGCTTGGCGAAGATAGGCGAGTGACCTATCAACAGATAGAGGGTACTTCAGGCCTAAACGCGCCAGTAATTCGTTCGATTCTGCATGATCATTTGCACGTGAAGAAACTTTGTTCTCTCTGGGTGCCGTAACGACTGACTGAAGAGCAGATGACACGACGTGTGACTTGGTGTCGGGAGATGCTAAAAAAGTTTAATAAGAGACAATCTCGGTATGTGAACAACATCGTGACAGGTGACGAGACTTGGCTATACTATTACGATGATACTTTGATGATGAGGACACACCCGTAGTTGTCAGAAAATACCGATCTGTAAAGAAGAAAATGATAGCTGTATTTCTCAAATCGAGTGAAATTGTAGAACGCGTCGTTTTGGACACACAGAATACAGTCACAGCTAAGTGGTATACTGAACAGTGCCTGTCTACAGTCATTGGATGTATGAAGAACCTGCGGCCAAAATCAGGAATGGATACCTGGTTCCTCCATCATGATAATGCTCCAGCTCACCGCGCCAAAGCCTGCACCGAATGTTTGACCACGACAGGATTGAAACTTCTCAAGCACCCTCCCTACAGTCCAGATCTTGATCCTTGCGACTTTGCACTGTTCCCACATGTGAAAATGAAGCTAAAAGGGAGGCGGTTTTCCAGTGATGAGGACCTTCTACGGGCTTGGGACAACGAGTGTGCTTTACTCCCTAGTGAAACTTGGCAGAATTGATTTAAAGATTGGTTTCGGCGGATGGAGAGGTGTATTGAGTGTAGAGGAAATTACTTTGAAAAAATGAAAGCTGTATTGCAAAACTTTCCTAGTACCCTTTGTATAAAAGAAAAACTTAATATCTAAAATTGCTTTTTAAAATAAAGAAGAAATAAAAATAAAATTTCTATATCTTAATCATTTTAACGCATTTTACTATTTTTAATTAATGAAAGGCAAGGAAAAATTTCCACATTTTTTTAATCCAAAATATCCGTAACTGTCATTGTAATATTTCTACAATTTATTTTTATTAAATTTCTATGTTTCCTTCCACAGATCCACTTTTATTAAATGAATGTGGTACCTGTCGACAAAGAAGAGACCAACATCTATTGGCGAAATGTGACACGTGCCACTTATATTACCACTTGGACTGCTTGAATCCTCCCCTAACTCGTTTACCCAAAAAATCTAAATTGTACGGCTGGCAGTGTTCTGAATGCGATAAAACATCCGATTCTGAAGTGGAAGAGGTGAAGACGCCCCGACGTAGCCGAAATCGCTATAGCAAGGATAAAGATTCAAAATCCGATCAAGAAATGTTTACGCCCAAAGTGAAGATTAAGCCCGTCGAGAGGGCTCCTCAAAATGTAACTCTGCATGTGAGGAACTATCCAACGCTAGAGCAAAGCGAGAAAAACTCCTACACCGAACCCGTTATTCATTCCGTCAATTCGTCATATACAAGCACTGCCGGAGATAGTAGCATAGAAGGACAAACTATGTTCATATCTTCCAAAACAGGTAAAAAGAGAAGGCGAGACAAACATAGGAATAGATATTCGCCTGAATTGGGATCTCCCTCTAAAGAACATAAAAGGAAAAGGAAAAAAAAGAGTTTGGACATTGAAAATCCAAATCCACATCCCAGAATAACGATAAAGGTAAGATT
This sequence comes from Dermolepida albohirtum, assembly GCA_031893035.1. NCBI lineage: Eukaryota > Metazoa > Arthropoda > Insecta > Coleoptera > Scarabaeidae > Dermolepida > Dermolepida albohirtum. Next base: position 985,368 of record JAVIWB010006070.1, read on the forward strand.
AAATGCAAGTTTTCTTTTTTTAGATGGTTGTTGTAACAACGTGAAAGTAACTTCTTAAATATCACCAATATTTTGTTCTTTTTTATAATAAAAATTCAGATAAAACCGATTCCAATGCCCGCCGGCGAAGTCGCCTCTCTTACAAATCCACAATGTTTCTACGTTAATAATGATAACAATGATCCACCTCCGCTGCCAGTGCAAAAGGTCGTCGCAACGGTCGAAAGTCCATCGACCACCAAAAAAAAAGCTGAAGATTGTATAAATTGTGATGTATGCAAAACAGATGGCACCAGCAGTAACCTAGTGACTTGCGACGAATGCAAGAAGGGTTATCATTTTACGTGTCTAGATCCGCCTCTAAAGAAAACGCCAAAACGTCGCGGATATTCATGGCATTGCGCTGATTGCGATCCATCTGTGAGTATTGTTTAACCTAAAAAGAGGGAACGCGAGCAAATTGTATACTTCCGAACGAAACTCAATTAGAGAGCGAAATCTCTTGTAAATTTTCATGTTGGAAGCATATAACTTTACGCGTTCGAAAATTATATTCAGCAGCAGTAGTAGTAGCAACGCTATTTTATCTTTGTTTTTCTCTCTTAATTGTTGTAGGAGCCTGAACAGACTTAGACATTTGACTTTTAAATAGAGAAAACTGTATGGAAATGTGTGCTTTATTTTTTTTAATAAAGTAAATATTAATTCTTGGCCGTTGCATTTTTCTTTAATTGTTGACATTTTATTGAACTGTTTACATATCTCTTAAATCTGAATGTTATAAATTTTGGTTTTTAATTTTTTTAAATATTTGATTGTTGTCCTTCCTCTAATCTGCTTGACAAATAATACATACATTTAAAAAGAAATATGCAAAAATTTTTTCCTTGTTCGGAAAATTAATTCTTTTTTCTTTAATTTCACTCAAAATAACCATGCATACATACTGGTGATGGTTTCATTTTAATAACTTAAATATTTAACTACGTATCTTTCTGGCAACAATGTATGTACAATATGATGTATCACGAAAATAAAAATTTGTATGTAAACATCAGTTTCACTTCTTAAATAAATATTAAAATTTACTAATTTATTTAAATTAAACAATTATAGGAATATTTTTGCATATAATAATATATATTCTCTCTATCTCATCAAGAACTCTTTCAATATCTGCTAAGACTTTACATGAGTTATTATTTGTATTATCTTTTTAATAGTTCGGGTAAAACAAAAATTTATCTCTTTTTTTATAACTTACTTTTTGTCATTTTCATTCATGCCTCAGCTTTGTTGCTTTTAATTCCAGTTGTTGCACATATACACTATAATATTACATCTTCTGAGAGTCCACAATTACCCATTCTTTATTATTACTTCGTCTCTTTTACTCTTTTAATTTTTTCTATTTGATTGCCTATAATTCCCCTCCAGTAATAAAGCTTTTATTTTTATATCACTACTGCCTATAAACATTTCAACACCCTACTCTCAGATTTGGTGTAAAATAATCGGAGTATCAATGTAATTCTTATTTTTTATTTTATTTTTCTCCAATAATTTTCTTCATTTTTTGCCATACCTAGAATTTTTCCTAGTACTTTCATTTTCGTATCTTTTTTCGTACTTTACTCCTTTTTCTAAGTACCCATTAACTGGAATTACCTATACTTTGACATTTTAAACTTTTCTCCTCTTTTATTCAATTTAATTGTAATTAATAAAGTTTGATACTGTACAGATATTACCAGTTTAGATGATCATACTGAATAATTTTTAAAAAGTATTTATCCCACATATTCTTTTCGCCTTGCTTTAGATTAGTAAAAAAACAATTAAAACACATTAAAACAACTGAATCAATTACAATTGGAGCTTAAACCCTTATTACCCTTACAATTGACAAGACATAACTCCAACAGACTTCTATGAAATAGAAAACGCATCATTAACTATTAATAGAAATAATAATAAGAATTGGTTATCAATTAATTCGTTCAAGATAAAACCTTTGCCATTACCACCTGGTGAAGCTCTTCCTACCACGAATTTTGAAACTGCGCCCATTAGTAGCGAGGGTGCCGAACAACAACCCGCGTCGTCAACTCTTGAAGTGGTCACTGCAATAGAAACTTCACCTTCCAAGAAAAAACAAGAAGAAGCTCTTAATTGTGATGTTTGCCAAGGTGAAGGCAACAACAGTAATTTGGTGACTTGCGATGAATGCAAGAAAGGTTATCATTTCACGTGTTTGGAGCCTCCATTGAAAAAGACACCTAAACGTAGGGGATACTCTTGGCATTGTGCAGACTGCGATCCCACAGTAAGTATTTCTGTTCAATGCAGCTTTCAGAATGATGGTAATTCTTGTTTTCTACCACTGTTGTAGGGATCTGAATAGGAATTGGCTGAAATTTTTGATAATTATCGTATTAAAAATATAATAAAAAAACTTTCAGTATGTTTGCGTTTTATTTCCCTAATATATTTTTTAAAAAAATTAATTTTACCTGTAAATTTAAATATTTGAACTTACCAGATTTCTCTAAATATAAAATTTCAAACCATATTTTTCAAACTTAATTATTTTATTAATAAATATTAATTCCATTATACTTATCTAATGCCTTTAAATTGAAAAAATTTTTTGTTCTAAAATATGTGGCTGCTAATTTATTTTATAATTTTTTACAAGCCCCCAATGTAATAGTGCAACTTCATGGTAAATTTAGTGTTCAGCGTCACCTACAATTCCCGAAAGAACTAAAATAGAAATGAACTTCTCAAGAAACCTTTTGAATTTCTCAGTATAAAACTTTACTTAATTTTTATTCCTCTCATTACAAAAATAAAATGGTATTTGGGTCTAACTAGATCAAATATTGCATTTTAATTTTATACCTATAAGGAAAATAAAAACTAATGTTATAGAGCAATGAATAATAGACTTCCTTTTTAAGTTATGTATATGTGGGTAATAAATAAAAAACGGTATTATTTTACTTTTTAAAATTTGTTGTAATAATTGTATTGAAATTCATGTGAACCAACTAGCTCTTTTCCTTGTAGAATTCTATTATTAATTTGTAACTGAAGTTAATAATATAAAATATTTGATTATAGACGATTTTAAATCTGCTAAATGTTCACATTTTCTAAAACCAAAAAAAAAACCCACACAGTTAAATTATTTATTGTAGATTACTTGATCCAATATGTGCTTCTGTGGCATTTAATATACGATTGGTGATTTGCTTTATATTTTCTTTATTAGTGGCAGCAGCGTGAACTAATTCTAAATTATACAAAGCAATATTTATCATAATTGCATTTATAAATGAATCACTTAAATACGTTACAAAAGATTATTTATCTGATAAATAAAGTGTTGGTATAGCATTTGGTGTTAATTTATTGTTTCATGTTAGATATTGTGCCTCAAAATGCTTTGATTCTATTCTCAATGGTCATATTTAACAACTGATAATTCCCCGCAGCATTGATTCAGTGTTGAACCCGGGACGATGTGACTTAAAAATTCATGAAGTACAGACCATTCCTGATTACAATTTGCAACATATCATCGTTTACCTGGCGTCATTACAAGTACACAATTGTTATTACATTGAATACGATAAAAAATAGTAATGAGTTGTTACCTATAAACAAGTTCAAAAATCGAAAATGGCTTCAGGTTCGTGTGTTCACTCTTGCCAATATCTATACAATATAACCAAATGTAACTGAAACAAGCGGTTTTCATTAAGACAACTAATTTACCGGCAACGGTTTCTGTATACTGTGCCATCTTTTATCTCTGTATAGACATAAAAGACTATCCCTCTACTTCCCATTCAATATTGTACCCCCTAATCCAAAGTAAATCAGTTGTAATTTGTTGACTTTTTAATTTCTTTATAGAAATTATATTTATTATAAAAATATCTCTGAAACTTTGTTATTATAAAGAATGGATAATTTTCAAGATCCTGATTATGAAATAACAAATGTTGCTAAAGAACAAATACGAATACGTGAAGAAACCGGTAAGTGTCAAGAAACAGGTTATGGATCGTTTTAATATTTTTATTGATAAAAATTTTAAAGTTCTTACAAATTTCTAGAAAAAAGTCGATGCATAGATCGCTTGAAATCAATTCTAAAACGGGAGTTTCAAAGGGAACTTGAGTTTAGAGAAAAACAGTTAGAACTTATTCAACGACGTATAACAAAAACAGCGAAATCCTTACACCTTTTGAGGTACTGTTTAGTCACATCCTATTACAATAGAAATGAGTTACATTTTAACGCTAGTCAATGTGATTTATCTTTGCTGGATGGACAAAACCGAATTCATCCTGCAGTCAAAAAGTTACTTGGAAATAACCCTACAGAATTTAGGTCAACATTAGGTTTAAGAAAAAAGCGTAGTATGCAGAAGAAAAGTGCTAATACTGTTATACAAGAATCAAATGAAATTACACTAAAGAAAGAAATGCCTGAAGAAAATGAAACAACTTTAATTAACAGTCCAGCAGAAAGTTCTCACAGTGAAAATACATATTTGGATTCTAATCATTCTATTAGAAATCGAAAATTATTCAAACACCAGATTGTAGTTGGTAATATATCAAAATGGGCGCCATCAGAATCTTCAGATGATAATTCAACCTATAAATGGATGATGTATGTTCGTGGTCCAAAAGAATTTCCAGATATTAGTCATATTGTACAAAAAGTTATATTTTTTCTACATCCATCTTATAAACCTAATGATGTTATTGAAATAAGGTATATTATATTCTATTAATTATATTTTTGATAATCATTTTTTATATTTTAGCAAAAGTCCATTTCATTTGTCTCGGAGAGGATGGGGTGCATTTCCATTAAGAGTACAGCTACATTTTCATGGCAAAATGAATAAACCTGTTGATATTATTCATAATTTAAAATTAGATGAAACATGCACTGGTCGTCAAACATTAGGTATTCCATAATAATTTTTTGATAAAAAAAAATTATTTTGCTTTTTATTCAGGAAATGAAACGGTAATAGAATTATCTCTATATGATCTATCTAAAAGTAATATTTCAAGTTCTTCTAAAGTTACTACGCAATGTAATTCACCAAAAATAGAAACAGAGAATGAAAATCTTGCAATGTTTCAATTAAAAGAAAGTGAAACTATAAATGATAATGAATTATATCAGGAACAAGTAGATATAAAAGTAGACATTGAACCAACCATTGTGAGTTACATTAATTTAGATCATTCATACTGTCAAGTAGATGCTAGCAGTTCAAGAACAGCTAAAAATAATCCAACAGAAATGCAAATCAATGAAAATTTTAATGCAAATTCCACTATGAATCATATTACTGCAACAGAAGATGTAGTTCAAGTTATAAAAAAAAGAAAACCACAACAGTCTTTATTAAAGAGTTCAGTTTTAAAGAAGCTGAAAGTTGAAGTAAATGATACACAAAGTATTTCACCGATTCTTTATAAGAAAAGCTTGTTTTAGTCATTATTATTTTAGATAACGAATTGTGAAAACCCATGTCCGCCATACCTGAAATTCTGAAAATATAGTTCATAAGTGCTTGTAATTGTCTAGTAAAGGATAGAATAAGTAATCTTTGTGAAACAATACCAAGGACCTATTGATCTATGAGGTATTTAATAGGTTATTATAAGCTTCCATTTTTGTATACATAAGATTATTTACTGTCAGCTCCCAACTCAGAGTTTTATTTATTTTTGTGACAAATTCATGAATTAGACTTCTCATCAGAGATGTAAGAAATACTGATGAATATTTAAAACTAATCATTTTACTTGTAAATCTTGTTTATGATAAAATAGTCTTATTAATTATTATATTTTCTAGGATGTTCCAAGAAAACAATAGTTGAAAACTGGTTATTATTTGAAAAGATACTGGTTTAAGAATTGACGGAATAACTGAAATTTTTCAGTAGTTTGATCTTACTTCGAAACTATCAAGAACAAAGTAGCAATTAGGAAGATGCAAATGACAAATAAAAATTCTGTTTGGTAATGATTCTTAAGAATTTTCAGATATATTAACAGAATTGACCCATAATGCATTGGAGTCTTGAGAAGTAACAGGATGCACTACATGCTATTCTAAAACTCAAGGAGTTAATTTCTTGAACTAATAGTTAAGCCATGAAAAAACTTTTTATATTTTTTTATATTATTTTCTTATGCATAGTTTTTCTAATAAATAATGTAGTCTTTTTTGCAAAATTTATATCATGAAGTTATGAATTTTGTAAGAATTGAAAATAATATAAATGCAGTTTCTTTCTATTATTTTGACACTCAAATTTATTGTGTGCCATCGAAGAAAAACTATTTTTTTAAAATATAATGTAGTTAATAATTTGTAAATAAATAATGTCTCAAAAAGATTTTGTTTTTTTTTTATGGATCAGTAACATAGAAATTTAAGTTCTACCACTTTTAATTATTCTTTTGTTAAAGAAGTTAAAGGCATTAAATACATAACGTAGGTAGTTGTGCATTTAATGTCATTTTGGATAGTTTTGATGTTTTTATCAATGACTTATCTGATGGTTTCTTAACCATTTAACACTTCCACTCTTTTAATGTCTACTTTAAAATATAGAAGGAATTTAAGCAGTTCATTTAAATGTTAAGATTTTCTTCTACTAATGTTTAAAATAGCGCGAAATTCCCAAAATTCAGACTTTGTTATTTTGTGCTGATACCTATAGATTGAGATCTTGTATTTTAATTGCATAATTTAATTCCGCACAGTGTTGGATAATTATTCCCGCGCAATGTATTTTGTTTTATTCGAAGCTCATTTCGGCCCGTCATTTACATATTCATTAATATTGAAATGAAATTTAAATTTTAAAGTTTTTAAATTAAAACTGTTTAATATTTTATTTTCCAGAAAATAATTCTAGTTTAGATATTATCGATTAAAATTTAAAAAAAAATAATTCAATACAAGTAAGATTATTTTATTAACTATTTTCAACATACAAAACAAAAAAAAATAGTTTTTTTAGATTGTACATTTCTGATAAAATATTTTTGTTCTATAAATAAATTTACTATTCACTACATTCAATCAATGAATTACTACTCGTTCTGATAATTTTGTATTTGTTCATTTAATTACAAAAAAAAATCAAAAATAGTACCTAAAAAATATAATTATTTAAATTTCGTCTTTGTCATTTAATAAAAAAAAATATACATATATATGATACTTATAAACTATTTCTCGCAATACAATTAGATGATACGAATAAATACACAATTATATGTCATTAATACACACATTTGAACTAATTCTATCTAGATTCTGGTTTATTTTTTGGTGGTTTGAACATTTTCATTTTTTTGCTAGATTTTGATTTTGAACCTCCTGCTTTGAATGTCTGCCAACTTTCGACTCTATTTTGTCGAGATTCCTTAAAAAAATAATTATTCACATGAACAAAATACTTTACTTTGTAGTTATTAACTTACTTCAAAATTTTTTTGCCACTCCCTTTCGGCTTTCTGTTTTTCTTCCTCCTCTATTTCCTGTTCTCGTTTTCGTTTCCTTTCCTCTTGATCTCTTTCTGCTAATTCACGACGTTTCCTTTCCATATCTGCAAAAAGTTTCATTGTGAGAACATATACTGCATGTTTGTACTTTTCAGGATCATCTTCAGGTATTCCATCTTTTCCTTCTTTTTTAGATTTCTTCCGTTTCTCAGCCAACTATAAACGAAACAACTTATATAAAGTTAATTAATTTAGAGCAAAGCCAGAGATTGATAAGTTTATATTTTAAACAAATTGAAGTTTGAACTACAGATTAGTAATCTATAAACTTTCTCTGCAAGTGAAAAAATTATTAATAATTACCAAACTTCACAAAATATCAAAGTGTGTATAAAACAGTGCTTTAATCATATTTAGTACTATTAATATCAAAGTAAGAAAAGTTATCAACCTCGTATTGAAACATATATTCTGACTGCATACCATAATATCTGTTCTGCCTTTTGCTTCTTCTACAATATCCATACATTTTTTTCTGGTTTCTTCACTTTCTAAAGTCCGCCAGGCTCTGTTAACAACTTCGAATGCTTGTTGTGCACGATCGGGATCATCTTGGTTCTTATCTGGATGTACAAGAATAGATAACCTTCGATACTTCTTCTTAACTTCTTCTATAGGCGTTTCAGGATCAACTTGAAGTACTTCAAAAGGATTTAAATTAAAATATGTGGAGCCGGGTCGTAATAGACGATCTATTTGTTGTTTTGGTGTCAAAACAGAATCCCGTTTTTCTATTTCTTTGACCTGTAGGCCGCACACAATATAACCTCAAAATTTCATAAACGAAAGCTATATGCGATTACCTCTGAATAAAACTCGTTGAAAGCTACTTCTTTATGTTCTTTTAATGTATCTTGAGCCATTTTGGTCATTAATTTTGGCAATAAATGTAAATTGTTAACATTTCACTAAGCTGATAATAATAATAACAATATAAATAAATAATTCTGCACGTATTTGAACCCACTAAGAGAGTTTCCTGTTTTGCCCACGTGTTGATAATAAGTTGTAAAGACTGCCTTTAATGCTCTTTATGATTTCGTTAGTTGGAAAATCAAAAAGGAATGAGAAGAATAAAATTAATTTGGTAAAATAAAATTAATTTGGAAAATATTTCGCTGGAATTTATTTTAATATAATGTGTGAAAATTATTGATTTAGATTTTTCTTTTGAATAAATAAGTAGATTTATTTTAATTTATTAATGTTCAAAATAAATTCAAAAAAGATCTTATTATTTGAACAATATTTTAAATCTTGTTGTCTCAATAGCTTAGAGTAATCTACACAATTTAGTCAAAATTTATTAATATCTTCAAAATTTCTCACTAGATGTCACAACTTAAATTAAATTGAAATATTTACATAATTTATACAAATATTTAAAGAAAAAATATATAAGTAACGATTCTAAGTACTAAATTGACTATTATTCGAGACCATAAATAAAAATCATTACATTTTACAATAACTTAAATGTTACAATAGTTACGGAATAATTTTTAAGTTGCGAGGTTACTTCGATAAGGCTGATAACTGTTAGTATCTAAAAATGCAAGTGTGTGTATGGATTAGTTCTTGCCAGCCGAGGTCAAATCTAAATTTAATATATCGTCCATATATAAACATACATACACATACAAGTACATTATTATCATTTTGCGTTTTGTAATTTTCCATATAATCCATGAAGATAAATTTTCATTTCGTAAAAATATGCTAGCAAGATAAAGAAATGTTATTATATATCTTCAGTTGTTTATCAACATATTAGAGTTCTAGATCGTTTTTAAATTACGTATGTACATATATACAAAGTAAATCTGTTTGAACAATGGATAATATATGTTTAAAAGTTTAAAATATATGTAAAATAGTATGATTATAAAGGTACCTTGCAGTTTACCATTTGACTTTGATTAATTTGATGCGCGATTAGCATAGATAAATTAATTAAAAGCTTTAGTGCCACATATTTTTGAAACAGAAACATTTACGTTAATCTTTACTTTATTATTGCATTCAATTTGGACACGCCTATCAGGGTACAGTAGAGATATCCTTTATGGCAAAAAGCAAGACAGGCAAAGATGAACTAGACCCATCTACACAGATAAAGGTACAAAAAACTGTGTGAAAGTAAATCTGAAATTGGCCCAAGGTTAAATAGACGTCAAAAGAACCGAAATCAAGACCAATTTCAACAGGGATATGCAAAGAAATCAAGACACATAAGGGCCACAATTGATCTGAAAAGTTCGCAGTGGAATCGAGAGCTATTTCAAGTAATCTTAAGATATGATCATCTGAGTGGCTATCATACTCTTCATATTATTCTTTGTAGCAAAACCCTTTCCAACTATTACAATATAATAACAAGTGTATTTACAGGTTTCTTCTAATAACTTATTTCAGGAGAGTTTTTAAAATTAATTCTCTACATGTCGGGCCAGCAATTGATTCATGAACAAAATAACAAAAAAAGTGTTAAGGTTTTCAGTGAATCGCGCTCGAAAGTCTTGAAAATTCTTATACTCGTACCTAGACATATGAAACAAAGCTTCGTCACGTAAAGATGTCTCGTACTATTGCCCAAAGTTCTTAGTTGTGTTTAAAAATAAGTGACAATATTACGTTAAAATTTTGAGAAATACTTATTAAACTGCAATCATGTTTATGTATAGAAGTATATAATTACTTTCGTTTATTTTTGTAGCATCTTCTATACGAGGATGGTTCCATAAGTACCCGGCCTGACCTAGAGATGGCGGTAGTTGTTTGAAGAATATCACTGTATTAGAAAATACACAATCTATAAAGCATATGTTTCAAGTTTAAAAACGCCACGTTGTTTAATATTTGTTTGGTAGCCATCAATAGTGAACGTTTTCAGTGAATTTGAAAAATGAAGAAAATTGGTCATCTTTACGTGATACAATACTTTTATTTGAAAGGCCTTAACCCAACCGTTATGAAAGCTAAACTAGATTCTACTCTGGGTGAGTCTGCTCCTTCGTTTACAACAGTGAAATATTGGGTATCAGAGTTTAAACGAGATCGTACGTGCTGCCAAGATGAGTATCGTAGTGGTCGACCAAATGCGGTACATTGCATATTATCTAAAAATTTGGATATGAGAAAGCTGTGTGTAAGATGGGTGCCGCGTTTATTCACACTCGAGCAAAGACAGTGTCGTGAAGATGTTTCAGTTGAGTGTTTAGCGAAGTTTCACAGCAACAAAGCAGAATTTTTGCGCCGTTTCATAACCATGGATAAAACACTCATCCATCACTTCACACCCGAGACAAAAGAACAATTAATACAATGGACTCAAAAGGGAGATCCGGCTCCAAAGAAGGCGAAGACCGTTTCATCTGCAGGCAAGATCATAGCATCTGTTTTTTGGGATGCGCGTGGAATAATTTTCATTGACTATCTTGAAATAGAAAAAACTATCAACGGCGACTATTATGCGAATTTATTGCAACGTTTGAGCGAAGAAATCAAGCAAAAGCAGGCGCATTTGGCTAAGAAAAAGTGTTGTTTCATCAAGACAATGCACCAGCTCACAAATCCCTTATTGCAATAACCAAAATTAATGAATTAAAGTTTGTGTTGCTGCCTCGTGCACCCTATTCGCTAGATTTGACACCCTCGGCTTATTTTCTGTTCCCAAACTTGAAAAAATGCCACAGTGGTCAAAGATTTTCCGACAATGAAGAAATGATGTCGGTAGTTAATGGCTATTTTGAGGAGCCAGACAGTTCTTATTATAAAAAGGGTATAGAACTTGTTGAACATCGTTGGGAAAAATGTATAGAGCTGAAAGGAGATTATGTTGAAAAATAAATATATTTCTATCCAAAATTTTTGTGTTTTCTTTGTTAGGTCCGGTACGTTCGGGACTACCCTCGTATAATAGGCATTTGGCAACAAAAAGAAACAACGAGTGCGTTTTATGAGAAAAGAAAATGCACTTGTTTATTCAAAGAGTCTTTCGAGAGATTTATTTTGTCTCTGTTTCATCGTACATCGTCACTAACCTCTGTAATTAAATCCTTAAGTTCACTAGAATACTTGTTGATAAACGCTTCCAGTATTTAAAAATATTTATTGTGTGAAAACATTAACTGGTGCACATTGTTAAGGCACGTAATGACGCAAAACGCGTCATAATTATGAACCTATCTTGTTCCTATACAAATATTGTTCTTATGGCATTCTGTAGTACTGAAAAGTACTATTCTTTGTAAATATATCGATAATAATACAGGCGATAATAAATAACTGAGTAAATCTCATAAGACATTGTGACGCCTCTCACAAAATATGCATTAACATTTTAAAATGCTGACTTAATCAATCATTTTTGATCGAATTTTGAAATAAATATTATTTGTTAAGTAAATGTTTTTGTTTAAAAATGAACACTAATAAAATAAATAAATTAATATTTAACATACGAGGCAATTAAAAAAAAATCCGTCTATCCATGATAGAAACAACTAATTGTGTGTTGTCTAGCAACGTTCAATAGAGACAACATTTTTCTACATACTTGTCAAATTTGATTTAAATGCTTTCATTATTAATTGTTTTATTATGTATTTTGCAACAAAAAATAAATTTTGTGAAATTAGAACTCATAAAATTTTTGACAAAGGAACAGAATTCTCCGAAAACTATTCACGAACGTATGATTGAAGTGTAAGGGGACAAAGCTCTCTCATATTTTAAAGTGAAATATTTGTTAAAACTGTTTGACAAGGGTCGTAAATCCATTGAAGATGACCCAAAAAGCGAAAGGTCTTCGGATGCATCATGTTTGCACTAAAGTTGAATCAATGATTCTAGGCGATCGTCTTCCGAAACTTTCAATAAAGAGGAGATTGATTTATGTATATTTTGAAGATCATTTGAAGACCACCAAATTTGAAATAGAACATTGCAGGAAAGCTGGTGTACTTGCATTGAAGTTAAGAGAGATTACGTTGAAAAATAAAATCAAAAAAAATATTTTGTTTGTTAGGTAGAAAACTTTTCTAATTCTCCCCGTACATTTGAGCAAATTGTTTTTTTTACCATATAACAAATCCACAACAAAAGAAAATTATTCAGAAGTAAAAAACGGCGAAATAAATGTAATAGTATTTCAAGACCATAACCTTAAATTTTCTTTTAAGAATTGGTTTCGGAACCTGCACATAGATCTCTGCGCCCATGTGTCTTTCTGGTACGTGTGTGTGTGTTCGCAAGTAAGATTAACACCAGTCAAGTGGTACTTCACACGATGTGTTAACCCTTAACACCGCGTTAAAGTTATTAGCAGTCGCCGGCGATCTCGATAGAGCCCACCCAAGCTCTTCTTTTCGGATTGTTCTCCGTCCGCCCACAGACCCTCGCATCCAACAGAACTCTCGACCCATCCCCGTAAAACCTCCCCGACACACTGTCTCACCGTTAACCGGTGTACGGTTGTACAGTCGTTCAAAAAAATTTTGAATAGTATAAAATGTACAGGAAAATTAATAATATTTCAGTGCATACTAGTTTTATAGCAAAAATGATAATAATTACACGCACATATGGACAAGTCGTAGGCCTTGTTTTGTTTCATTAGTGTTTCATACATTAAATACTAAAGTGTTATATTTCTAAATGGTCTATTGGAAAAAATAATAATTTTGTTAATTTCATATTTACTGCGCAAATTTTTAAAAATCTTTCAGTTATTGGTCTTTAAGCTTTAATTAATGCAATTAAAACGTGATAATCTTTTATATTTTTCTTTCAAATTTCTTACTAAATAACGATTATCGTTATATGATACATATACATATAGATTTTATAAAAAGAAAGTCGACTGCGCTAAAATAATTTTGAAAACCTACCATACCATACTGTTACCCTCTACAGTCTACTTTTTAAATTCGGAGGAGTAAACTGAAAAGACGGAACTACACTTGAACATTTTTGCTTCTAAATTTTTGGAGGAAAATTTAAAAATATTATAAATATAATCAAATATGAGTTCATCAACTCATATGTAATTATTAATGATTAGAAAATTAATCAAATGCAGTAACAAGTATTCTAGTGGACCTAGGGATTTAATTACAGAGGTTAGTGATGATGTACAATGAAGCAAAGACAAAACAAATCTCTCCAAAGATTCTTTGAATAAACAGGTGCATTTTCTTTTCTCATAAAACACACTTGTTGTTTTTTGTTGCCAAAGGCCTATTATATGGAAGATGCTACAAAACTTAATGAAACTAATTATATACTTCTATAATAATAATAATTGCAGTTTAATAATTATTTCTCAAGATTTTAGCGCAATATTGTTACTTATTTTTAGACACAACTAAGAACTTTGGACAATAGTATGAGACATCTTTCAGTGATGAAGCTTTGTTTCATATATCTAGGTACTATTGGGTTGGCAACTAAGTACTTTCGGTTTTGTAGTATAAAATAAAACACTTTTTTTTTAAACAAAGAATAGTTTTTAATCAATTATATATTTTCCATTTTGCTCAATGACCTTTTGCCATCTTTCTTTCAGCTGCATGATTCCGCGCTCATAAAATTTCTGGTCCTTATCAGCAAAAAACTGAACCAGGTGCGAGTGAAGGTCATCGTCATTTGTGAAAGTTTTACCATTCAAAGAATTCTGCAAACTTCGAAATAAATGGTAATCAGATGGTGCTAGATCAGGGCTGTATGGGGGATGTGGCATCACTTCCCAGCCAAGCTCCAATAGTTTCCCACAAGTTGCCAAAGATGTGTGAGGCCTTGCATTATCTTGGTGGACAACTACACCTTTCCGATTTGACAATTCTGGCCGTTTTTCTTTGATTGCTTCATCCAGTTTTATTAATTGTTGATAGTAAACATCAGAATTGATCGTTTGGTTCTTTGGAAATAGCTCAAAAAACACAACACCTTTGTAATCCCACCAAACTGACAGCATGATCTTTTTTGGATGCAATTCAGCTTTCGATGTGGTTTGAGCTGGTTTATCGTGTTTGCTCCATGATCGTTTTCGAACTATGTTACTGTACAGGACCCATTTTTCATCACCAGTGATGATTCTTTTTAGGAAAGGGTCGGTTTCATTTCGTCTAAGGTGCATATCGCAAAAGTTGATTCTTTGTGTTAAATGAATTTCTTTCAATTCGTGAGGTACCCAAATATTAAGATTTTTAACTAGCCCAAGACATTTTAAATGTTTTTCAATTGTTGTGTGCGATACATGTAGCCTCTCCGCAACCTCTCGAACAGTTATATGACGATCCTCTTTAATTATGACTTTGATTTGGTCATCATCAACGTCAGTAGGCCGACCAGAACGTTGCTCATCTTTGAGGGAAAAATCTCCAGAACGGAATTTTTTATACCAATTCTGACACGTGCGCTCTGTTAAGCAATTAGCACCATAAACTTCACATATCTTTTTGTGAGCCGCAGCAGCTTTGTTTCCTTTACGGAAATAAAATAGTAAAATATGTCGAAAATGTTCGTTTCTGCACTCCATTTAAAATTAACCCACAACTAATAGCTTTAATAAAAATCACGCACTACTTGCTTCTGAAGTTACGTCAATGTGACTAGTATCACGCGACAAACGGTGAAGTACAGCACTAACGTACGTTATACAAAAAATAAAGCAAGCTCTCTATCAGTAAAAACCGAAAGTACTTAGTTGCCAACACAATAGAATTTTCAAGACTTTCGAATGCGATCCACTGAAAATCTTTACACTTTTTTTGATATTTTGTTCATGAATCAATTGCTGGCCCGAGATGTAGAAAATTAATTTTAAAAACACTCCTGAAATAAGTTATTAGAAGAAACCTGTAAATACGCTTGTTACTATATTGTAATATTGGGAAAGGGTTTTGCCACAAAGAATAATATGTAGAGTATGATAGCCACTCAGATTATCATGTTTCTTTTAAAATGTATTATTAAATATGTATTTATCATATGCGATCCTGATCTGCAAACAGATAATCATAGTGCTTCTTTCTTTGTGGTAAAACTTTAAATCGTTCTTACAAATTAAAAAATAGACTATAAGAAGATTATTTTTTTCAGAAATTTAAAATATTATATTCATATGTAGTAACAAATAAAATATACGAATGTATGTACCCATTGTTCTGTTTGCATTCATAACATTAATCGAAGAACTGCGTTATGTATCGAAGCTAGTTTTCGACATTTATTTCTTTGTGATGAGTGTCACAACAACGGAAACGAGAGTGTGTATTTGATGTACGTAAATTGTTTTATTTCTTTGTTACTAACACGTCTTCGCCGTAAGAGGGGAAACAGTGTTGATTATTCCTTACACTGAAGGGTACCGACCACTTCTGAGACGAGAAACAATTTAAAAATCGCACTGCCCCGAAAGTAGTTCAAATCGTCGACCTCTCTCGTCGCTGTACTATCTCGGAATTTTAATATAGCTCGTACTGTAACTATCTAATTTTTTAATTTTTTTTGACTGAAACGATGGTATGTAGTTATGTGTCAAAATAATGTAACCTGATCTGCCAATGGTGTTACTGATACAGCCAACTTAGATCTTCTGGGAGAATTGTAAAACCTATTCCAGTGCCAACTTTTATATTATATGTTATATTATATATTATAAAAGATTTCGATCAATTGATAGTTTGAATACCTGGCAAACGCAAGACATATATGTACAATAGAAATCACTTTTTCAAGCTATCTAAAGGAACATTTTATTAAGCTTAAATTTCGGCAAATAAAGCAATAGTACCTTTCCAACTGTTGACCATTCAAATATAATAACCATAAATTTTCTAGCATTAAGAGATTATTAGAATTATTCAAAATTTTATATTATTGTATGTGTGTTTTTTTGAACATTAAATTACTAATTCGCGTATTTTTTTCAAATGAAATTTTAAAAAATCGAAGAAACCAAAAATACTGAAACATATCAAGACTTAATTTTGTCATTTTCGTCAATCTTTATTTTAACAAAAGAAATTTATTAGTAAGTCATGTTAATGATTTTTCCTGGTTTACTGTACTACCATCGACTGCCGTCCTCCCTCTCTACTATTACCACCACTACAACTACACAGACCGAATCCGTTGGTCTATACTTCTCTGGGAAACGATCGCTAAATCCTCTCGACACAAATTGGCCCGTAAATTGAATACCGGAGAAAATAAATCAGTTGTTAGAACTGTAACGCACTCTAGATTCACCGTCGGTGCCATGCCAGCGCCCCTTCGTGCCGTAACGCCGCCACCACGATCAGTCCTCTCTCTATTGTTACTCTTTTTTTTTCCTCCTTTTCTTTTTTTTTTACTGATGCTACGCGTCCCTCCACTACGAGTGAATTATGTTAAAGTGGATTTATTATGTGGATTAGGCCAACCGGTGGCGCTAATGAATTAAGCAATTTGATCATGGCGTTCTCTTTTTTTGTGTTTGGAGGGGGCAAGCGGACATTCGGTCTCGCATTTAAGCAAATTAGCTTGTAAATTTGTGTTGCTCGCAATTATTTTCGATATATTTCCTGCTGTCACTAAGCCAACAATATGAATGTTTCTAAAACTTATTTATATATAGGGTTATCCTTTCGTGTATTGAGGAAAAATGTATCCATGGGTGTGAAACGGAAGCAATGTGAAAAAATAAATTCTAGATTTAGAGGTAATATTGAAATGAACATGTTTATGTGTTCTGTGCATATTTAAATATGTTAAAAAGAAAATTAAAAGCGGAATAGGGGATTCGATCTTAGTTTTGTGAAATTTCTTTTGAACGTGTCTACATCTAACGTTTGTTGTAATACCTATAGTTAGAAATACAAAGAATATTTTTAAATAAATAAATTTGTACCTTAAGGTTTTATAAATATCCCAAGTGTTCAAGTTAATTTTCGAATGATCTTGTAACATGAACCGTTAACATTATTCTATCGATATCTTACAACCAGAAATCGGCAGTCAAACAGTTAAATGAATAATGTAACTTGAAATTAGACACAGTAACACCAGTAATACAATAATACGTAACAAGCTGTACATTATATACGTATTGTTGCACGTATCATACGAATTTGTCCAACTCAGGTTCGTCAACGCGACGCAACTGGCATTCCCCTCCTCGCCTTCAATAACGATATTTACAAGTTACGATATGTATGTATAAAAGTAGTGTAGCGAACACACGTCGTCGTCTATGGTCGTTTACCTTCAGCTCCTGGGTCAGCTGAATTTTGCAAGGATGTAAGCCCAAGCCGCGACGCAAAATTCGCCAAGTTGTGGTCTGCGAAAGACCGTGTTCTTGTGAGCGACACGAAATCGACTGCTTCGGATTCCCCTGCAGACTCTCACGGACTGCGGCGATGTTTTCGGCAGATCTTGCGTTTCGTCATCGTATCGGTATTGGTTCATTGTTTACTGAATCAGTAGATTCAAATTTCTCTACCATATTACGAATAGTCCTCTCGGTAGGACGATTATGGCGACCGTAAAATGGGCGAAGCGCGCGAAACGTTGCCCGAACAGAACATCCAGTTTGATAAAACAATTTTATCATTTGCACGTGTTGTTGAACGCCCATGGTAATTTGGCAAAACAGACTGAATAAATGACAGCCAATTCGACAGATGTAGTGTCAACAATATGACTGCTATCAACTGTCAAAGTTCGGAAATCCTTATCGGAAGACCCGTTATAAAAAGTGTTTTTTCTTGAGGCGAAGAACTTTAAATTGGCAATACTGTTTTCTATGACAGCTGATTTGACAGTTCTCTGTTGTTTTGGAGTTAATTTGGGTTGGCAATTCATCATGAATAGACTCACGAGCAACGCATCCCGTAAGACGTCGTACAGTGCACTTTCAACAAGCGATTTATGGTGTGCAGCGTAGTGCTGATGATGATCCAAATGCGTCGGTTCGTCATCATGCTCAACAATTAAACTTGTGTCCATACACTTTATGGAACATTTTGCGTAAAGATCTTGGTTTACGTACTTTCAAGATTCAACTTGTACAGGAATTAAAGCCACATGATCATCGTTCGCGCTGCACATTTGGTGAATGGGCTGAAGAAAACATTGCTGATCCACAATTTCATTTGAAAATTTTGTTCAGTGATGAAGCACATTTTTGGTTAAATGGCTATGTCAATAAGCAGAATTGTCGCATTTGGAGCGGTGATAATACACAACCTATTGTTGAAACCTTATTGCATCTAGAAAAGTCACCGTTTTTTGCGTTTTATGGACTAGTGGAATCATTAGTCAATATGTCTTCAAAAATGATGATGGTCAAAGCGTTACAGTAAACGGTGAGTGGTTCAGATACATGATTCTAACCTTTTCATGCCTCAATTGCAAGGCATTAATGTTGCAGACATGTGGTTTGTGCAGAACGACGTCACACGCCACACAGCGCGTGATACAATTCATTTATTGACAGAAACATTTGACGAACAATTAATTTCACGAACTGGATCTGTTAACCGGTGCGATTTGATGCCATTATCTGGGAATATGTAAATTTGCAGGTTTATACCGATAAACCTGAAACAATTTAGCACTTGGAAGCCAACATTCGACGCGTTATTATCGAAATACATCCTTATTGACTGCGAAGAGTATGTGAAAATTGGACCTCCAGATTATGCCATGTACACGCCAGCCGCGGTGGCCACACTCGAAATTATATCCAAACAATAATGCAGTAAAATTGCGTTTCAAATAACTCAAATTTCATAGATATTAAAAACATTTTTCTGTGTTTTATTTCATTTTAAAGTTTTCTCCCACCAAAAAAAAAAACACCATTTATATATACAATAAAATTAGTACGGATGTATTCGTTGAAAGGTTAGTGAGGGTATGTGTTGTCTATGCGTTCAGTCATCCAACGTCATATGGGAGTATAGAAATACGCACTTCTTAACGCTATGCAATAAATATTTGTCTACTTTGAATATTTTTATGACTTTTCTAAATTAATATCTTAAAATTAATAATAGTTATTTAAAATATTGAAGGTTTTAAGTTACGAGAGAAGAATTGTTTATATTAATTATAAAATGAAAGCAGGTAACTGTACCACTGAAAAAAGAAAATAAATTCTAGGCATAAGTAAATAAAAATTTTCTCCCAAAAAAGTAAAAAAAAAACACAAGACCGCAACCTCTTCTGAAACTTAAGTGATATCGTAACATCAACGCTTCATTCGTCGACGATTTGTTTCTTTTACACTTTCGATAGTGTCTCTACTAATGATAGGTGATTAAGAGAATTTCATTTACCTTGCTTCAAAATCTCTCTTCCTGAGTATATAATTTGACAGGAGAAATTCAAGTTCTTGTTTATGGGAATCCACTTTTCAATTATTTACTTAATATAAAATAAAATAATGTATTTAGAATAATGTCTAAAATTATTCTAAATGCATTATTTTTTTTTAATTACAATATACTAAGTCGCCGTGAGTAAAACTGTCATATGCATCTACATATACGAGGGTAGTTTGACAAGTAGTGAGAATGGAAAAGAAAAACGAATTGCGATTCCGGAAGGCTTGCAAAATACTCATTTACGAAGATGATAAGCTCGTCGTTAGACGAAAATTTCTTTCCACCTAGTGCCGTTTTTAAATTTGGAAAAAGGTGGAAGTCGGAAGGAGCTAGATCCGGCGAATAAGGTGCATGCGGTACTAATTGGAAATGCAACTCGTGGATTTTGGACATCGCAACTGTGCTGGTATGGGAGGGAGCGTTGTCTTGGTGAAACAGAATCTCAACTTTTATTTTTGTAGAAGTTCTGCATAATATTGTCCGTTTATTGTGACACCTTTCTGAAGGTAATCAATGAGCAAAATGCCCTTTGAATCCCAAAAAATTGATGCCATCACCTCGTTTGCCGATAAACTGCTTTTTCCATTTTAACAAAACGACGTGTTGTCTCTTTTTCCTTCAGCCGTCAAAAATAAACTAATCAACCGATTTATTTAAATATCGGAATGTAAACATATAAATAGGCAACCTAAATTACAGTGCATTTGTTTTACCAATTAGAGCGCCACCTATGTGTCATTCTTACTACTTGTCAAACTATCCTCGTACATACATTGATAAAGAAGGCAAAGATGGGAAAATTAATTGTAATTAGTTACACTGAACAAAAAAGTATCTATTATATCTATTTATTATTACATACGCACGAAACAAGGAACATATTCAATAAATAAAGGTAAGGTGATCTAAACTATGATAACGACATTTTATCAGTAATTTTTTTACCGAATGCAATCTTATCTGAGGACATAAGGTACATTACCTTGGACAATGTTCTATATATTAACATTTCCAATGGATAATACGGCGCAAAATTTTCACCATATGGCATATTATCTAATTAACCTAATAGACGAATACAAATATTGGTTGGAAACAATGGAAAAATTAATAAATTGTCATAGGCCTTTGTTGTGCTTATATTGTTAAAGTACTTATGGAATAATGATTAAACATTTTGATGTCAATCGAAAAATTCATACGTGTATCTATAACACTTTTCATTTAGTAAAGTTGCATACATATATAAAAGTAGTATGAAGAGAACTGGAAAACAAAAGGCACGATATGGGCAACTAATCGCGCTTTCCCAAGTAACCTTTAAAATAATATTATTTCTGTAGTTGTGTGTCAAATTTGACTTTATTTCTTTGGTACGTAGACTTCCGCGGTCGTGGTCCATGCTATCTGCTTCTGGGTTTCCGGGCTGGAAAGTTTCAGTTTCAGTGCAGTAGTTCAGCCCTGAAGATGTCCCATACAAATGGGTACGAAACGTCGGCAGATATACTAGTGACGCGGTTCCAGCCCGGAAACCCAGAAGCAGATAGCTTGACTTTATTTCGTTCATTATTTTGTGCTTTACAAAGTGTTGGACAATAAATGAGTTTTATGAAATTAGAACACCGCCGTGTCATCAATTTTTTTGGAAAGCAACGGAATTCTCTTAAAACTATTCACGAACGAATGATTTCCACTTCAAGGTGACAAATTTCCGTCAAAATAGTTTTGTGGTATCATAAATATATTACCAATACACATCAACAAAACTAACAAAATTACGTACGGCTATTGATCAAAAAGGTTCAGGTTTGCGTTACAAAGGAATACTTCTTCTTCATGATCATGCGTGGATTCACAAAGCAACTAGCCAAAGTTCAACCTGTCTTTTGCAAGTATAACTTCTTTGAACTGGATCACTCATCACGTACATATATATTTCCTAAATAAATTTCTAAATGAACAGAAGTAGTTATTTAGAATAATTTCTTCTCGATGGAATAATATCGATGCAGGACAAGTGAACCAAGTGCGTTGAAGTTAAGGTAGAGTAGGTTGAAAAATAAAATTCGTAGAAGGATTATTTTACGAGAAGTTAGTCCTGGCTACTAGTACAATCTTTCGGGAAAAGTCAGTTTTGCATTTTACTTCTGTCTTGTTTATGATGAAATTTGGTTTACTTCTGACATTTAATTTGAAAGTTACAGTAGTGTGGATAAAGTATCTAAATGGACATATCTTAAAACCTATAATCTCGCAATTCGAAATACAATCTAATATGTACTTTAAAGAACTAATCGCATCTGAAATTTTGGCTCGAATTCTATAAATTTTATATTTCACCTCTTTGCAAAGCCACGATTTGTTGTGGATTTACGTAATTTAAACGTGGTGATACGAGGGAGCGTTTTTATATTCCCGGAATGGGGGACAAGGGGTGGAAATAAAAAAACCAAATTATTTTTCTTTTTCAATATATTCACCTGCAAGACGGATACATTTTTCACATCTTTCAATTAATTTATTTATACCCTCATAAAAAAATGATTTCTCTTTATCTGCAAAATAAGCCGAAACTGCCTCCTTGACTTCATCATCGGCAGTAAATTTTTTACCCCGCAGCTCTTTTTTCATTTTCGGAAACAGGCAATAATCACTCGGGGCCAGGTCTTGGCTGTAGGGTGGGTGATTCACAATTTCGAAGCCCACCTTATGCAGGGCAGCTAACGCAACGCGGCTCTTGTGGACGGGCGCGTTGTCGTGCAAAAGCAGAACACCTTTTGTCAATTTTCCCCGTCTTTTCTCTTTAATGGCTTCTTTTAGTCGCTCTAATATTGAAGCGTAATATTCTCCGGTTATAGAAACACCTTTATCTTTATAGTCAATCAACAATATTCCTTCCGAGTCCCAAAATGCCGTTGCCATGAGTTTCCCAGCTGATTGTGACACTTTAAATTTCTTGGGAGGTGCTGTGCCCTTTTTATGCCACTGCATGGAGTCTTGTTTGGACTCAGGTTCATAATGATGAACCCAAGTTTCGTCTCCAGTAACAATTCCACTCAATACACCATCCTTGTCTTCATTACAGAGGTCCAAAAATGCACGCGAACACTCTACGCGCTGTTGTTTTTGTGGCGGCGTGAGCACTCTCAGCACCCATCTTGCGCTGACGTTAGACATGCCGAGATGATCGTGTAGGATTTTAAAAATTGTTGTATCGGATACTCCAACCATTTCTGCGAGTTGTTTCTTCTTTAGTCGAGCATCTTCGAGTACAATTTGTTCAACTTTTTGGATAAGTGCTGGCGTGGTCACCTCAATGCTCCTGCCCGGCCTCGGGTCGTCTTCAAGGGATTCCCTTCCTTGTTTAAATAAACTATGCCACTTGTACACCATGGTTTTTCCTAGACAAGAGTCGCCGTAAACCAATGACATCTCATTCATTATGGTCGCGACTGATTTTCCTTGCCTGGTAAGGAACTTTATAACGGCACGATATTCGATTTTTTCCATATTTCACTTTTCACTCCTGATTATGTTACTTGGTTGACGATAGCTCAAAGACTAACTGTCTAATAACAATGAAACTTCGTATTTATACTAATCATGAGTCGCTGCACAGGCCACGCCCCCAATGCGCCTACTCACCCCTCTACAACCCGCTCATTCCGCGAATATAAAAACGCTCCCTCGTACGATCAACAAAATCATTGGTATTATTTTGAACGATCGAAGAATTAACATCGCGAGCATGTTCAAGCTGTCCGCAAGAAGGGTGAATAGTAATACAGATTGTCAAATAGTAATAGAAATGTCACAAAATCGAATTATGGGACAACATAACAAAGAATACATGCATATCACATAATGTAAATTATTTAATAAGGAGTGTTTCATATTTTTAATATTACTTCAACCTGAAATCTGTATATGTACATAAACACATGTACACGCGCATACCCCCTCATAAACCCCGTACATTGAACACAAAAGTCCATACTAATAGCGTTGGGAAACAGAACACTTGGTTAGTAACGAGGACAGTGCTGAAAAGTGGATATCAGTATTAGGATTGCTATTATACATGTTGCACATTCTATAAATCGGTTTCTTCAGCATAATATTAGTTTTAGCAGATAAATTATAAAATAAGTTACTACACCTGGAAGACAATTTAAGTGTGACAAAATTGATCCGTGCTAGCAATTAGACTGCATTAACTCCATTGTTAAGTAAGTTGAACAGAAAACGAATTGAGACTTGGTTGCGCCTTAATGATAGAGATTCTACTCCTGATATCCAACAGTTCAGAATGATTTAAGCCTTGCCTTGGATAGGTCCCATTACGCGTTATATAAATGTATTTAAAATATTTCCTCTGGACAAACTCTATGCACACATTTGGTAAATATAAAATGGATACCATACGAGTGAAGCATGTTCAGTAAAGAGAGGTAAGTCTAAATTAAGATAACGACATTTTATCAATGATCTAATGATATGTGATTAAGAGAATTTCATTTACCTTGCTTCAAAATCTCTATCCCTGAGTTTGTAATTTGGTAGAAGAAATTCAAATTGTATATGAGAATCTTCTCTTCAATTATAAGTTGAATTATAAGTCGAAGTAATTAAAAACTACATTACATTAGAACGGATGTAAATAAGTTAGAGATATAGAATAGAATTAACTGAGCCGAAATTGCATGTAATTGTAATAATGAAGCCCAAACTTCTTAAAGCGTAATTTACAGAATTTGCAATGTAATCAGAGGAAGCAAATCTTGAGTCAAAAATAACACCAAAATCCTTTATCACTTCATAAAGCATCTGAACAATGAATTTTATTAGATTATGTTGAAGACAATAGTAGTCCGCATTTATGTGGATATATTTAGTATATAAATAAGTTCATTTCCCATATACCATTTATTGACAATATACTTATGTGAAGGAATGCGATTGTCATTCGCACTGAGTAACAGAAACTGAAATAATTTTTTTTGCAGAAGATTTGTTACGGTTGATAAAAGCTGGTATCACTACCATGCTCATGAATACTGTTGGCAATCCTCAACCGTGAATACTTCAAAGTAGACCTCCCATAACGAAAGCCAAAATATTTTCATCAGCGGTTAAAATAATGGCTGCGATTTCTTATAATTCAAAGAGAATAATTTTCATACAATTTTACAAACGGTGAAACTGGATTATGCTTCTCTATTAAGCATGTTGAAGAGGATGTTTTTTCAAAAAATAAATAAAGAGTCCTTTTTCGCTATTCTCGCTACGCAATTAATTATCGACAGAAAATTAGATCAACTAAAATTTTAAGTTGTACCTCGTCCTACTTATTCGCTAGACACAGTGATTTCGACTTATTTCACAAATTTTTCTGTGCTAGATTAGAAGTTTCGGTCAAATGAAGAATTTGCTACAGTAGTGCAGCAGTACTTTGAGAATCTCCAGAAAGGACGTTACTAAAATAGTATAATCGCATCCTTACTCCAAATGTATTGCAGTTGAAGGAGAATGTTATAAAATAATCGTATATTGTTCAAACGGGAACACTTTCGTGAGCCCTGCAGATTAACTTTAGGTATAACAGAGAGGGTTCTAAAAAAGATCGATATATCTCTGTGGATGAAGCAATCATCAATGGTAAAATTAGTTTTATTACGTATAACTCCATTACACCCACTAAATGGGGAATAAGAATATACGTTTCATAGAACTCAAATTCTGGATATGTTTATTATATTCTATCATACTATTATATTGTAACCCTAGAAAATCTCCGAATCCAGAATCTCTAGTGACCAACAGAATACCATTATGTTTCTACAAGAAGTTATTGGAAAAAGTTCACCGATAGATATTACACTAGTGTGCTTACGAATTATTAAATTAAAATGACATTTTACAGGCACGATAAGCAGAAAACAGAAAAATAATACTTAGAGGAAAAAAGAAGCCGGAATTTACGACCGAAAAATGAAAAGATAAAAAGGTTGTAGCTTTGTTGTGTACTTAGGATAAGGCAAAAATTACACAGATAAATAGAGAAATACGTGGCCGTGGAACGGTATCAATTAGAAAACCAGATGTTGCAGGAGTAAATTACCCCAAATTTTTTGGGTAGAATTGATCGCACCGATCACTATGCACTTATATTGTATATTGTTTTCTAAGAAACTTGTGTGTGGCGAACATTGTTTTCTTTTCTGGGACTTGAAAATTTGCTGTGTTAATTCATATATATATATAGACAACAAGCACTAGCAAGGAATACAAATCCAATTTCTCATTTTGATTCGATTGAGGGGTGACTTTAGGATACTAACGCAATTTCAAAGACGAACAGCCAACTTACGAACAGAAAATAGATTAGATCAAAATTTTCATGCCATAAAACCAACTTGCACTGTTAGCTGTGATAGAAAAACTTCGACAGAAAAGCGGGAAACACGTATTACTGCGAGACCAGGTTGTTCAATAAGTTTCATCGTTCGATAAGAGATGGCGATATTAGGTTCGCCGTTTCATTTTTTTAGAACTTGTACTACTTTTTATGAACACCTGTGAAGTTTTGTCATTTTATATTTTCTCATTCGTGTATTTACAGATGTACAAAGTTGTCATGTCACAGAATTTTTAACAATGGAAAAAATTGAACATCACACAAAGATAAAATTCTTATTTTTGGAAGGTGTAACATCAAAATAAATTGATTCACGAATGTTAAAAGTATGTAAGGACTCTTCACCTTCAATTAGAAAAGTAGAAAGAAAGGGTTACTGAATATAAATGTGGTCGTACAAGTTTTAAAGACGATCCACGCGAAGAACGTCCAAAAATTACATCAACACAAGAACTCGTAGCAAAAATACAGGATATAGTTTTGAAAGATCATCCATTAACCGAGAGAGATTTAGTAAAAGCACCAAGTAGAAGCAATAATGTATCTCATTAGGCAGTGTAAGCAATGTTTTGGCTGAAGTTTTGAGTTTTAGAAAGCTATGTGCAAAATGGGTGCCGCATTTATTAACAATGGAACGAAAACATATTCGAATACGACTTTCTCGTTCTCATTATTATGGATGAGGCTTGGGTCTACCACCATGATCCTCAATCAAAATAAGAGGCTCCGAAGCGAGTTAGAATCCAGAAATTGACCAAGAAGGTGCATCAGTTTTTTTGGGATGCAAAATTAATTTGGTAGTGGCTTACTTCCAAGCTGGTAAGACAATAGACTAAGATTATTATTGTAACCTTTTGAATCGGTAGGATATACAAATTTGTGAGAAAAGATCTGGTTTACAGAAGAAAAAAATCATTTTTCATCAAGACAACGCACTCTCTCACAAAGTTCAAAAAACTATCGCAAAAATCGGAGAATTAAAGTACGAATTATTGCAACATCCACCCTATTTGTCAGGCATAGCTTTCTCTGACTTCCACATATCAAGAAATTCATGCGTGGAAAACGATTTTCATTGAACGAAGAGGTAATGGCAGCCATAGAAGCATATTTCGATAGTCTGACCTATTCTCACTTCAGGGACTAAATCCATAAATTAGAAGACCACTGAAATAAGTATATTGAAGCTCAGGCAGGTTATATTGAACAATAAAATGTATTTTAAACCATAAAATCCTGTTTTTCCTATCGAACGACAAAACTTATTGATAACAACTAAGAAATCTGGTATACTTATGGCGACAGTTGGGAGAAGTATCACGCTCCAAAGAAATATAAATAATAGTTTCCTCGTTCATTTTATTTATAATTTTCTTCTCTTCTATGTCAATTTAAAAACTAATATAGTTTTAATAATATAAATAACATGTACACCCTGTTTCAATCCTTATAATAATAATACTAAATGATAGACGATTTCTTGTTTTGCAACTTTTACAATTTTTTTGTTAAAATACCGCCAATCTGAATCATAAATTCTCTTTGAATACAGTTTCTATATGTAAAAATTTTAAATACAAATTATATTCGTATTATACAAAATTTGTAAGTGATTTGCTTCTACCTCCACGAAACATTATGGAAATACTTTTGCGAACATGGCATTAAATCTAGTACTTCAACCTAAGTAACAATATCTGTCGCCTTTCCGAAGAAAGTTTCCCTTATTTCCTATAGTCGATTTCTCCGATATCTAACTAACAACGAACAGCGTTAAAACTTGCGCCATAACTTTATTTCAATCTCGGACATAAATGAAGATGTATCGACGAAAAGGAAAGATCATTACGGGGGAATTCACTATCTTCTCCCCCGATGATATCCTTGATTGTTCCAAGTAAGTAAATGTATTTTATCTAAATAGTTTTCTATACCTTTGTGCGTGTTTCCCTGTCGGTATCGCGATCTTACTTAGCAAAAAAAGAGGAGAAAAGTTTCGATATTTAATGAAAGCGACGAGCGTCCCAAAAAAAGAAAAAAAAAGTTGATTTGATTCTCTTTGAAGAGATAGATGATGATACCGTTGCGGATTTTGCTTGATTATCTGATAAGGGCTCGGGAAGTTGAATTGGTTTCTGGTATATTCCTTATTTAATGGAGAAAATGTTACGATAACACTAACCTGTATTTATACGAAAGTCGGATTGACAATTTAATAGTTTCTATTTGGACATAAATTTACATGGCAATTCTCAAAACGGCCTTAGATTTGCTTTACAATATTTCACGAATCGGAAAAAAAATAGTGACATTTTAAAACGTATAGAAAACTGATAAGATACGTTGCTGAAACCTCTCTTTCAACATTTTGGAGTAAGTGAGTACCATGTTTCTCCGCTGGCTAATAGCTCATTGGTAAGTTACTGACTTAATACCCCAGGGTCTCAAGAGATCAATGGCCATTCTCCGAGAAACATTCTTGTGATTTCTTTCTCATTTAAAGTGTATGCCGATAGCTAAAGATCTTAAGTCACACCACGAGTGTAATAATAAACATGGTCTATGAATATCTCTTATAGTAGATGTTAAGCTGCTGAGGAAAGTAAAGGCGTGAATTATTATTATTGTTCCATTTTTCTTTGCGCCATTTCTCTATTATTTGGAACAACTTTCTCTATTTTAAACTTAAAAACAAAGCCCATACCTCTGTAACAATACAAAACGAGACACCCAAATCCTTTAAACTTCTCCAAGAGCATTAGTTACTTATACACGAGGACCGATCAGTAATTAGTGAGCATGACAAAAGAGGGCAGTACTAATAAAAAGTCAAATTTGTTTTTCGACATGACAATCCTTCAAAACAAGGCGTCTTAGTTGATCGTAAGCACGTTTATTTGAAGAGAAACTGAAAGTTAGTTTGTTTATGAAAAAGTTCATTTCTTATTTTTAAATAACAAAGAGAACGTTGATCTCAAAGCTGAACTAAAGTCTGTTTACGGGAACTTATATACATCGATTGTAACTATAAAACATCTGAGTTTAAAGATGGTCGGCGCACTATATTTAATGAACAACGCAGTGAACGCCCGAAAAGGGTGTATACTTACGCGAGGTAGCAAATATCAAACATATTAGAAGACAATTAAAATGCACCGCCATTGTAGATACATTATAAATAATGAGAGAAACAAAACATTGTCATTCGGTATTGTCAACTTGAACAATATATAATTAGCAATTTAAAGATTTAGATAAGATGCAGAAACAATTCTAAATTTTTGTCTAAACTGATAAGCTCGAATAAATGAAATAGTTTAGGTTCAATTATACCTTTGTAGACGAAAGAATTGGAAGCTATTTGTTATCGAAAGTGACAGCTTATAACACCATTTCTATAAGAAATCGAGTTATGGTACTAACTATGAGCTTTTATGATTTATATCAAATGTAAAAATTTTACCAAAGCAAGTACAATGAAAGATGCTTATCTCATATTCAAGTTTATAGGTGATTTAAGTAATTTAAAGGCACTCCTCAGATATTTGAGAATGTCGAAAAGTCGATCTGTTCACGAAGTGGATTAAGCAAAGTTAAAATAAAAAAAATTTGTTTTTGTTACAGAGATTAGTTGAAAGGTGAAGTGGAAATTCGAAAATTAAATGTGCATTACATTCTACCAGAAGACGCAGCTGAAGTTAACCTTTCGCAAATATTTAAACTTTCTTGAAGCCATAGCTGCTAGTGAAGAACCGTTGTGTTTTAAGTGTGACCGCAAAATGCGATTAGAATGGAGATTCTTGTAGAAAATAGCTTGGAAAAGTCAAAGGTAAAAAAAAATTTTTGGCAAAAACTAAGTTCGTCTACAGGGTCACTTGCCGTATTCACCTGCGACTTCTTACCCTTCCATAAATTTTATTTGGTAATGAAAAAAAAGTGAACTGATCTTGTAAACATTAAAATTGTGCAAATTTACATACATGCATTTATGTAACATCTTGTTTTAATGTATAATTATTCAAAACTAATTAAAAAGCTCACATATCGATTTCAGTTTATATTTGAAACAATCTCAAAATGGTCACTAAAGGTTATGGTAATTAAGTACATTTTAAAAAGGCAGAAGTTTAATTTTAGTCCGTTACAATAACAATTTTCGTACTAAACTATACGTCACGTTGATCGATAAAGATTGTGTTGGATATATAGAAACGTGTAAACATTATCATCATCTTCCTTTTCGGCGCACAACTAGGGACCAATATTTGCCCCGTTTGATAAATTTTAAATCGGCGGGCACCTACGCGGTTTGTACAGTGTCAACGCAGAGTCCGCATCCCCACCAGAACGATCACGATCACGCGGTCTCAACTCGCAATCAGTTCTTTCTCGCTCGAAAAAAAAGAGCGCACATCATAAGATCCACAGAGTAATAGCAGAAAACGTTTATTCTCACTTATTCGTTATTGTCATTTCGTTTTCGTCAATTTACAATAAACACACGGAAAAAACACACTTATATACACAACAAAACACACCGTCGGTTCATCGAAAAAGGTACGCGTTTGTCACGTGTGTATTATATAGTGCGTGTGCTACATTATACAATCAACGAATGTTTGCGTGGCGCCAGTAGAGTGCGCCTGCGTCAATGGGCCCGTCCTCTAACCTCACGGACTTACGACGATCAGTTCCACACGGTGTGTGGAGTTGGTAGTGTTGCTTTAATGTGTTACGAAGTCAACTGTAAAATTCACGCGCGTGTATCCTTCAGGTATATGGTACTTCGTGAAATTT
Organism: Dermolepida albohirtum; assembly: GCA_031893035.1. Classification (NCBI taxonomy): domain Eukaryota; kingdom Metazoa; phylum Arthropoda; class Insecta; order Coleoptera; family Scarabaeidae; genus Dermolepida; species Dermolepida albohirtum. The sequence continues at coordinate 1,016,579 of JAVIWB010006070.1, forward strand.
CACAAGGAAAATCAGTGATTAAAAAAACATCAAATATTATACAATTTAAAGACCGAACGAGATTGGAATTACGATTCGCGTAAATTCAAGATATTCCTATTGTTTCTCTGTGTTGTTACGTTTTTAAACTTTGTGCGTCTCAAAATAATAATATATAATGATGATGTGATATGTGTATTATTGTTTTATAAATAATATTTTATAATTTCTGGTAATTATAAATCGTATTGGTATTATAATCGACTTGAACTATTAGAATTTCCTGTTTTATCGACATTTTTAACGAAAGATAACCTGTTGATTTCAAGTGATTTCGCCACCAAAACAACATACATCCTTCTGTCCCGTTAATTTTTCGGGACACTAAATTATTATACATTTAGGTTAGACGGACGTAAATAAATTAAATTCACATATATGAACGTGGAATATAGTGCGTGGTCGAACGTTCGTAGCAAAATGAATGTGATGGAGCCGCTGAATGAGTTGGACGGTTTCGAGCCGCAAATTCGCGCTCGTTCTAACACGTGGCCGTTGCCCAGGCCGGAGAACTATGTCGAACCCGGGGACGAAACGGGCAACAAGTGCTCCGGTCTGCCGGTACCAAATAATACCGCCTCCAGTGTGACGGCCGCCTCCAATGTTCCCGCCAAAAAGAATTCGAGCCGTCGAAACGCATGGGGTAATCTGAGCTATGCAGATTTGATCACACAAGCGATCACATCGTCGCCGGAAAAACGTCTGACACTGTCACAGATTTACGAATGGATGGTGCAAAATGTGCCATATTTCAAGGACAAAGGCGACAGTAATAGTTCGGCTGGTTGGAAGGTTGGTTTTTGTTAATGTAATTTATAAAAAGGAACATTTTTGTTCATGCTTGCGCGTGTGTAAGCGATAATTGTAATAGCATTTAATTTTATAGTTAATTTGCAAGTAAATTTCTATAGAAATATTCCGAATATTTACTGAAATTAATACAAATATGTTTATGTAATATTGTACCATAATTATTTACTTTAAATATTAAATTAAAAGTTTAGCTAACGTAAATACTATTATAAACGGTAATTTTAAATTAATGAAATACAAATTAGATTGTTTCGTATTGAAACGACAACTATTTTTGCATAATATTGTTTGCTAATAAATCGAAAAATATTTATCGCGCTCTAAGCTCAGATAACTTTTAACATTGAACGACATTTTGATAAGGCATTTTATCGTTCTCAAATTTTCAATGAAAAACCAGTTTAAATTTATTCCTTCTAACTTTTTTTTAATTACCCGACATTGTTTCAAATATCACAATAACATGCGCGATTATAATTCTCAAAATAATATTAAATTATATAAACTTCGAAATTTTATGACAAATTAATATTACAATTTAAGTTTCATAAATAATTGCAAAGGTTTTTTCAACTTATATAATAACAAATATCTTACACCTAATCGAGAAGTTATTATGGAAAAATATGACCTATAAATACATATTTATCTTAGTATATGTCAATTTATTATAAAATTTAGATAAAAAGTATAAAGAGAATTCAAAGAATTTAGGTTTTGAAAAATACGCATGTAAAAATATGTATTTTTTTAATATTATAGGTTATGTATGATCTTTTATGAAATAAAATAAGTCAATTCATTAAAATATCCATTCATTATCGAAATAACAAGCAACGTTAAACAGATGGTGATACTGTCTGTGACCTTGCTCCAACATTTATTTTTCTAATTATATAGAAATCGTCCTGCAACACAGCAAAACAATTGAAAATTTTATTGATCCACGTTGGGTTTGGTTTTAAATACATGGCTTACTAGATATGCTTAGATTCTATTTCATTGAAAGTCTATTTCATTTACAAAAAATTAAATTTGAAGCTCAAGGACATTAAAAAGCAGTAAAAGTTCTTACAGTTGCTGTTGTGCAATATGATTAATTTGAAAATTAGGTTTTCAAAATATTTTCTTTACCAAATACTACAATATTAAAGATCAATCATAATTACTAACAATTATTACTAAAAATAGTACGTTCTACGATTTTACGAGGGGATATAGAAAAAGAATCCATCTAGTTATGGTAAAAACAATTAAGTGTACGTTGTCTAGTAACGTTCAATAATGACAATATCTGAAAATTGTTTTATACTTTATAGGGATTCGTAGCAAAAATGAATTTTGTGAAATTAAATTTTTGACCAAGAAACAGAATTCTTTTAAAATTATTTATAAACGAACGGTATCGATAAGGTCGTGATTCTATGGAAGATAATCTAAAAGAGGCCTTTGAATGTACCAAGCAAGAATTGTTCTTATTGAAAATATGCTAAGGGAGACTACAATAACAGCAATTTTAACAAGATTACTCGTAGCTATTAACAAAAATCGTCCTGGTTTGCGTCACAAAGAAGACCTCTTTTGATAATGCGCGAGTTTCAAGGCAGCCGAAATTTAAGCCATCCTCCGGAGTATAATATCTTTCAGCTAGACCACCTACTAAATAGTCGGCATTTGGCTATGTCCGACTTTTTTTTTAGTTCGAAAGAGCATTTCAGAGGACGCCGTTTTGCGGACGATAACCAATTGAAAGAGAAGATCGATGCTTATTTTGAGGACCAATACAAATTATTTTTTTTCTGACGAAGTAAAGCTAAAGTCGTTGCAGGACGGGTGGCGCAAGTGCGTTGAAGTTAAGAGAGATATAAAATTATCAAAAAAATCGTAGGTCTTTTGTTTCATAAGTTAGGTGAAAAACTTTTCTTGTTAACCTCGTATATTCAGCAAAAACAAAATTTGTTAATATAAATCTTATATTTTTGCTTATTTTTATATATATATATATATTATATTATATAAGAAAAAATTAAAATATTTATAAAAGCTATTTGTGAGAATGCAGCATTTAGTAAATATCATAGTAGAAATTACGTATGAAGCTCATCTTTTAATAAAATATTACTTGGAGCAAGCACATATAAACCAAGGCTGTGAAGTTTTGAAAAAGGATATTTTTTTCGAAGGAAATCAAATGTGCATTGCCACTTAACAACAATAAAATAAAAAAGATTCTTTATGTGTAAATGTTAATAAATTCAAACAACATTTGTACTTTACAATATTTATATTACAAATTTCCTGTAGCAATAAAGGAAAATTTCATGTAAAGGGTTTTCCAATAGGGACTTGACAACTTTTAATTCAATTTGTGAACGCACCCTTTCACTAATCATCGAACTGTCACTGTCAATTTATTCAGTAAACTTAAAATTTTCATCATGGTAAAGTACACGAACGAACAACGTCTGCAAATTATAAAAGTTTACTACAGAAATTCGGAGTCGGTAACCGCTACTTTAACAGCGTTAACTCCGATTTTCGGTCGTAATTCTCGCCCTAGTAGGCAGGCAGTAACAAGTTTAGTGCAAAAATTTGAGTCTATATATTCGTTGTGTGATGTTGCCGTGTCAGTGAGACAACGGGTTAGTCGAAGTGTCGAAAATATCGCTGCCGTTGAAACGTCCGTAGCAAATGATCCAAATCAGTCAATTCCACGGCGTTCCCAAAAGTTGGGCATCGCCCAGACCACTTTATGGCGAATTTTGCGTAAGGATCTTGGTTTACACCCATACAAGATCAAGCTGACTCAAGAATTGAAGCCGATGGACCATTTGAAGCGACGTACGTTCTCCGATTGGGCTCTGGAAAAGATGCGTCAAGATGATCAATTTCATCGCAAAATCATTTTCAGTGACGAAGCTCATTTTTGGTTCAATGGGTTCGTCAATAAGCAAAATATGCGTTATTGGTCGGGTGAAAATCCACATGTGCTTCATGAAACACCACTTCATCCACAAAAAATAACTGTTTGGTGCGGTTTGCATGCCGGCGGCGTCATAGGGCCATATTTTTTCGTCGACGATAATGATCGTCACGTTACTGTGAATGGTAATCGTTATCGCGCCATAATTACCGATTATTTTTGGTTATATACAAATTGGGTCCAACGAATCGACCGCCGCAAAGGTGCCCGCGGTGGCCATATGAACGAAGTCGAGTTCCATTCATAAATGTTTTGATTGTACTTCAACCCGATAATAAAGTTTTTGAAATATCTCAAATGGTCTGCATTTTATTTTGAAAAAAAGTCCTTATTGGAAAACCCTTTATGTATAGTAATTTCGTTTAATTTAAATATTCCTCTTTTGCAATATTATTAGTTTTATTGCTCTGCAAATTCGAGACATTCTACCATAGAAACTAAATGAGGCCTTCTAGAAACCATTCTATAACTGTTAAAATTCATAACTTTTACATCGTGATTAAAGGTAATTTTTGGTGGAGACTGCGGTTGATTAACTTAGTCAAATAAGGTTAACAGAACCCCTTGCCAAAATGATTTTTGTATTCGGTATACATTTTTCGACAACTAAGTTGTCATCATCAGCAGATAGTCAGTGTCGCGTCTGGAACCACGGTAAAATCCGCACGAAACACAAAATCTGGATTAGACCTGCGCCGTAGTTCCGCAGTGTGTTTGGCTTTCTGCGGTGCAGGTTTAGTACGCATTTCATGCAGATTTTACCGTGATTACAAATGCAACACTGTGATTAATTATCTACTAATGCTGACAACTTAGTCGTCGAAAATGTATATAGAAAATTATTGTGGAAAGGGCTTCTGTTAACCGTACTTGTTTAAGTGTGATTAAAGTTATTATCCTTCTAATGTAGAACTTTTCTGATCAGCTATACCCAACGTCCATTATATTCTGTTTTAGTGTTACCAGCTTTCAAAGTAGATCCACATCATTATAGTTCCATTCCCATATTTATACTTTCATCGCCAGAGGAAAATTTTGAGATCTAAATTTCAATCTGAGTAAAAAAGTACTATATCAAGTGGAATATTTGAAATGATTAATCTGTACAGAAGTTGGATAATTTTGCTGCGATGATTTAAATATTATTGCAATAGTTTTGTTTGTTGTATTTCCGATGGCTCTGGGCTATTGTTCAATAAATAAGCATCTGTCGGAAAGCATAATTTGCAATAAAAGATTTTTAAAAAAGTACATTTTAAAAAGCAAATGTTGAAATCTTTTAAAAAGAATAAAGGACCTAAAATATTTCGTTGCGGTAGAACTAAACTACGAAAGACTTAGTCACCTACTACCGCAAGTCTGAAGTAGACTTTTGAATAATAATTATGGGGAGAAATCTCATTTGCGATTTACTTGCCATTCATATGCTTCGAATTTTACATATAATCAGCACTGATACGATTCTTGTTTGTGAAACAAACAGCAAGTAAACAATAGCATAAAATTTTATTGCTTATGAATTAATATGTGTTATTAATCAAAACTGGCACAGGTTCCAGGTGCGACACTGTGATTGATTATCTTCTGATGATAACTTAGTTGTCGAAATACGTATACAGAATACGAAAATTTTTGTGGAAAGGGGTTATATTAAACTTAATTGATTGATTTAATCAACCACAGTCTACATTAAAATTTACATTCAATATGAGTTGTAATTAATTTATTATATAAAGCCCATTGTTTCGTTTTGTTCGCGTTTTACATAGTTGCATATAAATTGCATTTCGGCAAAATTTTTCTTATTGCATATATCATTGACTATTTCTTTTAAATAAATTAGACAAATTCTATTCGAGCTTGATACTTTACGATTATTTAGGCAAAGACAAGTGACATAGACTATAACATTCCAGAAATTGGTTAACAAATGCGAGATTTATTTGAAATAAAATAGTTTATCTCAGATTGAATTACCAGTCGTTTTGTGTGCAAGTTTCTATAGCAAATTTGCAGTATAAAAATTAAAAAATTGGATCACATAGAGCTACGGAAAATTCTAAAAAATAAATAAGAAATCCAAGTTACAAATGAGAAAGGACATTCATTTCTTGGGAAAAAACTATTTACAATATTCGTCGCACCAAATAGGTTGTAATTCTGAATTGAAAAGTGAGTCTTTGATAGTGTTTCTGCAATCAATATTTTGTCTTTAGGCAAAGACATACTTTTAGAGTGTAAGCGTTATTAAAATTATGTTTTGATGGATTGTTGTGGTTTTTTCGTGCAATTACGCAAACTATTCTTTAAAATTGAATTTCCTATATTATAGATAATAGTGTAGCCGGCTATAGCTTTCCATTAATTTGCGTTAACATGTTTTCATTTTGCGTTTCCTTTTTTTTGTAAAAATTTGAGTATTCGTATACGTAACTATTTAAGTTGAGCAAGAATGGAAATATAATAACAATGAATATTAAAAATAATAAATCGATTAGTATGCCAATTGAAATATTACGAGACTTACTTAAATACAAGAATACAATCTGTGTGTAAATTCAGTTTATAAGCTTATAAAAAAGTTGATTCACGGTGCTAGTTCAACTATTGTTTTTCTTGTGCATAAACCATATTGTCCCATTTTTGCCGGATGTATGCTAATTAATTGCTTTTCTAAGTTTTTGCTAATGACTTGCTGGGAATCCTATCAATGTAGTTAACAATATATAAGGCTTTAACTTACACAAAATTAAGTAAATATCCCACATACGCATACAAAGATTTAAGCATGTGTGCCTTCAAGACAATTTAACATATAATTTAGACGGTCAAAAACTCGAATATCGCGAAATACATTAACGTCCATGTTAGTTCGGACAGCTAGTGAAATATAGTAAACTCTTCTAAAAAATAATATAACTGCGTTTAAATATAAATAATATATTTACATTAGGTCCTTTACTAGATTTATAACTAATTGCAGGCAAATCTATCTATTAGAATACCTACAAATAACTCACTGCGGTAATTCCTGGAATAATCCGTACCGCCATAAATACGATTATTTTTGAGATAATACTGCAAGCAAAAAACTTTCGAAACTTACCTGGCCTTACCCCAAAGAGTCTTGTGTACCGAAATATACATTAGTTTTCAAATAAACTTGCTAGCATGGGCATTACCAATAAGACCGTATTTTTTATATGAACTTCTTATGCCGAGAGGAAAACCAACAAGTTTAGAAATTATTGCTTTTCATCAAGACGGTTATTCAATGCGTCAAATTTCCGAAAAGACACATGTTAATAAATCGACCGTTAATGATATCATTTGGCGACATCAACGGGCAGTTTAAGAGATCCAGCACGTTCACGTCATAAGCGAATATCTTACGCCGACGATGAGCGTATAAAATTGCTGAGTAAATGAATTAGGAGACTGACAGCACCCGAAATCGCCGCACAAGTGAATTGCGACTGTGCAAGAAAAATTTCTGTTACTACGGTGAAAAGAAGAAAGCTGCAAATCTTAACGGCCGCATTGCTGTAAGAAAACCCTTACTTCGACGGGGAAACAGGCAAAAACAATAATGGGCAGGAACACACAGATTGGATACTGGATGACTGGAAAAGAGTCTTATGGACTGACGAATCAAAGTTTCAAGTATTTGGACAATCAAGGCGTGTTTTTGTAAGAAGAGCGAGTGGTCAAAGAATGTTTCCTTGTTTGACGGTTGTCACTATACAATTCAGTGACAAGCGTCAAATAAGGAAGATGTTGTGTGCTTGTTTGGGGTTGTTTTTGCTACGCCGGTACAGGGGACCTGAACTAAATCAAGGGTATTTTCTCTACTTTCGGAAAATACCCTCGATTTGCTATTGTTATTTAGAAATATTGCAAGAAAATGCAATACCATCGGGGCTACATTTAATCGGCGAAAATTTTGTGTTTATGCAGGACAACGACCCCAAACACTCAGCAGTAATATGTAAGAATTTATTAAATAGCGAACAAAACAATAATATCTTACAAACAATAACATAGCCACCGCGAAGCCCCAGTCTAAACCCCATAGAATTGTTATGGAATGAATTGGACAGGAGGGTCCGAAAAGTGTGTCTGATCTCAACAAATGACTTGTGAAACATATTGCAAGAAGAATGGAATAGTATACCGAATAGAGTCCTTGAGAAACTCGTGAAACGGATGGCTCGAATTGTACGGGTTGTGTGGCGGTTTTCCAGTGATCAGGACCTTCTGCAGGCTTGGGACAACGAGTGTGCTTTACTCCCCAATGAAACCTGGCAGAACTGGTTTAAAAATTGGTTTCGGAGGATGGCGAGGTGTATTGAGTGTAGAGAAAATTACTTTAAAAAAATTAAATAAACAAAGCTGTATTGCAAAACTTTCCTAGTACCCTTTTGTATATGTCTATCTTTTGGATGTAAGTAAAAATACTCACATTGTTTTGTCTATAGTCGTGTAGAACATCTATTGTCATGCAAGCAGTGACATGTGCATCGGGAGATCGCATCAAATTTCAAAAACGAATTCTACATATAATAATAATTAACAAAAACACAAATGCTGTCATTCGTTTCCAAGTTACATAATTGCCCACAAATTGTAATAAATGCTTAAAAATACGAACCACCTTTCACTTTTAAACAGTTTGTACTTCGTCTTGATTCAGGCCTTTTTCTAATATCGGCTGCAGCATTTCTACTTTTAGTAATTTTTGACAAATTTTTGAAGTATCAATTTAGAATATAATTTCAGTGTCACAGCAAATGTATTGATAAAATAACTAAATATATAGATTTTTTTTAAAGCAGCCGTTCACTGTTTGTAACCATTCCATACCTGAACTTTAACGCTTAGTTCTTGGTATATTACTGATCAACAGTAATAAACTGTTGGTGAGCGTCAATAATTTTTGAATAAAGCTAATATTAACCAATACTTAATATCAACTCTTCTAATGAAAAAAAATAGTTACGTAATGTTTTTCCTAATTCGCACCTAATAAAACATCCGTTGTTTTCGTGTTCGTTTATCTTTAATGTGAATTTGAATTGCGCTACAATGTTGTAGGTGATAATGATAATATAGAATATCAAAACATTGATAAATACAATACACAATTGTATAGTAAAATTTATTATGTGCAAATTAACTTTGTTAAAAAAATATCAACAGTTAACTTGGTTATTTGATTTTAAGATATAAAAACTGATACAAATTTAAAATAATAGCCCTTAAAAATCTATAAATCAATTCCAAATCAATTGTAATGTACAGTGTACTGCATATTAAACTATGAAATTATGTTATGTTCGAATAATCTTATGTTTAAACCCTTTTAAATATTTAATTTATAGTTTATAACTTAAGTATTTAATTATACTTTAAAATATAATATAATATTTTAATTTATTATTACTCAAGTTAAGAACAAGAACAATAACTGAGTGTATGAAGTAGTGGGAGAATTATACATATATTCATTTCTTAGATAGAAGTGAAAGAACTTATAGCACTTTAACCGACAGTCAACAGTGCATCTGTCTATCAAGCAAAGAGCGACGTGTGCATATCAACACGGCTAAGTGCCTAATAAAACGTAGTTAATCATGACTAGTTACGCTCCTGGTGTCCTGGTGAGTGTTACTACTAAAATTACATATTACGTATTTATACATGTAATACAAGGTAGTCAGAGAGAACTATACGTCCATCTCTTGGATAGAAGAAGCAGTTATACATGGTAACAACTCTATATATCAAATAGAAAAGTATTTTAAGTAAACAAATTCTTTCCCTATTCTATAAATTAGCCAGAAAATAATATTAAATGAATTTTTTATCGCCGTTAAAAGAGAAATATTTGGTCCTTATCTTGAAGTTCTTATAATTAAGTCCAGTAACATTTGTATTTTTTTCATTAAAATAAAATAATTTCATATTTTTTAAGTATTTTTCCTATGCACCATGTCATGTTTATTTAACTAAAAATTGATTAATTCAATTTATTAAAAAATAATGCTCAATAGTTTGTTGAACAAAGGAATTCCTTTTTTTCAGTGTATATTTTAAAACCTACGAGGGAGCGTTTTTATATTCGCGGAATGAGCGGGTTGTAGAGGGGTGAGTAGGCGCATTGGGGGCGTGGCCTGTGCAGCGACTCATGATTAGTATAAATACGAAGTTTCATTGTTATTAGACAGTTAGTCTTTGAGCTATCGTCAACCAAGTAACATAATCAGGAGTGAAAAGTGAAATATGGAAAAAATCGAATATCGTGCCGTTATAAAGTTCCTTACCAGGCAAGGAAAATCAGTCGCGACCATAATGAATGAGATGTCATTGGTTTACGGCGACTCTTGTCCAGGAAAAACCATGGTGTACAAGTGGCATAGTTTATTTAAACAAGGAAGGGAATCCCTTGAAGACGACCCGAGGCCGGGCAGGAGCATTGAGGTGACCACGCCAGCACTTATCCAAAAAGTTGAACAAATTGTACTCGAAGATGCTCGACTAAAGAAGAAACAACTCGCAGAAATGGTTGGAGTATCCGATACAACAATTTTTAAAATCCTACACGATCATCTCGGCATGTCTAAGGTCAGCGCAAGATGGGTGCCGAGAATGCTCACGCCGCCGCAAAAACAACAGCGCGTAGAGTGTTCGCGTGCATTTTTGGACCTCTGTAATGAAGACAAGGATGGTGTATTGAGTGGAATTGTTACTGGAGACGAAACTTGGATTCATCATTATGAACCTGAGTCCAAACAAGACTCCATGCAATGGCATAAAAAGGGCACAGCACCTCCCAAGAAATTTAAAGTGTCACAATCAGCTGGGAAACTCATGGCAACGGTATTTTGGGACTCGGAAGGAATATTGTTGATTGATTATAAAGATAAAGGTGTTTCTATAACCGGAGAATATTACGCTTCAATATTAGAGCGACTAAAAGAAGCCATTAAAGAGAAAAGACGGGGAAAATTGACAAAAGGTGTTTTGCTTTTGCATGACAACGCGCCCGTCCACAAGAGCCGCGTTGCGTTAGCTGCCCTGCATAAGGTGGGCTTCGAAATTGTGAATCACCCACCCTACAGCCCAGACCTGGCCCCGAGTGATTATTACCTGTTTCCGAAAATGAAAAAAGAGCTGCGGGGTAAAAAATTTACTGCCGATGATGAAGTCAAGGAGGCAGTTTCGGCGTATTTTGCAGATAAAGAGAAATCATTTTTTTATGAGGGTATAAATAAATTAATTGAAAGATGTGAAAAATGTATCCGTCTTGCAGGTGAATATATTGAAAAAGAAAAATAATTTGGTTTTTTTATTTCCACCCCTTGTCCCCCATTCCGCGAATATAAAGACGCTCCCTCGTAATATAAATAGGTTGCTTCCGACTATTTTGACTTGGTGATGCTGAACATGTAAAAATTCTCGTAGTGAAACTAAAAATGCTTGCCTGTATACTTAAAATATAGAAAAATTTCATAATATAAACCCTATCAATGTGTGCTTTGTGAATTTGAAGTAAAACAACGCCTTGTTTACTACGATATATTTGAATAATATTTTTGGGTGTATGTTACATATTTGTATTGCATTCAAAAATGGTTCCTAAGCTATATGAAATTGAATACACTTTGAATGGTAAACCTCGACCTGGTTGACTTTCGAAGATTGAAACGAAATTCGTATCCATCATCAAATGCGCTTGAAAAATATTTAATATATTCGAACATTTTAAAATATTCAGATTATAGTATTTGCTTCGCAATATATCAGGCGAGTATCTACTAAATTAACGGACGCAATATATGGTAAAATGCTCATCGTTACTTTTACTGAATTAGAAGAATTGATCTGCTCTGACATTTAATTACGGAAGACAAGAATGGATTCACTATAGTAATCCTGTACGACAAGAAGTATAAGTTCAATTCCGTCAAATAATTTCAACAATTGCGAAACAGTTTTTACTTCAAAAGAAGACTGCAAAATCATAAATTCTTATAAATATTTTTGACATGCATTTGGATGCAACAACTGAAAATAAACAACTGGTTTTGATCCTTAGGAAAAGATTATTTTTTTAGTCTAATAATACTAGCTGGTGACCCAAAGAAAACTAGCAAAAATTGACTGTAAAGTTCTACCAGATCTACCATATTTTTTAGGTACAAGCGCATTTAGGATATTATTTGGTTGCTTGAAAGATGGAAGTCGTTTGTACAAACTAATGGGTAATACATTGGTGACCAATTTTTGTTAATATGTTCCAAATTTACCTATTCTTCCTTTCTCAACCGTTTAATTTCTGATTCTTTGTTTACTTTTTTTTTGGCAGTTTCGGGCCTACTTATTTACTAATTTTTCCTAAAGACATAATGAATAAAAAATATCGTGTGTTCACAACGAAAAAATCGCTAAATTAAAGTTACTTGTCGCCTAAAATTTAGTTTAAGCAAATTTAGAAAAAAATGAAATATATAAATTGGGATGAAATAGATTCTTTTGTCCTATAGCGCATGTAAATATTCTTTTAAAGATACCTGTTATTACGAGGGTAGACGTTTATATTTCAGGAATAGCAAACAAAAAAAATTTTTATTATCGAAAATAGTTTTATTGCTTTTCGAAATAATGCACTTTTGCATTCGTTTAAACCAATTCGAAAAGCATTGCTGCCACTGTGAAGGCGATATCTCCAAAATAGGAGTTTTGAATGCCTCTACTGCCTCTTCCGGCGTAGAAAACCGTTGACCATGAAGTTTATTTTTCACGTGTGGGAACAAAAAGAAATCACAGGGTTCTAGACCAGTGCTGTACAGCGGATGGCTCATCAATTCAATGTTTTTCCCGGTCAAATATTCAATTGTTTGAACCGACCTGTAAGAGCTCGCATTGTCATGGTGGAGAACGATCTGTCGTTTTCGGTTTGTTTTCCTTATTTCTTCAAAAACTTTTGGCTAACAAATAGTTGTGTACCATTCGGAATTGACTCTTTAAAGGCACGGTAGCAACGTGACCGGTTTTTTCGAAAAAACAGGCGACCATTTGCTTTGATGTGCTTCAAGCGCGAACAATTTTTGTTAGTTTTAGCTCATCTTGGAATACCCACACAGCCGACTGCTATTTACTATCGGGTTCATGCGTATAGATCCAAGATTCATCACCTGTGATGACTTTATAAATGTTCTTTGAAGCATCGCCATTGTATTTTTTGTGCATTTCCTGGCACCAATCGACTGGTGTTACTAATATCTAGAGACGCCTAGATCTCACCGTATGTCACATGACTGTCTTGCATTTCAATTCAGACACTGCATTAATGTTTTCCGACACAACAAGATTTGTGGAACGATCTTCACGAAATTCATCGTCCAAAGAAGGCCGTCCAAGTTTGAATTCAGTGTTGCCACTTCCGGTATACGAAACAAATATTGAAATTCAAATGCCCTTATTAAAACTTGATTAAAATTCTATATATTTTTCAATAACTAAGTTGTCATCTTCAGTGGACGTTAGATTTCAAATCATATGAATTACCGAATTTATGTATATGTTTAATGAAGTGGTTTGACTTATTTTTGTTTATATGAATAACAGAAAAATCTCGGAAATAAGGTGCAAGTATTACCAACAAAGCAGAATATTGTCACTTTAGAATTTCTACAAATTATAAAAAAGGCGTTCCAGCCAGTCTTCTATTCTTAATTGTGTAAGGGGAATTCAATCATTAGATTTTGTAAAATAAAATAACAGATCTACAAAATAGTTTCTTACTTCCTTTAAATTACGATTTCCAATAGCAAAAATATCTCTTCTTAGAAAACAATTATCACAGAATTTTCCTTGCGTTTTATATTCGGACAATGGACAGTAGCTTTAAATATTATTACGTTTTTTGCTTTACAATAATTAGAAAACCCTTAGTATTTATTTAAGCTTCTGGTCCCCCTCCTCGTTAATTCCCGCTATATAATACAAAATTACAGTATTCTTATTTGCACAGTGTCAAAAAAAATCAACCGCGAAACTGACGTTTTGTTGCCCTTCATCTACTGGATTTAATTACAGGATTTGTGCGTGGGAGAGGTTTCGATCTTTCTTTAAAATGTATTTTTAGTCGCATATTTTGAGTCGGCTGTAAATCGCGTAAACTGGTAATACTACATGTCTATGCGAAACTGATTTGCTCGAGTCTTGTGCCAAATCGTACGTTATTTTAATGAATTAATTGCTTAAAATTGTATTTTGTGTCGTACCAGTAGCCATACGCTGAGTTTAGTCTGAAATAGGAGTATTTTTAGAGAGCTGTTAAATAAATATTTATTTGCATTTAAAATTACTGGTGTGTAGCTTCGTCTTTGTAATAAGAAAGGTTTTGGTGGAATAAGTAAGTTCAAATTGTCTTCAATTAAAATTATTAATTAATTCATATTTTTTTAATATGGTTTTTTATCTGTCAATTCGTTTAATACAAGTAGAATTATAGATCTGAAAATTTTTGCCTTATCATCTAAGCTACATATAGATAATCCTCGGTCGAAAACCACTTCCAACCACGTATCTATTCTAATGAGAGTCTAAATTGCTATCACTCTTCTTCGTTTGTATTACAATCAATTTATCCTAGTGCGTTCATTACTATTATTAAACGTGTTAGGATTTTTGCTTATGAATGTGACCATAGTTTAGTTCATTTCCTTTGCGTGAAGGTTCTCTTGTTTAGAAGTTATTTTGAACGATGTGTTTTTATATTTTAATTTTAAATTTCGATATCGCGTAAGCCTCCGTTACTAACACATGGATCAATAAGTCCCGAGACTAACCCATAGATGGCGCTCGTAGTAAACCAGTAACCACGTCTTTCTAGAGTACTAACCTTTGCTTGAAACGTGTCAAAATTTTAAGTCGAGCGGACCAGAAACAGCTGAGTTATCGAGGTTGGAGTAAAGTCGTTTTGTAGTTTGTTTAAACAATGGAAAAAAGCGAGTTTCGTGTTCTGATAAAACATTGTTTTTTAATGTATAAAAACACCACGCAAGCAAAACAATGGATTGAAAAATGTTACCCGGACTCTTGTCCATCAAAAGCAACGATTTGTCGGTGGTTCGCCGAGTTTAAACGTGGTCGTACCGACACAAATGACGCGGAACGCTCGGGTAGACCTGTGGAAGCCGTTACACCGGAAAATGTGAGTGAAGTGACAAAAATTATAATGAAAGATCGTAAAGTGAAGCTCCGTGAGATTGCTGAGATGACACAGATATCATATGGAAGTGTATTTACTATCCTTCATGAAAAATTGAGCATGAAAAAGGTTTTTTCCAAGTGGGTGCCGCGATTGCTCTCGATGGAACAAAAACAGCAACGAGTCGATGATTCAGAAAGCTGTTTATCGCTATTTACTCGCAATAAAAAAGATTTCTTGCGTCGTTACGTGACCATGGACGAAACATGGATACATCACTACACTCCAGAGTCGAAGCGGCAGTCATCTGAGTGGCGCACAGCTGGCGAAAGCCGTCCGAAACGTCCGAAAACGCAGTAGTCAGCTGGCAAAGTCCTGGCGTCAGTTTTTTGGGATACACATGGCGTGATTTTCATTGACTACCTCGAAAAAGGTAAATCGATCAACAGTGATTATTATATTGACTTACTGGTGCTTTTGAAGGAGGAAATCGCAAAAAAACGACCGCACATGCAGAGAAAAAAAATCCTTTTTCACCAAGACAATGCACCCTGCCACAAGTCGATGAAAACAATGGCAAAATTGAACGAATTGGGTTTTGATCTGCTTCCCCACCCCCCATATTCGCCAGATTTAGCCCCCAGTGACTACTGGCTCTTTGCTGATCTTAAAAAAATGCTCCAGGGAAAAAGATTTGGCTCAAATGAGGAGGTCATCGCTGAAACTGAAGCTTATTTTGAAGCGAAAGATAAATTTTTTTATAAACATGGTATTGAAAAATTAGAAAAGCGTTGGAACCATTGTATCACCCTAAAAGGTGATTATGTTGATGAATAAAAAAAAATTTTGCAAAAAAAATGTTGTTTTCATTGTTAGTCTCGGGACTTATTGATCCATGTGTTACCTAGAGTATAATTGGTATCTTTTAGCCTCAGCTCAGTATTTGGAGGTAAAAAATTTTGGGACAATAATTTCTCAATTTACTAGATTATCTGGATATATTATGAGGAACCATTATTATATTTCATTAGTGTGAAAGCATCTGGTGCGCCCAAAATGAGAAAATTTAAACGTAACTGCGAAGAGATGTAGAAATTAAAGAAAAATTTAGGTTACAATTCTGCAAGTTACGTCGTTAAAGTCAGTTTTTGTAGCGAGCCAAAATATTGCAAAGTATTCTAAGTTATTTGGAACTGTAGAGTTCATCCATAGTCATTTCGTTTCTATCTTACGGTGTACATTCAGTAAGTATAGTAACATTATTAGATAAATAATTTGATACAGAAGGCACATGGTTCATATTTTCTTGATTAGTCTCTGTTTCCAATTGTTGATGTTTACTATGTCTCTTACTGAGTCTTTCCATTTTATTCTAGGCCTACGGTGCTCCTCCCCACCACAATAGCTTTCAAAATTTTTGTTGTCCTATCACAACGGATTCTCATAATTAGAAGCGCTAGTTTCGCTTTCTCATCAGAGTTCTCACCCATTTCATAGTAGTTCAAATAAAATACTATAGGTAATACTAAATAAGAAAATAACAATAGCGTGCCTAAAAGTTATAATTTATAAGAGCTCTTAAACCTATTAAATACATTCATTGTGACACCATAAAACTAGATAGTAGACAAATGATACGTTGTGTATATATGCGTCTATATATGCATATACATGCATATTTTACCACTAACAGATGTTTAATTACTGCTGAGACGAAGAGGACTGTTCAGCTTAGTCCCGTAGAGACGCCGAGTTTCTTCTTTCCGAACTCAGCACTCGTCCGCGTATATTCGGCGATACTGCCGGAGTCCGCATGTATTCACACATATTCGCCGATACTGCTGGGAAAAGAAAACCCGGCGTCTCTACAAAACTAAGGTAACAAACCTCCGGGCAACCAAGGACAGGAACTGATTGGGACGATCGCCTGAAGGCATTGCCAATAACTTGCATCATGTCATTGACGCAAGGATGCCTCGCAAAGGTGAATTGTTAGTTACAACGGGCGCAAATAACTTTCTAAATCGTTTTCGTACATTACAATATGCAGGAACTATATCTAGCACCTATCCAGCACTCTCAGCGAGGCTGTGCGCTACTGTGAACCCGGAGATTTCTTAAAAATTACTCATAACATGCCCTTGCTATCTGATTTTGTTTCTTTCACCACGCACAAACATGTATCTGGCTTGTTATATAACCTTGTTATTTCATAGTCGTTTTTCTCTTCCATCTATCCATCCATATGTCTTCTTCAATATTTTCCTTTCCCACACTCTTAACAATTCCCATACCTCCGACACTTGTGTCTAAACTTGCAAATATTGCATTTCACCCAGTTTTTGTCTTACAGACTGGCAACTATGTATCTTGATATATTTCTGTCGTATTAGTATTTTTTTATTATCCAGTTTTCTTAGGAACTCGGTACTAACGTGATCTATTTCTTCAAATTTATGTTTTACTCTTGCCTGTTATCGTTAATCTATTTCTGCTTTTATTTATTTCCAATCCTACTGTAATTACCGATTCCTTTAGATAAGTATTTCCTATAGCTCCTTTCACCTCTCATAATAACCACAGATCACCCTTAAGAGGCAAATATTGCTGTTGCTTATGGTATATTAATATTAAAAATATCAAAATTGAACATTTTTTGCTTTCAAAATGATCCTAGTATTGAAAATCTTACATACAAGGTCGAATTATCTCACTAAAACTTTAGATAAAAGTTTATTCATTATCTGATAAAATGTACTTGCAATGTAAATGGAAAATATTGTACAAAAGCGTAATGATAAATAAGATAAAAAGAAGCAATTCATTTATTTAATATGGTTTTAATTTGTTGAAAAAATAGCTTGGCCTTAGATCAAATGAGGTGAGCATGCTTGATGTAAATAATCAATGCAATCAAAAATACTTTTCTTTCGTTTTAGAAATAGTAAATAATAAGTGTTAGTTTTATAATAAATTTCAAATATCAGTTGAGTAATTAGATTTTTTCTTTATTTAGAGAGAAACCTAATATCAATGATTTCAGTTACTTTTAGGTATTATTTTTAAGTATATTAGGATTGTATTTTTACAATATCAATAATGAAATAGTGTACTTTTTTTAAAAACAGAAATTTTTTTAAAACAGAATTTTGTACTAGGTGTACACGATGATGTGTTTTGATATGGTCCGCTGTTCATATGTTTCGCTCTGTGTTTGATGACAACTACGTGGGCAAGGTGAAAAGTTCTCGGCCTGACAATGAAAGACTGCGATTTAAATTTAAAAAATGATTTTATTTTTCTACATAATCCCCTTGAATTCAACACACTTGGTCTAGCGTTTTTCTAACCTCAATATTCCTTCCCGGAAGTGAGAGTCTTTAAGGTGGTCAAAATATTCTTCTACGGTCCTTTCAACTTCTTCGTTGGATGTGAATCGCTTTCCAGAAACAAATTTTTTCAAATTTGGGAATCGATGGAAGTCTGAGAATGCCAAATCAGGAGAATAGGGAGGATGACCGAGCAAATCGTACCCCAAATCCCGCAATTTTCCCATCGGCACCGCAATTCAGCTGCCCACTTTTTAACGGTTGACATCGAAGGAGCAGAGTCCCCGTACACTTTCGTCAACTTCGGATGAATTTCCATAGGTGTAAAACCATCCAAAACAAAGAATTTTATAACAGCACGATATTCAAGTTTATCTTATTATATATTACTACAAAAATTCTTGCAAACTTGAGAGAACAAGTTGAAAGTTTTCATATGAACTCAAGATACATGCAGCCACGCAGAAAACATACATTTCTGTTAATTGTAACGCCATCTCTGTGTCAGGCCGAGAACTTTTCACCTTGCCCACGTATTTATGATTCAAGTTCGTGAATTTTCATCAATTTACTCAGAAACATTAAAATTTTTGTTTGTATAAAATAAAACTAAACTTTCATTTCCGTGTTTTTTTAAAATTAATATATATGTTATTTTAATGCGTTTTTGTACAAATACAGGTAATAATACTAAAAAATATAGACAAATATATACCATCAATGTGGTGCATTTCATAAATTCGTAAATTAGTAAATTACTTTACCATTGAAGTAAAATTTTAATTTTTGTTACTATCATTAGAAGAAAAAATACTTTACAGCTCATATTTCGTCTCTTTTGCAAGGATCATTAACTGTTGTACACGGCGAAGATTTATTTCTTTTTTGCAAAACGCAGAATGTTCTTCTGCAAAAATAACTGTATAAAAAGTCTGAGCAGATGGTTTCATTAAGTCGTTGTGTAGCACTTGCCAAATCTAGCTTGTTCTATTTAAAAAAAAAGAGACGGCGAAATAAAAATACACATGTGGGAGAATTAGGTTTATTATGTTGATACTAATAGCGTTAAGAATTTACAATAATATTAAGAACACTATTTAAAAATTAAAAAGTTAAATGCTATGACTTAATAAATTGAAATATTAATATACACTACCGGTCATATTTATTTGCCCACCCCAATTTTATGTGTTTCCTGAAAGACGGATTATCTTTCGAAAAATCTGTATTATAATTATTCAACAATATTATTAGTGGAAATAATTCCATATGAATTTCTACGAACATCTTAAATTGTTTATGATATATGGTAAAGGTGTCATAAATTGGAAAAATACCATAAATATTATATAGGCTAATCCCTACAGTATTAACAGTTTTACCTGCATTTCCGAAGGTATTACCAATATTGTGTTATTGTACTAACTAATTACAATATTAGGATGTGTTATTCAAAAAGGAAAATAAATTTTATGTCAGTTATCGTTCATCTTTTGTTGAGAAAACAGTGAAATAGAGAGTTATTGTGAATATTTTAATGCAATGCCGAAGACGAAGGAATTATCTGTTGAAGTGCGTGCTATGATAATTGCTTATCATCGTACGGGTAAAAGTAATCGCGAAATTGCAAAAGAATTACGATTAAATCGCAGAACCGTTGATTATAACGTTAAAAAATTTGAGGTGGTACATTTTCCAACAAAAGAAGATCTGGACGACGCAAAGCGACGACATCTACAGATGACCGGCATCTAATACGGATAAGTAGACGCGATAGACGAAAAACAGCACCAGAAATTGCTGCTGAAATGAATAGAGCGCGTGCTAAACCAATTAGTGTGTCCACGGTACAGAGAAGGCTAAGGCAAGCGGATTTATACGGAAGAATTGCTCTGCGAAAACTACTACTACGAAAACAAAACAAGATAAAACGACTAAATTAGGCTAAAGAACATAAGAATTGGACGATTGATCAGTGGAATAATGTGTTGTGGACAGACGAATCGAAGTTTGAACTTTTCGGTAGTAAAAGGCGAATATTCGTAAGAAGAGTACTGCCAGAATGTATTGCGAGTACCGTAAAACATGGAGGAGGTTCAGTAATGATTTGGGGGTGTTTTGGTGGAAGATCTGTAGGCGATCTCGTCAAAATTGAGGGAATCCTAAGAAAAGAAGGCTACAAGGAAATTTTAGAAAATAACGCTGTTCCTTCAGGACTAAGGATTCTTGGCGAAAACTTTGTATTTCAACAGGACAACGATCCGAAACACACTTCTAGATTGTGTGGCGATTACTTGCGTCAACAAGAAGAGCAAGGGCAAATCTCTATAATGGTATGGCCAGCTCAAAGTCCTAATCTGAACCCAATAGAACTTCTTTGGGAAGAATTGGAACGGAAGGTTCGAGAACGTGCTCTATCGTCCACCACTGTACTGTGGAAACAACTTCAAGAAGCCTGGGCACAAATTACAGAAGATACACTGCAAAAATTATTTGAAAGGATGCCGCGGTTATGTGCCGCAATTATCAAAAATAAAGGTGGGCACATTGATGAGAGCAAAATTGAATAATAATTAATGATAAAGTTTTTATATAAGAAAAATGTAACTATTTTATGTTTATTTTACACTATTGTTTTGGTACAATAAATAAATTTTCAGTACACATCTGATAGTTTAATAATTTTGGCTAAAACTAAGGGTGGGCAAATAAATATGACCGGTAGTGTAGATATGATCATGGCCCTTTCCATATGACAACGTTAAAACGTTTTTTAAACTTATTTAATTGGGATTAGTACTATCTAATAGTTTATTTACATACACACTACAATTTGTTTATAAAATAGTTTTTGGTACATCGAAATTTCCTTGTAGATTTGTCACATTTTCACTAGAATTTCGGTAAAATTTATAATGAATTATGATTATCAATTATCAATGAAATAGTCGAATGTTTAATACATTTGCTATTATATGATTAGCTTATAAACCATTTTCTAAACCATGTCTTATAAATAGAATGTACATAATAGAGAAGCGAAAACCTGAATTATTTACATTCTATTTGTAAAAGATTTTATTCAGAATATAAACCAGAAAATGTTTTTTGATTATCTACAAAATTAGATACAGATTACTTAACATGAAAGTAATTTGTTTTTTCTAAGATACACTTGGTTAGCACTTCAAAAAATTTTTCTTAAGTAAAATAATCTGTGCTATTATCTCTTAATTTAGTTCAAATTAAATATATTGCAATACGTTGCTTCATAGTTTTCAAAAGATATTCAAGGAAGTGTTACATATCTTTGAAAGGAGGTTATATCCCAAAACGGACAACTAAACAGCAAATGCAAGAACATACATTTTTTTTTGAATGATCGATACTTTTGCAATATTAA
Organism: Dermolepida albohirtum; assembly: GCA_031893035.1. Taxonomy (NCBI): domain Eukaryota; kingdom Metazoa; phylum Arthropoda; class Insecta; order Coleoptera; family Scarabaeidae; genus Dermolepida; species Dermolepida albohirtum. The sequence goes on from JAVIWB010006070.1 coordinate 1,038,364, forward strand.
AGACAAGAAGCTATCGTGGTTCTTAAATATAACCACAGAGATAGTCCTTATTCCCTGAAAACAAGAAATTCCTATTTCTAACTTTAAAAAAGGTCTTCAGTACCTTTATATCCGTTTGAAAGTTATAGTAAAAAATTGTAAAACTTTTAAAAATATTTTCAACGTGGTTCTTGCTCCCTTAGGCTGCGACTACACCAATATAAAAAATGTCGATTATTTTTTGGCTACTCCACGGTTCACCAAATTTCATTAAAATCTGACTGCTTTGTTACCAATTCAGACATTTCATTTGAAAAATGACAAAAATTAATTATTTAAATATATAGCTAAATGATATGCTACATTCATTATGTAGATTTATAAATGTAGGTGTAAAAATGTAGAAGAATAGTAGCCTCTTTATATCCAGAGTCCTCTTGATTTTTCTCTTGGGTTTTCAAGGTTTCTATGTGTTCTCATATTTCCATTTTATAAATTGATGTATTTTTTGCTTCTCGTTTTAAATTGCGCGGTTTTTTTTAAGAATAAATAAAATATAGATGGCGCATTGAATTTGTCCGGGTATGTGGGCATTTAAAAAGTGTGATGTATGACATTTATAAAAATGGCTTCGTACACGGTACAACAACGCGTTCAAGTTGTTGAATTATTTTATGAAAAAGAGCGTTCTGTGAAAAGAGTTTTTAGAAAATTACGTGAATTTTTGGTTTACATAATCGTCCATCTGAAAGCACTATTGGTCGAACTATTAAAAAATTTCAAGAGACCGGTTCCGTGGAAAATTAAAGAAGTGAAAAATACAGTTGTAGTGGTAGTCCACAAGAAAATATTGGTTTGGTTCGTGAAAGTGTTGGTGAAGATCCTGAAATGTCCATTAGACCACGTTTACAACTTGGACTTAGTAGATCAACAACATGGCGTATTTTACACAAAAATTTAGTTCTGAAGGCATATAAGGTTCAAATAACACAGGAACTGAAGCCATTAGATCATTTAAAACGTCGTTCATTTGTCAATTTCATCAATGAACAATCAGAAGATTTTTCTCAAAAAATAATGTTTTCCGATGAGGAACATTTTGAACTTGATGGCTATGTTAATAAACAAAATTGCCGTGTCTGGGGTGAGGAAAATCCAACCTATGCATCCTAAACGAGTTACTGTTTGGTGTGCATTATGGTCAGGTGGTGTAATTGGACCTTACTTCTTTGAAAATGCTGTTGGTGAAGTTGTAACTGTTAATGGTGATCATATCGTCGGATGATAACCGAATTTTTGTGGCCTGAATTAATGAATATTGATCTAGAGGATATGTGGTTTCAACAGGATGGCGGTACACCTCACTTTGCACACGAATCAATTGACTTATTGAGAGAAAAATTTCTTGGACGTGTAATCTCAAGAAACGGTGATGTTAATTGGCCACCAATATCATGTGATTTGACACCGTTAGACTATTTTCTTTAGGGTTATGTGAAAAGTCAGGTTTATAAAAACAATCCACAATCAATTCCTGCTTTGAAAGATGAAATTAATCGTGTCATTGGTGAGATAGAGCCTCAATTATGTCAAAATGTCATTGAAAATTTAAAAAAAGAGTGGACGTCTGTGGAGGTGCAAGAGGGGACCATTTGGCAGATATTATTTTTCGCATATAAATGTCATAACTGATACTTCAATTACCAATAAAAAGTTTTTGAAAGCGAATGCAAATTTTGTGTTTTATTTATTCTTTAAAAAAACCTCGAAATTTGAAACACCCTTTAGCTTAGTTAATGTCTTCCTTTCGACTTACTCCTCATTGGACTCTATTTAACTACTACTACACTGTCATTATCCATTATCAAAATGTCTTAAATGTAACAAACAAATATTGTGTTATATCACAAAGCTTTTCTTACATTAAAGTTTAAACGGTGGGAGTAAATGAGTTTTGCGGTATACATGAATTAATGAATAATTTTTTGATATACAGTAGAACCTCGCTTAACGAGCATAATTCGTTCCAGAATCTTACTCGTAATGCGAAACACTCGTTAAGCGAAATAATTTTTCCCATATAAATTAATGTAAAATCAAATATGTAATGCGTTCCAAGCTAAAAAATATTCAAAGCTTTATAAACATATAACTTTATTAAATATATTTATATATGTATATAGGTGTGTGCACATTTTTAATGATCGTGAAATGTCTTCTATTGCCGAACAAACTAACCTGAAATGTGAATTTAATTTACAGTAAACTAAAAAATTTAAATAATTGGGTTAGCACATACCTAATTCAGTTTTACTAAGAAGCTGTCTAAGGTCATTTGCTTCTGTCGCTGTTTTAAAATTTGTCGAAAATGGGATACAGCATTGTCATTGAAAAGATTTATAGAGCGCATAGCCACTTCCTTGTTTGGATGATGCTTTTCAATATATGATGCAACATTTTCCCATGCTTTCAGCATTTCTTTTATTGCATCAGAAGATTGTTGCTTTGCTGCAACCTCTTCCTCCTCTGTCAAATTTTCGTCATCAACTTCTTGCTGTGCATGATGTAACTCCACCAGTTCTTCGGTGGTCAGCTCTTGGCTATGTTCTTCCACAAGCTCATCGATGTCATTGCTGCTTACCTCCAGGCCCATGGTCTCGGCCAAAGAGACAATTTCTTTGACAACAATATTTGCAGGTACTGTATCAAGCTCCTTAAAGTTAGATTCGATAAAATTCTTCGGCCAAAGCTTCTTCCAAGCAGAAGTGAAGGTTCTTTGAGTAATTCCATCCCATGCTTTTTCGATCAACTTCAGGCATGCAACGATGTGGAAATGATCTTTCCAAAATTCTCTGAGAGTAAGATTGGTCCCTTCAGTTACTTGAAAGCACCGCTCGAAGAGTGCTTTAGTGTAAAGCTTTTTAAAGTTAGAAATAACCTGCTGGTCCATGGGCTGGAGTAACGGAGTGGTGTTAGGAGGCAAAAACTGAATCTTGATGAATTTAAATTCTTCAAGGAGGTTACCTTGTAGGCCTGGAGGATGAGCAGGAGCGTTGTCCAAAACAAGCAATGCATGGAGTGGCAGTTTCATTTCAAGCAAATACTTTTTTACAGCAGGGCCAAACACTTCATTTATCCAGTCAGTAAAAAGATCGCGTGTGACCCAAGCTTTATGGTTGGACCTCCACATAACATTTAGCATGCTTTTCTGAATTTTGTATTTCTTAAAGGCTCGTGGAGTTTCTGAATGGTAAACGAGTAGTGGTTTAATTTTTAAATCGCCACTTGCATTGGCACAAAATAGCAACGTTAGGCGGTCTTTTATTGGTTTATGACCGGGCAATGCATTTTCCTCTTGTGTAATGTAGGTTCGCTTCGGCATCTTTTTCCAGAACAGACCCGTTTCATCACAATTGAAAACCTGTTGCGGCAGATAGCTTTCAGAATTGAGGATGTGGTTGAAGTCACCAATGAATTTCTCTGCTGCTTTTGTATCGGAGCTTGCTGCTTCACCATGCCTTATAACGCTGTGTATGCCTGTTCTTCTCTTAAACTTTTCGAACCATCCACGGCTTGCCTTAAATGTTTCTTCTTCGGTCGTTGATGATCCTGGTGTTTTTTGAATAAGGTCGGCAAAAATCATTTTCGCCTTTTCGCAAATGATATTCTCGTTAACACTGTCCCCTTGCAATTGGTTTTCATTTATCCATACAAGGAGCAGCCTTTCTACATCATCAAGAATATGCGAGCGTTGCGAAGATATTCTTGTCACACCCTTTGAAGCATCTATCTCCTTAATCTTATCTTTGTTTTTGAGGATAGTGCAAATCATTGAGGTAGTTCGATTAAATGCGCGTGCTATATCAGCCACACTTTCACCTCGTTCTCGTTTTTCAATAATTTTTTGTTTCATTTCCAAAGTTATCTTCATTCTTTTATAGCTGTCTTTTTCAGAATTTTTCTTTGGGGACATTTTCGCACAGAAAGAAATCACAACGAATATGTATATCTTACTTCAAATTTAAACAAATGTGGGGTAACAAGCGATTCTAACCGAACAAGTGCTAAACACAGACTGAGCAAGCACATATTCTGATCGAGCGGGATTACAGGAACAAATAGAAAAGAAAAAGACTGCTTCATAAATTCTAGGTACTCAAGTTATATTCAATAATAATAAAGGTGAATTATGTATTTAAATCCGTTTAGTGTTACCTAGAATTACCAAATTCTTTAATTACCATCATACAGAATACACAGGGATCGCTTTGTGCAAAAATACCATTGACAAATTATGAAAAGTTTTTATTTATTAATTATTTATTATCAACCAAAACAATGGACTGTCTAAAATTAGTTTAGTTTTTGACACACCCAGTTTGTAGGGTACAAGAAACAAAACATACCATAATGGCGATGTGTTTAAATATTTTTTTCAATCTGAAAATACATATACATATTTATTTCTCTTTTTTAATAACATCGCTTTTAAGGCAACGCTTGTGTCTATATGCAATAATATTTGCAAATTCATTATGTCAAATTGTACATACTTATTATACAACCGAAAAATTTTGGCCGTGTACGACCGAAAATTAATTCGGCCGAAAACGGTGCTGCTATGACCAGTTTTACTCGTTATGCGAAACACCGCTCGTTAAGCGAGTCATTTTTTGATGATTTAATTTTGCTCGTTATGCGAATTGCTCGTTATGCGAGGTGCTCGTTAAGCGAGGTTCCACTGTAATTCAAGAAATTATTCACTCACACATGTATACCATCAAATAAGCACTTCGGATAAAACACGTTTGTGGGATGTATATACATCTATGCATTTTGGTTATTTAGTTTGAACAAAAAATAATGTATTAGCCGTAAGAAAAATTAATCATGTAAAAGTTATGCAGTATTGAAAGGCATATCGCAAGTGAATATAAATCGATAAAAATGCTATAACAAAAGAAGATAGTGAAAAAATACCAAATGCTTTAGAAGAACAAGTTATTATCAATCAAATTAAGCAAAATTCGAAAATAAGTACGCTAAAGTCAATGAAACTACAGGAAGGAAAATTAATGGGGAACCAGCTGGAAAAATATTTCCGGCGGCTAATTTTTATGGATGAATAGTCAGGAAAAAAATATTTGTCGAATACAGAAGTTAACTACTAGAATACTGAAGGACGTGTCGTGTTTTCTGACGAGAGTAAATTGAACTTATTCCGTTTGGTTGTGCATAATAATTTGGCCTAGACATACATAGGTTGTTCCAAAATATAAATTTAGTATCTGTTTTGAGGCACGGAGGAACCACTTCATGGTTTGGGAGTGCATGCGCTATAATGAGATGGGGTAGTTACGATGTATCGATAGCATTTTGATTGCTTGAGAATACCTTCAAATATTCCTAGATGAATTGTAGAAAAAAATCCAGAAATTGGAATTAGGAGATGATTATATTGTCCCAAATGCTGCAATAGGATCATCAGAGAGTAAATGTTGTACAGAGTGCTAAATAAGCTTCCTCACTCACCCCAGAGCACTAATATTCACCCAATTGAGAATCCATGGCGTCTTAGACATGAAATTTAAAAAATATTGCCTTACTAATAATCTACTTACTAAAGAAACACGTTCAGGGAGTCTCGTGTAGTATATCAATAAAAACCTTTCAAAAGTTAGTATATTCGATGACTAGACTGTTGGAAACTGTGATAGATATCAATAGAATGTCGACTAAACATCAAATTTTAATAATTAGGTATTATATTACCTTTACATATTTATTATTTATATTTGCGTCAAATTTTGTTTTGAACACATACTCTATTGAGCTCCATTTTTGATCTTTACATAATAAAACATTTACTTTCAACGATTTTTTAAGATTGTATATATAAATATTTCCAACATGATGGATCATTTGCAATTCCTAATTTCCTTTGTTTTGCATTTCTTCTGAAATAATCAGGAGGCTTGAGAAACTTAATTCGTTTTACCTATTATTGAAAGTACGTGTAATAAACTGTGGTGTAGTCGGATTTATTAGTCAGTGGTAAACTGAGAAGAATCAGGAGACTACATACATCGCAGTTACGTCTGTACTGCAAAATATTGCTCTATTAAGAATTATCAGAAGTAACAGAATTTAAAGACAATTGTGTCTCGATAATATCGGTCACAGATTTTATTGCTTTAATATGTATACGGTACTGACTTATTAGACAAATTTATAGATGTTCACTTTATTGAAGCAATATTAAGATAAGTATCGTGTCTACCCGAAAAGAAATCTTTATGCAGTTACGTAATCTAATTAATAAAGATAGAAAAAAAGGACGTGAGTGCACGTGAAATTGCAGTGAAATACGAAGTTTCAAAAAGTGCAGCTTAACACAAAATGTGGCAGAAATTTATTGCGACAGGCATGGTAAACAATTTAAAGGGAGGTTGAAAAAGAGGATCTTACTCAGACAAACAACAAGAATCCTGCAATTTTTATCGAGAAATTAAAGAATCCTTGCAGTTAAATACTTTTGAAAAAGCTATTTCGTGCAGATTAAGATCTACACATTCCACACACGTTGGAAACCTACCTTATATTAGCACCATTAATAAAGATAAGAGATTAAATTTTGTCAGCAAATTCATAAATAAACCAATTTCGTTTTGAAGAAACATGTATGGAATGGTAAAAGCAAATTTCTCCGTTTTGGCAAGAAAGCAAAGAAGAAAGTGTGAAGAAAACAGAAAACAGTACATACCAAGATGAACATACCATTAAAATTATGAAATTCGGTGGTGGATAGATGATATTTTGTTCGAATTAAAGGAATTATAGAGCTAATTAATGAAAATTTAGAAATTTAGAAGAGTCTGTGCTCAAAATAGGTTTGGAAGTCGAACTTCTTTTACAAGGCAACAACCCTGAAAATAGTATAAAGTTAGTGGAATAGCCACCCCAATCATATTTAAATCTAATTGAGGATTTGTAGACATTTTATACAAAAAGTCCAAATTATAAATAGGGTGGAGAAAGAACAATTTTTTAGAGCATTAAATGATTCCTGGCAAGAAATTGACCCAGAATTACTCAAAAACTTAGTAGAAAGCATCTCATGACGTTTGCAGGCTGTAATATTAGCATGTACGAAGTACTAAATAGAATGTTTTCAGTACTCTTGTTTTATTTCCAGAATTTATTAGAGGTTTCTAATCATGTTTTTTGTTTCTCTAATAATATCAGCGTGTTTCTGAATTTTTTATATTTAAACTTTTACTCTATTAAAATAATGCTTTGGGAATTTGTTAAATATATGTAATTAAAATTTAGAGTTTATTCATTAAGCCTAGTGACCACTCAGTTTTGTCGTTTATATATTTATATATATATATATATATATATATATATATATATATATATATATATATATATATATATATATATATATATATATATATATATATATATATATATATATATATATACATATGTATATAAGTATATCAAGCTATAATGTGCAAAATAATCCAGTTACAGCCGGTCCAATACTGCTGATTCTTCATTTAATTTTTTTTTGTACGTAAACTTCTTGAAACAGTGTTGCCATATCATACCTATCGACTCAAGCGTCACGTGTGTACGATACTCTGGTCGAATTGACATTGAACACAGCTCGGGCATTCGTTTTACTCTGGTCTATCTATTATCATATGCAAAATTATTTCTTAAGTCGTGAATGTTATGACCTTTGATACGTTTATATGTATTTAAAGTGCTCATGTATGTGTGTGTATATATGTATATATAGTATGTGTTATGTCTATACAGTTAATGTATTTCTATTTGACGTACGTCTGTATGTCACTGCGTGTATATGATTACTGAAAGAGATGGGTGGGAGACGTACAACATGGAGAGGGGATCTCGACGGGAACGACTTAGGTTTTGACGCAGTAAGTCGATCATAATTTTAATATTTATTGTAATATTTGTTGACTTTTTTTCGACATTTGTGGGGGCCCGAAACAAAAATCCAGATTCTCTTACTTATTGGGATAATAAGTGTTTGTTTTTAGTGATTTAGGAACATCTTTGTTTCTGATAAAATGTCTTTTAAACTGTAAAAGATCCCGATGCAAATAATTTTTTAGTAGTAGTATTAACACGTGTATAAGGTACTAATCAACGTATTTGTGCGCATATGTTAATTGCTTTTTAAAGATGATCAAGTTAATATGTTACGTAAAGAATTTTATATGCTGTTGTAAAATTTTATACCACATTAGAGTGATGCGTCATATTTTCCAATGGAGTTAATTATGTTAGAAATAAGACTGTATACAGTTACGACCGCATAATTAATAACAATACATTAGCCAAAAGAATATATATATTTTTCTGAATAATATTCTTACATTTCTCATTTCCTTTGCAAGCAAAATTAGAATCTAATGTCAAATCAAATAACAATATACTTTTAGGCCTACTTATAACTGAAAACACAGAAACGAAGGCAGTCTGTTTTATGTATATGTTTGCACGGACGTATAATTAACAACATTTAGTTTTGTAGTATGTGTTAGAGTGCATTTATTAACCAAACAGTAGAGCAAACATTCATCTAAATTTAATTAAATGCTAATAGGTATTGATAGCACATTTAATAAGAGAAACAAACGGAATTGTACGCCGCAAGTGCACAGTATTGTTTTAAATAAAGTTGAGAAAAAGTATCTGCTGCTGGGCTTCCGGGCTGGAACTGAGTTTTCAGTTTCAGTGCTGTAGTTGTGCCTTGAAGATGTCCCATAAAAACGGGTACGAAACGTCGGCCAGAAGCAGATAGCATGGACCACGACCGCGGAAGTCTACGTAGCAGATTGAGAAAAAGTACTTTTTTGGGCAAATAGCAAAACGGTTAAATTATATATATAAATAGAGTGGTGCATGGAAAAAACCACAAAAGTTTTAGAATAAACCTTAACTTCCATCACATTATCACACAATTAATTTAAAACATCTTTCAGTCTTTGTGCGGTATCAAGTTTTGCAATAAAGGACGCTTTTGCAACTTCCTAAGCTGCTTCTTGCAAAGCGCCTACCAAAATGGCGCAGGTAAAAGACTAGAATAATATTAGAATATCAAAAGGTACTACTTTAATCGTAGTACCTTTTGGTAGATAATCCATAAAAATAATCCCTTTGTAATCTCAGAATACAGTAAACATTACTTTCAAGCTCTTCTTCGAGTTTGCCCTACTTTTGAAGCTCTTGAAGTTGGCGGTATGTGTCTAACCTTTTGAGTTTCTGTTCGCGTTTCAACAGAGATACTACTCAGCGGGCTGAAATCTTATTCACTTATAATTTTTCCTATCACCTTTGAGTAGGTTCTCCACGCCACGTTTCTTTCATGTGCAGAAGTAAGTGAACGGATATCCACTAAATGGATCGTCTTGATGTTCTGCCAGTTGCAAAACGATCACCTTATCTACAGACAGTACTTTTTCATCCTGCAGAATCTTCAAATACATCTTGCAGGCGTTGAGCGATTTCTGAACGTTTCACGCCACTTTTAATCAAAAAGAAAATGATAACTATTTGTTATTTAGCCAGGTCTTTCATGATTGCAAAATCAGCGGTACGGAAATACGTCTGCATCAGTCAAGTAACTGAAGTAAATTGAACAGTATTGCACGAGTTAGCTGCGTAAACGCGTCAAGACTCGTCACTGACCAATAGTGTGGCCTATAAGATTTACGTAATTGAACTAGAGCCAAATTCTTAGAGCTTTGGAAGCATCGCCCGTATATTTGTTTTTAAATTATGGAATTTTGTTAAATTAAAAATTATATATACGACTTTAAAAATATTTAAATATTAGCACTAAAATGAATAATATCTAATATAAAATTAAGTATATAAGAAGTACATAAATAATTAAAATGTATTATTCCACTGGTTAGGGAATACAATTTTGAAATACATGATTTAAAAGATCGCAAGGACGATACTCTTTTAAGTTTCAGGTAAAAAAAAATATACTTTGTCCAACCTTTAAAGCACTGAAGATTAAACCCTTTTGAGGGCGTTTCTAAACATCATAGTAATATTGTGTTGCAAATATTACCTGAACATGCGGATATGGTACGCTTTAAACTAAAAGATATGGTTTCCTAGAAAAATATTTAATAGAAATTTTTCAAGAGACTAAAATTAGAATTATAGATTTGCTTGCTTTGTTCTTTCCCTTAAATGAATTAAATGTGTATTATAGGTTATAAATTTACTAAATTAGATTATAATCTACTTTTTTTTATTTTAAAAAATTTAATTTACACGTTTTAAATGATATATATTGTATTTTTCTATTGTCTTCATTAAATGTTTCTGTTGAAACAAAGGATTGTTGCATCTATTAAATAAGTAATATTTGAAGTCGTATGTTCCCTCTATTCCTTTCTGGAGTAACAGTGCTTATACATATTCTAAAATTCGTCTTTTACTTTCGACAAGAATCCACTATACCTAGCAGAAACATATGTTTCATGGTATTTCAGTTGAAAACATTACTTACAAATATTGAATTAGATTCAGGTGTGAAATATTTTAATTGAAACACAGAAGATTTGAACAAGTTTCCAACCGTTAGTGCTGCTAAAGTCGTAGTATTCATTTACTATAATGAAGCATTTGAAATACATGTCAATAACTACAATATTTGTAAAGTTAAACAAACATAATGCCGTGTCGATTTTCTAATACAACGCAGTCAAAGTAACAAAATGTGGAACGAAAATGGTTTTGGAGGAACTGCAATAAAACTCCCTTGAAAGTTGCTCGCCCTAATGTTAGCTATTTTATGTAAGTAGAAAGATGTGTCATGATTTTTTTCGAATTAACCAGACATTAAACTTCAAATTAAACCGATTAAATGCAATAATCGAATAGAAATTGTTAAGGTTTTCCTAATTGAAAAGGCGTTACCTTTAATTAAGCATTGACGTACTCCAGCTGGGAGTTTTTACTTTATTCGTCTTATTCGTCTGATGTGTCTTTAAATTATCAGCTACTTTGGCTTCTACAAAATTTTCTCAACAAAACAAACTTTAATTCCGTAGAAACACTTAAAAACAAAATGTTTTTGCTCACAACCAATTGAAACAATTAAAAAGGAAATCTGGATCATTAAGTTACGTAAAAACTGTCTGGTCATAATGGAACAAAGTAAAAATGTACGAAATTCAGTATATTATTAAATTTTTTAAAATATTGTATACATTTCATAAGATACAAAGATATTAAATTGGATAAACCGTCAGTATATATTTTGGAGCCATTACGAAACTGAGTTCTAAATTTTCGTTTTCCAATAACTTTCTTGCGCAATTCTTTATGATTAAACTTCTATTTCCAGCCTGGAACACTGTCTAAACTTTTGGACACTTGATTTTTATCTGTAATTGGTGTTTTGTTTAGACAATTCTCCTGTGGTTTCTATTGTTTTTAGTTTGTTTTTTCTCTGTTCAAGTGTTTTTTTTAGTCAGCTCCTCACTGACTTCCATAGTTGTTCCATAGTTTTTCTTGTTTGTTTTTTGTCGGTTAAATTTCCCTCAAAAACTGCCTTTCCATAATTCTTAGTTTTATTCAGCTTTATTGATTACACTTGCTTCTGATACATAGGTTGTGATGGGTCGCATCGTTGTTTTATAGATTTTTATCTTCTTTCTATTCACTGCTGTTATTCTTCATAGGGTTTGTAGTAATATTTGTTTACCTTTGTTTCAAAATATCGAAAACTGTTCATTACTTACGTTTATATTCACCTGCGATTGGTTTCTTATTCAATCTTTCTTGAAATTGTCATAATTCTTGTTTCTTCTAGATTGATTTCCAAACTCCTATTTTACGGTGGTGTTTAAGTCCTTTATATCTCTTACCATTTTATCCACGTCATCTCTCTCCATCTGCAATTATTTGAAGGAACTTGTTTACAATATTTTTTTTATTCGTTATCTTATTACTACTTCTAATGTAGCATTAAAAAAAGTCAGCATGCGTCACATTGTTAACTATGGTAATAATGTTGATAAGAAATTTTATTACGAAATTAGAAAAATGCAAATTTCTGGAGTTCCTACATTAATCATTACAAATAGCGAATGCGAGTAATTGCGTGGCGGTTAAATGAATCCCTATTTTTAATATGCAATTTATGTGTGCTTATATTATAAACTCAACAAAAAATTTGTCGAATTCATTTAAAAAATATTGGGCCTCCATTCACTACCTTATATGAAACTATGACGATGCTGAATGTATGCAAAATATTTACATTTTCTATCAGATACTTATAAACAAAAAAAACATTTATAACCGATATATAATCTGACTACAAAAACGTATTGAATTCTTTTTTCCGTCATGAAATGTAAATGTTTTAATATAAATTATAATCCAAGCTATATCACATAGTTTATGTTATATCAAGAATATTTATATGATTCTTTGTAATTGTAAATGATAGTTACTCATTCTGTCCTATGTATAATTTAGTATTGTTTTGAAATAGTCAGTGTGTACTTTATTAAAAGTGAAACGTGTCGCATCGTGCCCTCAATACAAGTCGATAACTATATCCACCTAATTATAAACTTCAGGTCTCCAATCTGCGTATGCTCCTGCATTCCACGGAACTGGCAACTGTAGGGAACAACTCGTTTTTTTTTTAAATTTCTGATATGTATTCAAGGAAATATTTTTGATCAAAGTATGGAAAAGAAAAGTATGTTATTTTGTTATTTTGTTCTAATAGGTAAATGATCTCTCTTCGAAACATTTACTAAATGATTCAATAAATTTCCAATTTAACTAGTAGAATGGGTTAGTCCGTACATGAGGTTTAACAAACGACCACATCTTCTGTCATTAGACGTCAAATATTTATTAATTAAGCAATGATCAAATAGGGAAATTCAGAAAGTTAAGTAATAATTTAAAACCAAATGCCTCATATTTCGATCACAGCTAACTGAAAGAGGTCAAATTAAATTCTTGTGTCTTCTTTTAGTAGTGGTGGTAGATTTGATAGCATACTTTACGTTTTGCCTTTTAATTTTTGACATACAAAGGGTACTAGGAAAGTTTTGCAATATCACGCAACAATGAATCGTAGGAATCTGCATGTTGAGACATGTTCATACGTGCATAGTAGCCGCCGCGCCATGTCGATAGGGTCAGTTACTCATTAGCAGTGAGTGTAAAGTGCTTGCGATGGCATCGTGGTCACGAAGTGAGGTAAGGACAGTTTTGCGTTATAATTTCGTGTGTGGTTTAAACATAGACTAGTGCTTCTAAGAAATGACTCTTGCACTAGATGATGTTTGTCCACATCGCATAACGATACTCAGGTGGTATAGAGAATTCCAAAAGGGAAATTAAACTGTGGAGGATGCTGAGAGGCCGGGAAGGCCACGAACGTCAGTTACTGAGGAAAACGTTACTATTGTAAGGAAAATGCTTGGCGAGGACAGACGAGTGACCTACCAACAGATAGAGGGTACTCCAGGCCTAAATGCACTAGCAATTCGTTCATTTCTGCATGATCATTAGCACGTGAAAAAACTTTTTTCCCTCTGGATGCCGCATCGAGTGACTGAAGAGCAGATGACACGACGTGTGACTTGGTGTCGGGAGATACTAAAAAAGTTTAATAAGGGACAATCTCGTTATGTGAACAACATCGTGACAAGTGACGAGACTTGGCTGTACTAGATGAGGACACACCAGTAGTTGTCAGAAAATTCCGATCTCTAAAGAAGAAAATGATGCCGGCCAAAGTCAAAAGTGGACACCTGGTTCTTCCATCACGATAATGCTCCAGCTCACCGCGTCAAAGGATTGAAACTTCTCGTATGTAAAAATGAAGCTAAAAGGGAGGCGGTTTTCCAATGATGAGGACCTTCTGCTGGCTTGGGACAACGAGTGTGCTTTACTCCCTAGTGAAACTTGGCAGAACTGGTTTAAAGATTGGTTTCGGAGGATGGAGAGGTGTATTGAGTGTAGAGGAAAATACTTTGAAAAGATTAAATAAGCAAAGCTGTATTGCAAAGCTTTCCTAGTACCCTTTGTAGGTAAGTCAAGTGGGTTTAGTTCCTTGAATTTACTTATCATTCAAAGTTTTTGAGATATAATGTGGTACGTCGGGAGACGCTTCCTAAATGTAGTCTACATTGAATGGTTGATTTAGGTGACTGCAAATTCCTTAGGGTATATAACATAATAAATAGGACGCTTGAATTCGAAGTTTGCATTTTCATTGATATTAATCGTAATTAGTCTTCTTAATTGTGTCTAATAATTTGACAGGGATTTCATGCATTTCTTTGACTTGGTTTCAGCTTTCTTCTATTAATTTCCATCTTTGAATTTTAAAGTTTTTGGAATTCTGTTAATTAGACCATATCATCTCAGCTCTTCATTTAATTTAATATTTTAATTTCGAAATTTTAAAAATACTGAATCTTATTTAAAAATAAATAAGTTTTTGTGTTGTCATTTTTTGGTGAAAAGCCTCGTTTTTAAATTTTATGTGTACCTGTTCAGTAACTCTTTATCTCTGTACAGACAAATATCTGTTACAAAAAATTATACATAACCCACCGCATATAACCTAGAAGCTTCGGAGCTTACATAATTATGGTTTGTAATATACATTGCGAATGCGGGGAAATAATTCCAACTGAATATTAGTAGGTATAGGTTATGTACGATGTACACAATTTTCAATATATTTTGTAACATTTCATTCATATCATTCCTCGTTTAGTCATAGTTGTTTACTATTTTTGTTAATTCACTGTTATTTATATGTAAACACAGTATCTTATCGAAATACCTGCCAATGATGTAAACTGATCTCCTTTTTTTCTTTTTAATATCACAATCATTGGAATAATTAATTAATTAATTAATTAGTTAATAAAATAAGCCATTCTATTTATCTCTCCCACTCTCGTAAATTCTTACATTGATTAGATTTTATACGAGATACATTTCTGTGCAGAAGAAACGCACCCCTTATCCAAAAGCTATTTTCTTCGTTTTAACGCATATAATATTAACACGATTCATATAGGTATTAATATAACAATTTTGAAAACAAAACAATATATTTATGGTATCTTTAGTTCCTTTCTGTTCTTTCTCCAACTTAGTTTTTTGGATAAAGTGTTTGAAGAAGCATTTTATTCTATTGTTTTTAAAGACTTGTTGGTGTTCGGTTTTTGAACTTTATCTTCAACACAATCTTTTTTACTATATTTGAAAAATATAGCAAAAACAATTGAAATCGAAATGTCAAATTTTCTTATTAAAGACTCACGTTCTCTGTGATACTTTAATACACACCTTCAGTTTCATAAAGATCACCAATTTTTAGAAAAAGCGATCGATCAGGCGTTCATAATTATAGGCATGTAAGCAACTTGCTAAATTTTACTAATCTTCTACAACAGTTAATATATTATGGGAGCTTAGTAACTATCAATTTGATTGCCTGAATTGGTAACATAATGATTACACAATTTATTTTTGAACCATTAGGAAATATTTCACATATTGTAATCTGTACAGATTTTACCCTTGCTTCCGATTTAATCAGTTATTGTTTACTATTGGCTAAATTGGCTAAACTTTTTTCTGCTTTTTTAGTCTTCTTTGTCTAAGGCCATTTTGCTTACCGTTACGTTCCTACTACGTGGGTTGTCTTTTAAGTTTTGCATATAAAACTGAAATAAAACAGTAGATAAAGGCTTCATCGTTTTTCGAAGTATTCTCCATGAAAATTAATGCACTTTTGCATGCGCTCGAACCAACTCTGGAAGCAGTTATGCCCCTCGATACAGTCAAAATTGCGTTTTTGAAGATATCGACTGCTGTCCGTTCTTGATTTTCGGAAAGGTAAAGAAAGCGCTGAGACTCAGGTCTGGACTGTTCGGAGCATGGTCCAACAATTCGATGCCTTGTTGTGTTGAAAATTCAATTGTCTTGCGTGCTGTACACGAACTTGTATTATTTGGTGAAAGATGATTCGTCGTTCGGGGTTGGCGATGAATTACGGCAAACAAATGGTTGTATACCAATCGGCACTAACAGTTCTTTGATCTTGTAAAGGAATCGTTTCTCCATGACCTGCTTTCAAGACAAATGTCGCGACCATATTTTTGGAGACACTTCGAGAACGGATGACTTGTCGGCTTCTTTACATTGGAACACCCAAACAGACGACTGGCGTTCATTTTCTGGTCCGTATGAATAAATTCAAGATTCATCACCACCGACGATGTTGTACACGTTTTTAGAGTTTTCGGCGTTGAAGCGATCTAGAGCTTATTGACACCAATTAACGCTAGCAGCTTTCTGTTCTTCGGTCAAGTACTGTTTTATAGTTATCAATAACTAGAATAGTGGTATTGGCCTGCTTCAATATTGATTTGTATATTTTTATTTTCGGCTCTATAGATAAATATTTCGACCTCATGAAAGGTGCATGTCTTTTTACTTACAGCAACTCTTCGTTAGTTAGAAAGATGATCTGACAGGAAGTGAATCTACAAATTAGACAGTTAGGGTATTAACTTCATTATTTTATCTACATTTTACACGTTCCAGAAAGAAAATAATACTTTTGCCTGTTCATTGACAAAATTTCCTATTAAAAAAAACGCCTAACTCAGAATATTGCAAGTTTTTCCAAAGCAGGATGCTAGTAGTCGCTCATTTCACGCCAAAACATTCTCTCTTAAACTCTGTCGAAAATGTCTTTTGGCGTCAAGGAGGGAAAGAGTTCTATAACTATTTTTTATTTTCTCTATTCGTTGAACTTTTCTTATAATTATGCACTCAAATATCCTGAAAATATCAACAGTGTTCATAAAATGCATATCTGCTTCTTTCTTATGTACAGCATTGTATGTAATTATTTGTTAGTTCAATATTTGTTTTCCGATTTTGTAGATGCGGTAGCTTTCCTTGCCGTACCTTGACTAAATAATTTAACTACGTACAGTCATGTGCACGAAAATAGCAGTCCTAAATTAATACTTATAAATAACATTTACAACGGACAATTTTGATGCAGGTACATTGAAATTATTCAAAATCAATTTCAACAGAGACATGTAAGCAACTGGTAAGCTCTTTTCCCCAGAGGTGCCAAGAGATGATAAACAATAAAGGTCAAGCAACAAAATATTAAGTGTTTCAATCCAATTAACTAGTAAAAATAACATTTGGTTAGTATTTCGGCATGACCGCTATTTTAATGCACAATTATTTTGTTTGTACTAGAATATAAACAGTTTTATTGTCTTTGGTATTAAGAAACCTATTTATTTATTGTTATAGTTATGTAACATGTTGGAATAAAGAGTTCAATAAACTTGAATTTTTTTTATTTAACGTATAAATTGATATTTCAGCAAATTTAAGACCACTGCTATAATTGTGCACATGACTATACATTCTCCTGAATTTAACACGTGGACACTTAATGAGCGTCTGTTGTTGCATCTGTAATATAAAACTACATAGCAATTTATAATGAAATAAACAATAAAAAAAATCCATCGGTAAATAAACAAATTAACCTGAATGATTTGTTTTTACCGTAAACACGATGCAACATCCAAAAAAAATTATTTATTTGCTGAGTACAATAGTTCATATATTACTGCGTTCAAAATAAACAAAATATTACGCGTGAATATAGTAGGCTGAAAATGCTCGAATAGGCGAGAAATAATTGTTTGGATGTTATTATCGGTTTTCTGGGAATGTACGGCTGTGTCATTTGATTATGTGCATCGATTCACGTGGTGTCCTAAATAAGTAGCTGCAAATTAGTTTGAATTGTCACAAACATTCTGAAATGACTGCTAGACGGCATTAATGAGCTGTATATATGTTTATATTGGATGCAAATATTTTTATTTTTGGGAAGTGAAACTACGCTATGTGTAATTTTATTCGTATTCTAAGCTTTTATCTTATATACAGTGCGCTAATATTCTTTTGGAAAGGGATAGCTTAATTTCTACCATATCTATAGTGAGATTCCAACCTATGGTATCAAAGCTGTATAATACATTAACAATAAGATAGTTTCCCTTGTCATTTAGAAATTTAAATCGGATTTTTCAATAACAATTTTGTATTTAAATAAAATACAGAATAATTGAGATATTGGGCAGAAATTTATTACAGGTGTAGTACACATGTTACATTTACTTATGGAATTCGATCAGGTTCATATGATCATCTCAAGTGCGTTTGTAGCGATCGATTCTTTGAAGACAATTTTCCGACACTCTTTCACACATATCGGCCGTAATGTTGGCAATTTCGCGTTCGATATTGTCCCTGAGCTTCTACAACGTTGTTGGCTTGTTGACATAAACCAACGACTTAACCCCATCAAAAGAAATCCAAACGAATTAGAAAATTCCACAGACGGTGCCGCCGGTATTCTCACACGTTGGGGAACATGGTTGAAAGCGGGTTCCTATTATTGCGAGAATTTACACCGAATAAAATCCGTGGTTCTACGATCCAAACTTAACGAAGCTGCAGCAATTAAGAAAAGCCAGAAAAGATTTGAAAATACTTTTGTCGAAACCGATTTTAAACAAATTTACGACAACTCTAAAGGTTTATATGACTCCATAGAAAAATTCCAAAACACTGGGTTGTTGTTGGTGGAGTCAATGCAAATTCTACTGTGTGCTACAAGTGATAGAAGATATGTGTGTTGTAAAAAAATCCGAGAGTGTTATAAACAAAGATTTCGATTTTACCAGATTAAGACAAATTTGTGATGGTGCTTGTATAGATCCGTTATATATTTCTAAAGAATATTTTAATTATGCGTGTATCACATTCAAAGATGTTGAGCGGTCATTTTCTAAATATAAGAACATCTTTTCAGCACGGCGTACGTTGCTCTCCGAGGCAAATGTAGAAACTTACGTCATGCTGCAAACATTCTGTCAGTATTATCCATTTTGCGCTACGCAACAACGGCTGTGAATAATTTGAATGAGTTATTTATAAAACAAAATATAAATGATATAAATGACGCAAGCATCGCAAGGTCGACCATTTCTTTGTATACTCGTTGTTGTTGTTGTTACGATTCTGGCCCCCGGGAAAAAAATTCCAACTCTATTTACAACAATGTAATGCTAAAATGCGTCTCGATCTTAACCTAAAGATTCGCTTCAATTGTCATCGAAAACAGACAATCAACAGAGGAATATTATGCCCCCAGTGTCGTACTTTTCGAGCTTTTGCCAAAGAAAGAAACAATTCAAGTGTGTATTGTAGGCAATTGAACACTTTGAACGATTCCATCATTCAGAAACATCTAGACTTCGTTAATTCTAAAGAAGTATATCATTACGATAATGCAAGACGAATGCAGGTCTGATTGCCCATAAAAAATTATTGAATCTTGGATAGCTAGCGCTACCACACTCACTACATTTCCTTGTGCTTTCGTACTTAGGCTTCTTTCATTCTTATCGAAATTGCTGGTTAACGTGCAATTCGAAAATACCTTAAAAGTACGTAGGTTATCGAAATAACACATGGATCAATAAGTCCCGAGACTAACAATGAAAACAACATTTTTTTTGCAAAATTTTTTTTTATTCATCAACATAATCACCTTTTAGGGTGATACAATGGTTCCAACGCTTTTCCAATTTTTCAATACCATGTTTATAAAAAAATTTATCTTTCGCTTCAAAATAAGCTACAGTTTCAGCGATGACCTCCTCATTTGAGCCAAATCTTTTTCCCTGGAGCATTTTTTTAAGATCAGCAAAGAGCCAGTAGTCACTGGGGGCTAAATCTGGCGAATATGGGGGGGTGGGGAAGCAGATCAAAACCCAATTCGTTCAATTTTGCCATTGTTTTCATCGACTTGTGGCAGGGTGCATTGTCTTGGGGAAAAAGGATTTTTTTTCTCTGCATGTGCGGTCGTTTTTTTGCGATTTCCTCCTTCAAACGCACCAGTAAGTCAATATAATAATCACTGTTGATCGATTTACCTTTTTCGAGGTAGTCAATGAAAATCACGCCATGTGTATCCCAAAAAACTAACGCCAGGACTTTGCCAGCTGACTGCTGCGTTTCCGGACGTTTCGGACGGCTTTCGCCAGCTGTGCGCCACTCAGATGACTGCCGCTTCGACTCTGGAGTGTAGTGATGTATCCATGTTTCGTCCATGGTCACGTAACGACGCAAGAAATCTTTTTTGTTGCGAGTAAATAGCGATAAACAGCTTTCTGAATCATCGACTCGTTGCTGTTTTTGTTCCATCGAAAGCAATCGCGGCACCCACTTGGAAAAAACCTTTTTCATGCTCAATTTTTCATGAAGGATAGTAAATACACTTCTATATGATATCTGTGTCATCTCAGCAATCTCACAGAGCTTCACTTTACGATCTTTCATTATAATTTTTGTCACTTCACTCACATTTTCCGGTGTAACGGCTTCCACAGGTCTACCCGAGCGTTCCGCGTCATTTGTGTCGGTACGACCACGTTTAAACTCGGCAAACCACCGACAAATCGTTGCTTTTGATGGACAAGAGTCCGGGTAACATTTTTCAATCCATTGTTTTGCTTGCGTGGTGTTTTTACCCATTAAAAAACAATGTTTTATCAGAACACGAAACTCGGTTTTTTCCATTGTTTAAACAAACTACAAAACGACTTTACTCCAACCTCGATAACTCAGCTGTTTCTGGTCCGATCGACTTAAAATTTTGACACGTTTCAAGCAAAGGTTAGTACTCTAGAAAGACGTGGTTACTAGTTTACTACGAGCGCCATCTATGGGTTAGTCTCGGGACTTATTGATCCATGTGTTACATATATGGGGAATATATAATCAATTGATCTTTTTTTATAATATTAAAGACAGAAAAATACATCAAATTTCAGATATTTAATAACTAGACTTTTGTATGCATGGATGTAATAATTAGTCATCAAGCTGATAGGTTTTGCTGAACGTGCAGTAGATTCATGTAAAAAGAATTTAATAATTGTAATAAATACTCTTCTACTCTGTTGCCATATCTACGTTTACTATGCTTTATACATTTTTTTGCGCATAAAATATGTGTAGTAAACGTATGTACATATACATGTGGATATATTTACGAGAAAAAATTGCAAAGTCTATCCACATAATTCATGAACCAATTACAAGCAATATTAGTGCTTATATATCATATCCTTAATGCGACAAGACAATAATTAAAACGAACAATTAAGCACGATTTATTTATGTCTATATCCTTTTTTCTAATTGCGCGATTTCTCTTCTTGCTATTAACAATAACTACGCCACGTATGTACCTTTAAACATGTGTGTGAAGAAAAATGTGTTGAACGAACGTTTTTTTTTCTCAAGTGTACTTCCCCTTCTTATCTGTTGCGACATAACTTACTAATATGAACTATAACTGTGCATATTAAACAAGGAATACGTAAAATTTCATTGAAGTAAAAGTCAAGGTAATTTGGTCTGTTGTGTATTGGTAACCTCTGATGTATGTGTGTATATTATTGCTGCTGTAATACATGAGTGAGTCTCCCATGTATTATGTATGAGGGGAAACTGTCGCACCACAAATTATTACATTTGTTACCTACAGCGTAGGTATGACTATATAGATTTCTAATCTTGAAATTGAAATCTTCTTTTTTTTTACTTACACTGATTTAAAATGCTACCGTCTTTGTACACGTGTATAAAAATTGAATATCTGAGGAACATAATTGTAAATACCTTAAGTCAAACAGAGGGGGGACTAAATATATTACCGTTTTAAGCTATTCTTGCTTCTCATTATTCGTTTACAAATCCTTTTTCTTTCTGTTAACATAAATAAAGCCCACAAATTTGAAACAATATCCATCTGTATCGAGAAAGTCAGCTAACCGGATTTTTACCACTCTCTCGTCATAAGTATTTCGCTCAATGCGATGACTTCAGTGACTTCAGTAATTTTTAAATTCACATTCGTACGGGTGTTTGTTGTGTTGATAACGATTAATATTTAATATTGTATTATAGACGAATCGTGACTGCAGACGGGAATAATAAATAAACAACAAAATGATCTAATAATTTCGAGACCTAAAATACAACGGTGTTAAAGTAGTTTGTTTATGTGTAATACACCATTCGTCTGTTAGAATAGGGACTGTTTTAGATACGAAAATTGTCAAAAATATAAATGAAGAAAATGTGATCAGTGACCTAAAAATTAATTTATTTTATTTTAGTTTTTGGTCGACAGTTTGCAATGTACTATTAAGCTAGTGAGGGAGGTAACGTTCTACAAGTTTTGAACGAACCATAATCCCGGCTATGAATTTCCAAGCCAATCAACGTTAAGAAATTAAAATTACTATTAAATATAATACTAAAAAATAAAAAAAATGTAGATAAGCTGTCACGAGACTACAGACCGGAAAAAAAATTATTCTCAATATTATATTAATACTGAAACCTCGTTAAGAGTCATCTTTATTTTTTTAGGTAGTAAGGTAGATTGTTAAACTGTACTGACGAGGCTATTCACAATGTCAACATATGTATATACGAGGGAGCGTTTTTATATTCGCGGAATGAGCGGGTTGTAGAGGGGTGAGTAGGCGCATTGGAGGCGTGGCTTGTGCAGCGACTCATGATTAGTATAAATACGAAGTTTCATTGTTATTAGACAGTTAGTCTTTGAGCTATCGTCAACCAAGTAACATAATCAGGAGTGAAAAGTGAAATATGGAAAAAATCGAATATCGTGCCGTTATAAAGTTCCTTACCAGGCAAGGAAAATCAGTCGCGACCATAATGAATGAGATGTCATTGGTTTACGGCGACTCTTGTCCAGGAAAAACCATGGTGTACAAGTGGCATAGTTTATTTAAACAAGGAAGGGAATCCCTTGAAGACGACCCGAGGCCGGGCAGGAGCATTGAGGTGACCACGCCAGCACTTATCCAAAAAGTTGAACAAATTGTACTCGAAGATGCTCGACTAAAGAAGAAACAACTCGCAGAAATGGTTGGAGTATCCGATACAACAATTTTTAAAATCCTACACGATCATCTCGGCATGTCTAACGTCAGCGCAAGATGGGTGCCGCGAATGCTCACGCCGCCGCAAAAACAACAGCGCGTAGAGTGTTCGCGTGCATTTTTGGACCTCTGTAATGAAGACAAGGATGGTGTATTGAGTGGAATTGTTACTGGAGACGAAACTTGGGTTCATCATTATGAACCTGAGTCCAAACAAGACTCCATGCAATGGCATAAAAAGGGCACAGCACCTCCCAAGAAATTTAAAGTGTCACAATCAGCTGGGAAACTCATGGCAACGGTATTTTGGGACTCGGAAGGAATATTGTTGATTGATTATAAAGATAAAGGTGTTTCTATAACCGGAGAATATTACTCTTCAATATTAGAGCGACTAAAAGAAGCCATTAAAGAGAAAAGACGGGGAAAATTGACAAAAGGTGTTCTGCTTTTGCACGACAACGCGCCCGTCCACAAGAGCCGCGTTGCGTTAGCTGCCCTGCATAAGGTGGGCTTCGAAATTGTGAATCACCCACCCTACAGCCCAGACCTGGCCCCGAGTGATTATTACCTGTTTCCGAAAATGAAAAAAGAGCTGCGGGGTAAAAAATTTACTGCCGATGATGAAGTCAAGGAGGCAGTTTCGGCGTATTTTGCAGATAAAGAGAAATCATTTTTTTATGAGGGTATAAATAAATTAATTGAAAGATGTGAAAAATGTATCCGTCTTGCAGGTGAATATATTGAAAAAGAAAAATAATTTGGTTTTTTTATTTCCACCCCATGTCCCCCATTCCGCGAATATAAAAACGCTCCCTCGTATACTAGAAAAATTTCAATTAACTATAAACCAAGTAGTGATTTTTGTTTCTGATGCCCGCTCGTTAGTGCTTTGTGCGAGGCGTTATCTTAAGAATAAATGTTCTAGTTTAGTACACGTTCAGTATAACTTAATTTTCGTCTTTGTTGATATTAGTTCAAATTTGATTATGTTTTGTTTACTTTACTGGGTTTCAGTAGTCTTGCGTATATATTTTATTATTTTCAAAGATTTAAATTGAACTTTTTGGAGGCTATATTTCTTAAAACATTTATAATATTTATATATTTTTGTTGAAATGTTGATCTACCATCATTAACCATTTTTGTTTAAGTATTTATTCCTCTTTCTATGAACCGCATGAGATAAAAACCTTAAATTTGAACTCGGGAAATAAAATTATAGCTGCTAAAACCGTAACGGTTTGTTTATAGCTAATTATTATGCAAGTTTTTCGTTTATATTTCTAAGCAGTGCTTAAAAACAGTTTATGAATAATTTCGACCTTCACAAATCTACAAGGAAGAAGTTTATGTTTTCTTGTAAGGTACGATAGTACGTAATTTAGGAATATTTTTATTATCTTTGATATAATAACAACTGGCTTGAACTGAATGTATATTTTTTTTCTGTTCTCTCATTTCTACATTACTATTATTAATACTGGTAATAGAACGGATCTTTGCTTCATTCCTCTCTATATTTCAATATTTAATTCGAAAATGTGTGGTTAGATTGTCAAATTATACACATAATCTTAATCAATTGTTCAATAGGAACTTTCTGTTAACTACTAATAGATAGACTTAACTGATAATCAATAAACAATAATTGATAATAAATGGACAAATGACTATTTAAGCAAGGCTGCGGTTAACAAATGTTTCAATTATCTCACGTAAATTTTAAAAAATCTTTATTTGATCGATCCTCGTATATGGTCTGAATGGCCATGGAAAATTGCAACGTCATTTTAGGTAAATAAATATTTTAAAGATAATTAGAAGTCTAAGAAAAAAAAGTAATTGAATTCATTTCATTATTTTAAATGGAATAATTTAATTCCACAAAAGGATTCTGAAGTTAATACAGAGGCTTTCATTTCGGTTACTTCGATTTTTATTTAAAAGACAATATTCCACGGGAATGTTTTAGCGAACGCGCATATACAGACGTAAAAGTCACCTCTAGTATTGTTTAAATAAACGGTTCCAGTATAAGCAATCTGTCTATTTTTGATTTTCAAAACGTAGAAACTGTTCCGGAATTATTACGTCAAACTCGGTATAGAGCGATATAGTGTACTGGTTTATTCGATTATCGTTGATATTTAAAATGTTTCCTGTAATTTTTAGTACAACATTCATTTATCGATTTGTTTCATACAAATTGCAGATATTACTTTATTATACTTTGAATTTTTAAGTAGGAAAACGAACAAAATTCATTAAGAATGTTTTTTTTTCACGTAGCTAATCAATTGTATCTCATGTATTTAAAAAATTTAAAGGATCTATATGTAATAAAATTCTCTATGCCCCAACATGAACATAAATTTAAATATTTCCTAAGAATTCTGTGATTTCTTGTCATCGTCATATAAATGTGCTTCCACTAATGTTTTACACTAAATAATCGTTTAGTGCTAGGTTATTTTCTGCAAACAGATTTGAGTTAAGTAATCTGTTCGCATGAGAAGGACCGGAACCAGTAACTGGAGGCAGAAAGTGGGGAATAGAGAACAATGGAGAGAAGTCTGTGAAAAGATATAGGCTGGAAAAGGGGGTTGATCTCCCCAACATAAAACTGCCTAATCCACCGAGATATTTTTGGAAGAATTAGTTTTCTCTTTCTGTTCTTATTTGTAATCTTGTTAGTGGAATTTCATAGTTATGTAAATTTTCTTCAGTAGTTTCTTCATTCCATTCTGTGACACTAGAGGGACTCTCGAACCTCCTCATTGACTTTGAACACAATGCATGTTGGAACGGACAAGGTCAATGAGGAAGTTCTAGAATCGACTGAGGCCGAAGAAGTTTCGGTGTTAAAATCATTTTAAGGTTAAGGTCATTTCAATGAGAAAGTTAATGAGGAGGTTCTAGAATCGGCTAAGCCCGAATGGGTTAGTAACTTTTTCAGTCCATTGCAAAGTTATTTCAAGATTAATGAGGTTTTAGAATCGGCTGAGCTCGATGAGGTTCAAAAAATAATTACGTGCGTGAAGAAAGATATACGCACTTATAAAATGGAATATTCACTGAAGTTTGCAAATCTTCTGGCACGTTTTTGGTTCTTCAAGTTTTTTCAATAATGCTAAATATATGTTATATTGTTTTCTTCTTTACCTATTCTACTTCAAAAGTTCTGCTTTTAAATTGTCAGTACTCGATGCTTTTCCAGTTTCCAATTCACCTATCTCACTTATTTTTTCTGAAGTTTATATTTGCATTTTCCATTTTTTCTTTACTATATATGTATGTCTTCAATTTCCATCACTTTCGGTATGTATTGAAAACAATCTTTCTATTTCGTTATTTCGCAAATTTTTATTAGTATTCTTCTATTGTTTCGCTGACTCTGTTTCCTATATACTTTAGACTATTATAAAATTGTTTTCGTTTTCTTTTTCACTATTTTATTCCATCTACAGTCTTAACTTTTTTATAACTCTCATATCCTGATTTTCTTTTCCAACTATTTTTTCATTTCATTTTCTTTGATGTAATAGTATTTTTTTCATTATGTCAGCAGTTAGTTCTCCTCTTCAGTTTCTCTTTGGTCAGCTGTAATATCCAGACGATATATGGGACTTGTCTTCACTTAGTATGACCGAGCAACTATAAACTATTAAAAGTTTTCTTATTTTAAGATTAAAAAATTTAAATTTCTTGCCATTTTTAGAGGAATTACGAATTATGTTCGAAACATGCTCTTCTCACTGTCATAGAGCAGCTGATATATTATTTCATAGTTGGCTAATTCACTAATTTCGATTTTTTATCTACTTTGTGTATTTATAAAAAATTAAACTTACAAGATAAGTAAAATATAATCTTGATCGTAGACTTCTACGGTCGTTGTCCATACTTTCTTCATCTTGGCTTCCGGGCTGGAACCGCGTTTTTGATAATTCTGGTGCAGACGTTTCGTCACCACTCGTATGGGACATCTTCAGGGTTTAACTGCTGCTATTGTTTTTGTTGTTACACTGAAACTGACTTTCGTTGTTGCAGACTAACGTCAGTCTCAGGGCAAAAACGAAAGCAGTAGCAACAGTTAAGCCCTGAGGATGTCCCATACAAGTGGTGCATCTTTGATAATTCTGGTACCGACTTCAGGGTTTAACTACTGCTACTGTTTTCGTTGATGCGAGGGGACTGACTTTAGTTGTTGCACTGAGACTAACGTCAGTCTCGCTGCAAAAGCGAAAGCAGTAGCAATAGTTAAGCCCTGAGGATGTCCCGTACAAGTGGTGATGAAGCGTCCAACCCGAAACTCGATGAATAAAGAAAGGCAAAGTATGAATTGGCAAAAACTTCATGAAGAAGAAAGTCATTCTAGAAATATTTACAATTAATAGTAATGTAGTTACTTCAATCTTTTTTGTACCAGTTTGATTAACTGTTTTTACTGCAAACTTTTGAAATTTTTATCTGGGTTTTCCAATTGGGACTTGACAACTTTTAATTCAATTTGTCAACGCACCCTTTCACTAATCATCGAACTGTCACTGTCAATTTATTCAGTAAACTTAACATTTTCATCATGGTAAAGTACACGAACAAACAACGTCTGCAAATTATAAAAATTTACTACAGAAATTCGGAGTCGGTGACCGCTACTTTAAGAGCGTTAACTCCGATTTTCGGTCGTAATTCTCGCCCTAGTAGACAGGCAGTAACAAGTTTAGTGCAAAAATTTGAGTCTACATATTCGTTGTGTGATGTTGCCGTGCCAGTGAGACAACGGGTTGGTCGAAGTGTCGAAAATATCGCTGCCGTTGAAACGTCCGTAGCAAATGATCCAAATCAGTCAATTCCACGGCGTCCTCAAGAGTTGGGCATCGCCCAGACCACTTTATGGCGAATTTTGCGTAAGGATCTTGGTTTACACCCATACAAGATCAAGCTGACTCAAGAATTGAAGCCGATGGACCATTTGAAGCGACGTACGTTCACCGATTGGGCTCTGAAAAAGATGCGCTAAGATGATCAATTTCATCGCAAAATCATTTTCAGTGGCGAAGCCCATTTTTGGCTCAACGGGTTCGTTAATAAGCAAAATATGCGTTATTGGTCGGGTGAAAATCCACATGTGCTTCATGAAACACCACTTCATCCACAAAAAATAACTGTTTGGTGCGGTTTGCATGCCGGCGGCGTCATAGGATCATATTTTTTCGTCGACGATAATGATCGTCACATTACTGTAAATGGTAATCGTTATCGCGCCATGATTACCGATTATTTTTGGCCCGAATTGGAAGATATGGACTTGGCCAACATGTGGTTTCAGCAGTACGGTGCCACAAGCCACACAGCACACTTTACAATCGATTTATTGAAGAGTAAATTTGATGAACGTGTTATCTCAAGAAATGGACCAGTCGATTGGCCGCCTCGTTCGTGCGATTTAACGCCTCTAGACATTTTTCTTTGGGGCTACGTCAAGTCATTGGTCTATGCCAGCAAACCGACAACGTTGGAAGAGCTCAGAGCCAATATTGAACGCGAAATAGCGGCCGTTTCGGCCGAACTGTGTGGCTGAGTCATCGAAAATTGGGTCCAACGAATCGACCGCTGCAAATGTGCCCGCGGTGGCCATATGAACGAAGTCGAGTTCCATTCATAAATGTTTTGATTGTACTTCAACCCGATAATAGAGTTTTTGAAATATCTCAAATGGTCTGCATTTTATTGTATTTTGAAAAAAAAATTGTCAAGTCCTTATTGGAAAACCCTTTATAATAGACCTATAAAGGAGTTGAATTTGATGGAGCCTGTGGTTGATTGACTTGATCAATAAGGTTGATATATAACCCCTTTCCACATTAACTTTGTAAATTCTGAATTTTGAACTTTGTAAATTCAGAATTTACAAAGTTAATGTGGAAAGGGGTTATATATCAACCTTATTGATCAAACCTATAAAGGAATAAAACACCCTATTTGCGTATAGAGAACACGAATTGCAGACCTGTAGCATAAGTTCCACGCCAATTAAAATTTCATATCAAACCTAAAGGCAAAAATGTGAAATTGAATTGCTAAATGCTTAGTTTGCCGTAGACATGTAATTTGTGTTTTCTATACCCAAAAAAGAAAACGTCTGACTATGTTAAAAGACTGCTGTACATTCTGCGATAATTACGGAGGAAGTTTTCTTACACTTTCCAACTTGATCAAGTGCACATAATAAACATCATCTCAAAAGTGAAATATGTGCTATTAATAATAACACAAACACATTTTACACTATCGCTTATACTGCTGTGTTAAGGAAATTATCAGAACATATTCAGCGCTAAATATTATTCATTTCGATATCTATTTTTAAAAACGCGGTGGACTTTTTGTTCTTTTAATAAACAATCATTATCTACCAATAAGTCGAGTAAACAGACCGCAACCGAGTGTTATCGAGGTGGTAATTTTTTTATTTACAAGAATCGTTAACTGGTGTGCGTTATTTTTTCTCCTTTTCCATCCTCTTACATCTTTTCCTATATTTTCTTATTTCTTAATCTCGTTGTGTTATTATGCACTTGTTAAAATGATATCAATAGTTCTTAGATTCCTAGTCTGAACATTATCGTTTAAAAGTCATTTTCGTAAAAAGATGCGAGGATTTCATAGATATACTTAAAAATTACTTTATCTAATCGTTGTTTTCAAATTGCTGCTTTCCCAAGATATACTTGAGAAATTAGAGTTGTAAAGGGAATAGCTCAATATTATCCGAGTCATTTGCTCCATTTTACCTTGGATCAAAATCTAAAGGGACAGGCTGGATTCATGGGTTTGTTCTAAAAAAGAAGCACATTTTTGATTAAAATATCGCATCTTTTTAAGAAAGGTTTGAACTTTCACGAACAGATTGAAATAGTATTTAATACTGATTTTTTGTCTGATTGAAAAAGCTGCCTAAACAAAAGCCTTAGAAATCCCAAAAGACGTGTACAAGGAACTTGGCAGTAAACAGTTTTATTTTAAAATCAACACATACATTTGAATAACTTTTATTCCAGAAATATATTGTTTCTAGTTCAAATTTCTCAGTACGGGTGTACACTTTATTTCAAAAGTCACTTTTACCCATTTCAGCAACAAATGTTTTGTATTCTTATTTCCAGGCTACTTCACAGAATTACTTCTATAAACACTAACATTTCTCAATTCATTCTTAATTTCCTGAGGAAGTCACCACTACAATCTTCTACTTTATTAATTGAAGGTACACATATATTACCACTTTTAATACCAGCATACATTTGATAACGTTATATACAGAGGGTACTAGGAAAGTTTTGCAATATGACGCAACAATGAATCGTAGGAAGCTGCTTGTTGCTGCATGTTGAGATCAACAGATAGAGGTCATTTCAGGCCTAAATGCACCAGCAATTCGTTCGATTCTGCATGATCGTTCGCACGTAAAGAAACTTTGTTCTCTCTGGGTGCCGCATCGATTGACTGAAGAGCAAATGAAACGACGCTAGAGTTGATGCCGGGAGATGCTAAAAAAGTTTAATAAGGGACAATCTCGGTATGTGATCAACATCGTGACAGGGAACGAGACTTGGCTGTATTATTACGATGTGCCGACCAAAGCTCAAAATAAAGTTTGGGTCTTTGATGATGAGGACACACCCGTAGTTGTCATAAAATCCCGATCTGTAAAGAAAAAAATGAGAGCTGTATTTTTCAAATCGAGTGGAATTGTGTAAGGCGTCGTTTTGGACACACGGAAGACAGCCACAGCTAAGTGGTATACTGAACAGTGCCTGCTTAAAGTCATTGGATCTATGAAGAACCTGCGGCCAAAGTCAAGAATGGATATCTGGTTCCTCCATCACGATAATGCTCCAGCTCACCGCGCTAAAGCCTGCACCGAATATTTGACCACGACAGGATTGAAACTTCTCGAGCACCCTCCCTACAGTCCAGATCTTGCTCCCTGCAACTTTGCACTGTTCTCGCCTGTGAAAATGAAGCTAAAAGGGAGGCGGTTTTCCAGTGATG
Organism: Dermolepida albohirtum; assembly: GCA_031893035.1. Lineage (NCBI taxonomy): Eukaryota > Metazoa > Arthropoda > Insecta > Coleoptera > Scarabaeidae > Dermolepida > Dermolepida albohirtum. The sequence continues at coordinate 1,069,560 of JAVIWB010006070.1, forward strand.
AGGACCTTCTGCGGGCTTGGGACAACGAGTGTGCTTTACTTCCTAGTGGAACTTAGCAGAACTGGTTTAAAGATTGGTTTCGGAGGATGGAGAGGTGTATTGAGTGTAGAGGAAATTTGAAAAAATTAAATAAACAAAGCTTTATTGCAAAACTTTCCTAGTACCCTTTGTATACATATCCAATATTACATTCCACGTGGTCATCTTGAAATAATTTTTTTAATATTGGAAATGAGTAAACGTTAATTCTAACATATGCATGCCTCAATCGATTCCGAAATCTTCTCAATAACTACGACGTGCAATTTGTTGAGTCAAGATTAATGGAAAAGTGCCACAACCTATAACTGAAGTAATCTTGTTCGATTGCTTCTGGAAATTAATTTTCTTCCGGAATATGAGAAGTTAAGGTCAATGAAAATATTCCAGAATTCAATGTCTCTAATGAAATTTGCATTTGGATTCGTTGATGTAATGATGCACGCAAATGCCGTCACATGCCGTCCGATGCTAAAATTCGTTTTGTTCCTCTTCATAAAGAGGAATATCTGAAAAATTTCAAATAGCGTAGCCTTTCGTTCAGCATGAAAAAGGCGCGGAGCCTTGTTGCTAACACTTTTCTAAATTTGATTATGTTTCTGATAATTGAGTCGGCATCACTATAATTAACCTTCAATTTAGCGAATATTTAGTTGTTTATGAACTACCGGTTGTTTTTTAAAAAGGTCGTCAATTCGGTTAATTTTTGTCTTGGTATTGCCATTTAAATCTTAGCTTCACGATGACGTATTTCTACAAAATTTTCTGCTTAGTCGGAACAGAATATCGGTTACTTTAACATTTTTCGCTGTTAAAATGTTAGCGTACCACGCTAACAAGTCTCATTCCATCGCAGATTCTAATTTTGTTGTAAAACATGTCGCTTAAATTTGACTAATCCTTGTATATTTTAAACTATAAACTTCATGTTCTAAAGTAGCGAAACAGATAACCTCAGTTCAATAGTTTAAAATTGTGCGGCCACGTTTTCAAACGTAAATAAACAAAATTCTTTGATTAATGTTATAGTGCATCACTTTGATTCGGCGTATAATTTATATTTCAAATATTTTGCGTAGAAAAGACGTCACAGTTCTTAAATCATTTTAGATTTTTTATATGCTTACACAATCTGAGTAGTTAAATGCGAAAGTGTGTGGATTTTGGCAAATGTTTTTTTTCCAGAGTTGATAAGCGAGACTTTATTTTTCCTTTACCTGTATTTTTTAATATAATAGTTTTATGCTTCTTTCATATTCTTTTAAAGGTAATATAAAGCTATTATTACAAATAAGCGAATATCAAATTAAGCAGTATAACGATGATATTCAATTAAGTTTAACATTTTAGTGTTTATTCGAGGGGTGCTGATTGCTGAAGTTTTATCAAATCAACCTAATTCAAACCAATAAAAACAGTAATATTTCAGTAATATTCTTTGTGTTCTGCTCGGTAGTGTAGCTCAGCCGAAACTTTAAAGCATTTGTCTCTGGACTGGCTGAATATCCATGTATTTTTCACATTTAATTTTAAGAAACTATTTTTTTTGTTAAAAAAATATTCCTTCTACTTTTCTTTCTAATAATTTACAAGATGATTTTTGCATAATAATAATGTAATACAATAAATCGATAACATATCCAGTGGAAGGGATTTCTTTTGCTTATACATATATGTGTATGTATAAATGTGGGAAATTCCTATCATGCAATACGAACTATATGTAGGTATGTACATATGTCTCGTATAATAGATTGCAAAACAAAACTTATTTACTTCGCTCTGGTATATTTCATACATCTATTTTGAATTGTGCGAGGCTATACACTATTAACAGAATTAAAAGCTCTTTCTAGTTCTTCTACCTCTTTAAGTGTAATGGTAGGCCAAATCACTCCCGTTCCTTTATGTACTACTGTGTTTCTTCATCTGCTCTGTTGTTCTTTTACATTTTATCCTATCTTTCATTTCCGGTGTCCATCCTGTGATCCCCATTCTTTCCAAGTCTTTAATAACCTGTTTTTCTCATCTACTTTTCAGTCTGCCACTAAAACTGTCTTCCCTTAACTTCCACTTGATAATCTTTTTTATTACTGGTTCTTCCTCCACTTCATTATTACTTTTACCTTGTGCTGCTCCGGTTAGTTTGTATTCAAAGATATCTTTAAAATATTGTCATTCTTTTTTTATATTTACCCATCTTTGTCATGTTGTTATCGGTCATATTTGCATATTTTTAGTTTAATATTTCTACTATCATATTTCCTTAATTGTTTTTGTGTTTATAATTAGCTTCTTTTCCTAATAGTATATAGTGTTCTATATTTTCTACTTCCCCAAATGCATAAATTCCTACTTTTTTCTTTTTTCCCCTATCTGCTCTTTATTTTTACTATATATATTTTGTTTTATTTTAGTTTATTACGAATCCTCCTCTTTATGCAACTCCATCATTTTCCATTAACAACCCTCCCATTCGAAAATATCATTATTTATTTAGTTTATACTAGATTGTTCAATAAACTTTGTCGTTCGATAAGAGATGGCGCTATTAGGTTCGCTATTTTATTTTTCTAAAAATTGTACTACTTTTTTATGAACACGTGTGAAGTTTTCTCATTTTCAATTTTCTCATTCGTATATTTACAGGTCTTCAAAAAATGACGCGTCACTGTATTTTGTAAGAATGGGATAAAATTGAATACCGTGAAGTGACAAAATTCTTCTTTTTAGAAGGTGTAGCATCAAAATAAATTCATAAACGACTGTTAAAAGTGTATAACGACTCTTCACTGTCAATTAGAATAGTAGAAGGATAAATTGCTGAATTTAAACGTATGTAGTCGTACAGTAAAGATAATCCACGTGAAGGATGTCCAAAAGTGCATTAACACCAGAAATCGTAGCAAAAGTACAGGATATGGTTTGGGAAGATTGTCGACTAACCGAGAGATATTTAATAGAAACTCTAAACATCTTACTAAGCAGTGTGAGCAATATTTTAGGTTAAGTTTTGGGTTTCAGAAAGCTGTGTGTAAAATGTGTACTGCATTCCTTAACAATCGAACAAAAACACATTCGAATGCGACTTTCTCAACACCACTTGAAGTGTTTTAGAAAGAATAAAAGCGATTTATGCGTCGTTTCATCACTATGGACTTGTGTCTACCACCATGATCCTCAATCAAAATAAGAGGTCAAGGAGTTGTGTGAACCCGGTACTTTGGCTCCGAAGCGAGTTAGGATACACAAATTGGCCAAGAAGGGGTTACCATCATTTTTTGGGGATACGAGCGGAATTTTGGTTAGTAGATTTCCTCCAAACTGGCAAAATAGTAAACTCAGGTTATTATTGTAACTTTTTAAATCATTTGAATGTAAAAATTCGTGAGAAAAGACATAGTTTACAGAACAAAATAATCGTTTTTCATCAAAACAACGCACCCTCCCACACAGCTCAAAAAATAGTCGCGAAAATCAGTGAATTAAAGTACCAATTGTTGCAACGTTCATTCTATTCGCTAGATTTACCTCCTTCTGACTTCTGGCTGTTCTCGCATCTCGAAAAATTCATGCGTAGAAAACGGTTTTCATCGAACGAATAGGTAATAGCAGCCGTGAAAGTGTATTTCGACAGTCTTCCTGATTCTCACTCCAGGGATGGAATCCATAAATTATAGGATCTCTGGAATAAGTGTATTGAAGTTCAGGGACGTTATATTGAATAATAAAATGTATTTCAAACCATAAAATCGTGTTTTTCTTATCAAATGACAAAACTTATTGAACAACTTAGTATTTATATTATACTTGCTTTCAATTTCAGTTGGCGTATAAATATAGGATATTTCAATGGAAAGTGATTGTTTTATTTAACGAAAATGGTTACGAATATTTTGCATTTGTTTTATTTGTTATGATACTGACGCATGGGAATTATGTATGGAAAATAACACCATTTAATTGTCCAAATTCTTACAAGAAGTCGTTCGTTTAACCATATTTTCCATGACTCACAAATAGGCTTGTCAGCACAGATTTTGCTCTTAACATAATTCAAAAGTAAGAAGTACACGGGCATATGCTTGCAATTAATCACGCGTTTTTATGCAGTATAGCAGATGGCGCTATCCTGCAGAAATCACATATTAGACAGTATTCATTTCGCTCAATCCAGGCTAGAAAAAATGATTAGCTTGTCATATCATAATAACGAATGTCATCCACAATTCCATCTGAATTTCTGAAAAAGAACGATCCGATAACACCAGTTGCTCAAAAGGCACACAGAATTGAATTCTTTTTCGGATGCATTTATTTTTTCTATACCACATGAGTATTGCTATTAATATAACCATCAAGGTAAAAAGAGTTTCGTCATACCATTTTCTTAAAGAAAAAAGTTAGTTACTCTAGCATCCAATCGGCAAAGATATGGCGCTGTTCATGGTTTTAGGCTTTAGTTCCTGCGTAAATTGCATATTGTAAGGTCTAAAGTGCTAGTCTTTTTAAACATTTGCTACAAAGAAAACGTTGAGATGTTGAGTTGCTGGGCATGACGTCGAATTGAAGTTCTTTGGTTTTCAGTTACGCTTTATTTTAGAGCAGCGATACTATTTTCGGAACGACCACTAAGTACACATATAGAAATTGGCTTGCCAAAGTCGAACCATTCTCTTAAATTTTTTTATTAACTTTTTAATGATGTTTATTACTGGCACAAAATTACGTTCAAATTTGCGATGAAATATTCACAGTACTATTTTTCATCAATTCTTGCATTCTTGCACTATATACATATATATATATGTATATATATATATATATATATATAGTGCATATATATATATATATATATATATATATATATATAGTGCATATATATATCTATATATATATATATATATATATATATATATATATATATATATATATATATATATATATATATATATATATAGTGCTTCATTACGTTGCTGTAAAGCATACTTAACCATAAATATACATGTCGATTGTGTGCAAAATGGTGAGTAATGTAAAATAGTCAGTTTTTTTTATTGAACCACCCATTAATTTAGAATTAAGTTAGGTTAGACATTTTCTTTCTTATAGCCGTATAATTGACAAACGTTTGACGGAAGAAACTTCTTAGAATCTAGTCACGCTATGTTTTGAGTCTAACTTGTGAATGCATTGGATTATTTCTTCGTTTTCCTTTAACTATCCAATTAAGTATATGGAAAATTTTGCTTTATTTATTCAGAAATCCCGTTTATTTTTATCAACATTTGTAAATGGGAAAATTATTAATTCTAATAAATAATGTTAACAATTAACAAATTCGGATACAACAATTAATAAAAAAATGGCCAGTTTCAAATAATAGGAAAGGAATTCTTTTGCAGGATCATTTTATAACACATGCTTCTTCGGCGCCTCAAAAAATGTGGCAGAACTTGGTTGGAAAGTACTACCACGTCCACCCTATTCTTCAAATATAACCCTTTCGAATTTTTAACTTTTGCAAATATTGCAAAATTTGATGAATAAAAAGAATTGCATGCCTGAGTTGACCTTGGAGTGGCGTTAAAAAATAATACAATTCCAAAACCATATTTTTTTGAAAACAAATTTTAGAATTTTGAGGTGGTGTCAAAGATCAACATTCTGTTTAATTGGTGGTTTTAATGGAATACATGGCCAGGAGTAGTACGGTGATATTCACTTAATTTCATATCGCTTATAAATAACATAAATTCCAACGACTATGACTTTTAAAAGAGAGTATCCAATTTTCTTTAGATTTTTGTAGATAAAATCTAGTAAAATTAAAGAACAAATGATTTATCTGTAAATATTAGATAGTATTACTTTTTATATACATATAATATTATATATATATATATATATAATACATATCTACCAGTTGATATGTCGACAGTGTAGTGTAGTGTGCAATATATCCTATCTAATGTGAAAATAACCTAATCAAGATAAGCTTGTCGACTCTTATCTACATTTTATTCTATCTTGAATTTATCTGAACATGTATGCGTATTTGTGCATTTTTTTCTGATTCTATCATGTGCGTGTGTGTGTATAAGGATCAGGAATAATTCCGCATTTTATAATATAAATTTCCATAAACATTGTTATATTACTTGTATAAAACATTTAATGTATAAACACTTTCCGTGTGGAAATTTGTGTTTAATATTAATAAATTTGTAAATTATTCTTGATAGCTAGAACATATGTAATATACCAAAATAAATATTATAAATCTAATAAATTGAATTAAAAATACCAGGTATAGTTTCACAAACTTATATTTATTTTTCGATGACTGAAGGGATATTGATACCAGATGTTCCGAAAAGTCATTACCGTTTTCCGTAGAAAACACATAATTTTCAAGAAAATGGAAAATTATATTTATTCAAAGTATTGGCCATTTTATTTTATACATATTGCCCAACTTTCAGGTAATTTATGGATGCTATTTTAAAAAAACCAATTGTTCTTTGAGCAAAACCATTCATCGAGCCATTTTCTAACTTCTTCGAAATTGGCGAAGTGCTGCTCTGCAAGCGCGTGTCCCATTGATGCGAAAAGTTGACAATCGGACGAGGCAATGTCTGGAGAGGTTGTGGGTACGATATTATGTCCCATTCAAATGCTTTCAACGCTAATACACCACCGCCGCTTTGTGATCAGAGTGGTGTATTACGAACTGGTGAAACCTGGTGAAACAGTTAATACTGATCGCTACCGACAACAAATTATCAATTTGAACCATGCATTATTTTAAAGCACGATAATGCACCGTGTCATACAGCAAAACCGGTCAAGGAAGCATTGAAAGCACTTGGATGGGACATAATATCATTTAACATTTTGTCAATTAACACAAATGCCCGGCCAAAGGCCAGGGTCTAACTGAATTGGTCGCTTTGACGATAGTAGAGAGGGCAATGCCACGTAACACGGTCGTGCACCGTTTGTCTTTGTTACACTCACAATTTGTTGCACAACGGTCAGTTCTGTTCTTTTATAGCCACACCCCGTATGTACTGTTTCAGTGTGGATTTCTCTTATCAGTAATACTAAAATTTGTAAAGCAGTAGTTTTAGTATTTATTTTTATAATGCAAACAATTTTCTCTGGTTATCATTCTGTTAGTTTTCGAGTCCAAATTTTAAATTTTACTTCGAAATATCATTCTACAGATCGCCTATGGCCGTCTCTTTACTTGACGTGTAATAAGAGAGGTGGGAAAATGAAGAGGTGTTCAATACTCAAAGTAGTAACTAATCGATTTTTTTTATTTTAGGAAATATTCACTACGACTTTTATTTACATTTGTAAACACGCACCCAGAATAAAAAATGATTTCATGTTATTCAGTTGTTGAAATCGCATTTCACTTTATAAATAAACAGACGAAGTGTATGTAACATATTGGAGGATGCATATTAACACATATAATTAGATACTACTATTTTAGAATAGTTTCTCCATATTTACCTTTAAATAACACTGCAGTGCCAACATTTACGTTAAGTAGAATACGTAATGTCTTCTTTAATTAATTCATTTCAACAGTTAAGTACAATAATAATATTAATTACGTCGAATTAATGATTAAGTGTATATTCAACTAAAGTATTGTGGCGGCTAACATTTGACATTGAAGTTACTTAATAATCGTGTGGATTAATACCTTGACTATTACATAAGACCTCAGCACATTTCTTATATATCCACGACAGTTAACCAAGTACAGTCGACGATGCAGAATAGTGACACTGCAAACGTTGTTACGTAACTTTCAAGGCATTTCTTTTGATTAGTAGATTTTTACTGCTTCGCGCATTGGTTTATAATATTATTCGAAAAATAATATTGTTAGTAAAATGAACCAGAAAAGAAAAGACGTAGTAACGTTTTGAATTCATATTTGATGCTATTAACAATGTTGATTAATATAAAAAGAGAGACGCATTAATTCGTGAAAGTTAAACACATTACTAACTATCTCTAAATTTAATTATAATTTTGTTTTGGAAAAAGTATGAAAAGTAAATATTAAAAAGTAGAGCAAGTATGCAGGATAATTAGCTAATACCACCATAATCATAAAATTCTAATCTACAGTCAACAAATTTTTCAGTTCTTTAGAGCTTCTTCACTATGACTTCGTGTGTCAGTTTTCAGCTCATATATGTTTTTTTACAAAATGTAGTATTCAGACGACTGTTAAACATGTACAATCATTACCACAAAAAGGTTTACGACATAAATCGCAATTGTTGCTCTTTATTTTTAGTTCGAACCGTAGCGATATGAAAGCAGAAAGAGAGCTCTTGTAAAAAACGAAGAACGGTGTACATAGTGTGCAATTCGAATAACACACGAGTTTGTTTACATTTTCAGCCTAATAAAAAGTTTGAAACTACTGCATTCTCTTTCTTGGCGCTTGGGAAACATTGAAAAAAGTATTTGTGATTGTTTAATATTTTAAATAAAGTTTCAGCAACATACCTTTATATATATATATACTTATATATATGTATATGAATAATTCTTTTCTTTGGTTTTATTTATAAGAGTAAATAAAATCGAAGAAAAGAATTATCCATATATTACGCGCATTATTATATCTACACGAATACAAATCTTCTATGTGTTTTTGCACTACTATGATATGAAACAAACATGCTTCGAATACCTAAGTAAAGACCATCGTACATGAATTCGGCAGATAACCTACTATACTTGCGTTTCGCAAACGTGTATTGTCAATTATATTTGATTCTTCGATGCAGTTCGTACAAGTACAATAATTATATAGGTATAGTGAAAGATACACACTATTATAAATTTCATGGAAAGTATTTTTAGGGCATTGAAATTTAATACTTATATACAGGGTGCTCCCAGTTCTGTAGATTTTGTTTTAATATATAAATAGTAAAAACTATACTAATTAAAAAGCAAAGTAAAAGTTTATTGATAATCGAGTTACAATTTTTTAAATGTTGGTCTAAAACGTTTGAACAACGCTAGTATAGTTATATGAAAGATTGGCAAGTCATCAGTCATTAAGCTCGGTGCGCTGTAAGTCAACGAACGCCGGACACAGTAGTTTATTCGTAAAGAAGTTTTAGTTTTGTTTGCTTTCGATATATTGTTGCTTTTGCTATTCTTGTTCTTATTTCATTAGTAGCTGAGTTATAACATAACATGAAAAATTTATTGTTTTTTTTCTCCATGTGGTTTCATTACACAAAAAAGCCCTTTATATATTATGTAGACGATTGCATTTTGTTAAAACAATACAATGTCAATTTGAGTTGCTACTACCATAGCTAGATAAATTTTCTTACAGTTCTCTTCATACTATTTTTACATATATAAAAAGTTGTATACACAACTTTACAGAGATTAAAAATATGTACAGAGGAATATAATTGTTCAGTATCATATTAGAATCTATTGCTAAAACAATCAAACGCGTTGATGAAAGTATTATAGTTTCGGATTGTCTCATGAGGTAAAAAATTGATAAATGATAAAAATCACAAATTCGGGGCATGGGTTTCGTAAAAATTTGATTTAGTAAAAATTTAAAAATTGTATTATTCTATAATATACTACTTAAATATACAAAATTAGTTTTACTTTAAATTTTTTTAAAATTAATTTAAATTTTTGCAAGATGCCGTTAAAATTATAAACGGCACTTTATACAGTCAATCACTGGCAAATACTTATGAGTGATAGTGTATATAAAATATTTTGCGCTACGCAATGACCCAGTCTATCTCGTTTATGAGTCACAAAAAGAAACTTTCCAGAATGTTTAATCATAACTATGTAAATAGTCCCTGTTCTTATTCATTTAATAACTACTACAATCTACAAATTAGTTTTCATTTGGTAAAGATAATATTTTTTTCAGTGTCTAACTTTAAAAAAATAAAATACTCTAAACTAAACAATTGTCTATACTGACATTTATTGGGTCAATATATTTACAGAATTGAAATTAATTATTTCACATTTTAAAAGAATTATTTCACGCATTTTGATGCAGCAAGATACACAGGAGTTCAGGGAGATACTGACATCTAGTTAGCCTGGAAACTTTTAATAGACAAAGTTGAGTATAGTTGCTGTGATTACAATTATGTTGCTCTATAAATAAATTGTCAAAGTTTAACATCCACAACTTGAACAGAAACCGCCACACATTGTGAAAAAATTGATTCTGTCCATCATATTATTTTAGGAGATCGAAAAGTTGAGCTCAAGCGTATTACAAAAGTATTACACATTCTACATCCTTCATAGGAACAACGCCGCGGAAAACTTGTTAAAGGTGTGCTCTTTTTGCAAGACAAAACTCCTGCTTACATGTCGTTGACTGCACTGAAAAAAATACATGAAATAAATTATGAATTAATTGATCATCTACTTCATTCTTCGAAGCGAAAACAATCTGATTATTTGTTCCCAAAATTCAAAAAACTTTTAAAGAGCTATATGTGTCGTTGAGAAGTGGTTTGCAGATTAAAACAGAGAATTTTTTAAGGGTTTAGAGTTACTACAGGAACGAAAGGCGATTATATTGAGTAAATACAATTTTCTTTTAAAATATAATAAATAAGTATTTACCAGGTGTACCGGAAAGTCATTATCAGTTTTTCTAGCTAAACTTAAGTATACAATGTTATGGTTTGACACATATGTCATTTTATTCCACTGATATCAAGCTTCAAATCCATGTATATTATATTTTGCGAAAGTAACACTGTCATAGATTTATACCTCTTTGAAAATGTCGAGTTTCGTGCCTGAAAAAGTGCATTTGTTACACACATTACTTTTGATATTTAATCAAAAGAAAAAAGCCGCTGAAAGTCATCATTTGCTGGTAGAAACTTACGGTTAGTATGCTCCAACCATAAAAATATGTGAGGCGTAGTTTCGGCAATTCAAAAGTAGTGATTTCTATGTGCAAGACAAAGAACGTTCTTGTAGACCGAAAAAGTTTGAACTGCATGAGTTATTCGATGAAAACCCAACCCAAATTCAAAAACAATTGGCGGAAGCGTTAAATGTGTTGATGACACCAGAGTGGCGTGGTGTATTACGAACTATTGGAACCTGGTGAAACAGTTAATACTGAACGCTACCGACAACAAATCATCAATTTGAACTGAACGTTACCGACAACAAATTGTCAATTTGAACCATACATTGATAGAAAAACATCCAGAATGGACACGAAAACGCGATAAAGTGATTTTACAGCACGATAACGCACCATCGCATACAGTAAAACCGGTCAAGGAAGAGTTGAAAACACCTGGGTAGAACATAATATCCCACCGTATTCTGTATGGGACACGCGCTTGCAGATCAGCATTTCTCCAATTTCAAAGAAGTTAGAAAATGGCTCGATGAATGGTTTTGCTCAAAGGACAAATAGTTTTTTTTTGGGATAGCATCCATAAATTGCCTGAAAGATGGGAAAGATGTATAGAATTAAATGGCTAATACTTTGAATAAATAAATTTTTCCATTTTCTTAAAAATTATGTACTTTTTTTAAGGAAAAACCGGTAATGACTTTCTAGTAAACCTGGTAGGGCTTTACTACTTTGTCTGGTGTTAAGGAGCTCATTTTCATAGAATCGAATTGTATATTTAGATACTTCGAAAAGTGTTAAAAAATTTGGTTATGGAACCAGTTTGCACTTCTAAAAGGATAATAATCTTAAATTGCATTTGTTGTATCAAATACATTTATGGTAAAATCATGTACTTACAATGTCTGTGATGGAAATGACGGTATGACTTGTCGTGAGTAGGACTCTATGTGAAAGAATCCTCCAAGTTTCTAATTTAAATAGATATCTTTCTAGAGTTGCTTGTCGATTCGATTTACTACAGCTACTAGTGTGTTGCAACGGGCAATACATAATAAAAAAATAATGAGATATTCGACAATATTATACGTATTTAGCGTAAGAGTTACTAGAATAAACCAGTCTGTAAATGGTGAAGAATTTACATAACGCTTATAAATTATGCACTAGTAATTGATACTTGATTAAGTAATTTTTGTGCTGATTACTAAGCAATGCAAAATAATATATGAAAGCAGTATATCATTACTGTAGGTACTGATTATGCAAAGCGGCTCTTGGAATACCTTATATATTAAATTTTAGATTTTCACAATTAGAGAACTTCATAAATGTTATTATAAATGTTAATACGATAAGTTGATAAAAAATAACTTTTAATATTATATGATGAATAAATAATTACGAATATATTCAACACTAACAAAACCTGCCTGAGTCGAGAAAATATTGTGTAATATGTCGAACAGGAAATTTATGGTACGGTGTATTGTCATTGTACTTCCATTAACTGACAAGGTGAAATATTTTAAATAAATGATCAGCTATGTATGTATGCTTAATTACATTTGTGTACATTAACTTATGGAACGTATTTTTGCTCTCTCTTTAGGCATTGCGTACATCATACTTTGAGAACTTAGAGAACAAGAATCAATTTTAATTGTTTTAAATTTTACATATAAATTAATATACAAAGTTCAACAGTCATGTAAAAGTCATGCACCAGATTCACTGAAAGTTATTTTAAAGCATCTTTTCTAATAAATGAATTTTTGTTATCCAAATATAGCTAGAAATATAACAAATTAAATAGACTACTTGAATAATATCAATTTTGTTTAACGAAAGGGATCAGTTTAAAAAAAGAAATTCGAACGTGCATGAAAAATTCGAAGAGAAGAAATACTTGTATAATATATAATAGGGAATGCTGGGGATCCTATGAAGAAGCTCTAAACGTGCTTACAAAAATAGTTCAGTAGTGTGTATTAGTGCAAAATTCAAGGAGAAAAAGTACTTACATAATATGTAACAGGAAATGCTGCGAATGCTATGAGGAAGCCCTAAACATGTTTACAAACAAAAGTTAAGTAGTGTCTACTAGTCAATATTGAACGATTATAAAATGATTTTGCGAAAACAAGTACCAAAATAAGAAAAAAAACGATCGAAGAACGTAACATTATGGTAAAGTTGTGCAATACGCAGTGTAAATAGGTTAAAAAAATGTTCAAAGTATGAAAAATCACGTATATTAAATCAACGAGATGAAAGTTCTTTATTACACAATTAAGCAAAATTCTGCAGAAAATTGAACAAAGTTATTTAAAATTTTGGAAGGTAGTACTAGTAAATGTGTAACTACAAAATCTATTCATAATAGTTTACATGATATGGGTGTACAGGTATTTGCAGTATGTAAAATGGAGTTTTGGAAATGGTTATTATTTCTGAAAGTAAGTTTAATATCTGAGGACCGGATAAAAGTGAATTGATCTGCTACTTTCCTCATCTAAAAATTGATGAGATGTATTTTACAGGTTTCTAAATTATCAAAATGTTTTCCTTTAAGTTAATTTTTTTAAAAGTGGAATGAATGATAATCAGGAGGCACAATGTTTAGAAATATGACAAGTGAGTTAAAATATCGTAACCAAGTTGAAGTAACTTATAGCCCCGCATTTTCATAATTTAAGATCATCTTTTCCATTGCTAATATTTAGTTGTTTCTCTTCAATTGCTATTTATATGAATTAATACTTTCGTTAGACCCAGAAGTTTACATTATGCAATTCCTTTCCAATTCAACTAAACGGAAGCAGTCTTCATTCTTCGGAAATGTTCATGTTTTCTAGACTTCATGATTACTTTCCTTCGATGTAAAGGATCCAGTTGTAATTCCTAGTAATCATTTTGGGTAAAGCAAGAGAATCTCAAACAGCGCATTGGTTACCGTACCCAAACTTCATAACGATAATATAGGGTACTGCTTTATGTATTGAGCGGCATACAGTTTTCCTGGTGGAGTTTTTCAGGTAGAAATTTCTTCGAAATTAATAAACTTCATGGTGAATGATTCTGATATGGTATCATGACCAAAATCACTGCATATTTTTTTAGTTTATCCACTTTTCAATTTCCGATAATAGAAGAGCATTTAATGCCAAAAATACTGTTTGTTTTCTGATATTTGATATATTAGAGTATTGCTAGACAATATGTTGCTCAGATTAAACTGTAACTTGAGGGTCAAATATTTTAGAAAATCAAAGACGTTTTCTAAAATATGCGACTTTCGGAAATGCCGTATATTTTCTGAAACGAGCTAGATTATTTTAAAACTAGTCTGCAGGAGCGTTATGTTAATGCCAGTAAGCTAACTAAGAATAAAATTGTCAATTCAGATTTTCCGTCCAAAATACTATGCGCTTACAGAGGTAAATCGTTTCCTGAAACGTTTAATTTGATAAAACAAGTGTATGGTGATGCGTGTTTGTTTATCACGTACGAGTGTGTATGAATGGTATAAACGATTTAAGGGCGATCGTATGGACATAAACGACGAAGAACATTCGGAAAGTAACATCGAACTTGTGTGTAAATTTATCAGAAATGAGTCGAAATCCTCATTGCGATACATGCTAAATATGTAGCTAATATATGCGATACAAATTAAATATTTCCAAAGAATTCCTCGCATTTTGACATAGCATTTGGGACTGAGAAAGATTTGTGCAAGGTTTGTACCACATTAATGATCAAAAATTGCTCTGAAGTCAACCTTGTACAGGCTTGATTAAAGAATCAAAAAAGGATGAAAACTTCAGGTATTCTATCGTAACTGGCGATGAAACATGGTGTTTTCAATATGATCCGGAGACCAAGCGTCAAACCTCTGAATGGAAGCATCCAAGTGAAGAAAGACCGAAAAAAAGTTGATTTGTTTTTATGATTCGAAAGGCATAGTGCACAAAGAGTTCGTACCAACTAGTCGAATAGTCAATGCTGTATATTACTTTGGTGTTACGAAGCGTCTTTTGGCGCGTATTCGTCGTATGCGCCCTCAATATCGTAAAAATGGTAGCTGGCGTTTGTTACATGATAATGTATGGCACAAATGGCATTTTAACCATCAACCATTCATCGTATTCATCGAATTTGGCCCCCTGTGATTTATATCTATTTTCAGAACTATATTTACTGATGAAAGGACAGCGTTATGCTCTTAAGAAGCCGAAGGCGATTACTTTGAATAAAATAAATGAATTTTACCAAAATAGTAAGCTTTTGTTTTTATTTTAAAAAAGTTCCGTGTCCTCTGAGACAGACTGTGTATAATAAAATTACATGAATCCGATACAAAATCGTTTCGAACACTATCATACACACCGCGCGCTCATGCACACCACAGCGCAGGCATACTGCGAACACATAGCATATTTTGACTTGTAATTAGTACATGTTTTTATATGTAGTGGTGATCCAAGGCTTGTTGTTCATTTTGTAATATCAACCATTTATCGTATCTTTACTAATCATCATGGTATTGACGTCATCAGATAAGCATTCAATTTACTTCAATTTCCCCATAATATAAATAATATTTAACATACATTAACTGTATTAAGTATTTTTTTGCATCTCTATTCAATCACATGGCATATTACATCATAATTTATTTCGCAAATAAGTTATTCGAGAATGGTTACAAAGTAATAAATTTGAATAGTGAGGGACGTAAAAAAGATTATGAAATACTAATGGTGAAAAATAAATTAATAATATACAAATCAACTTCAAATTATGGAAAATAATCATTTCCAGTTGATAACCTTCTAGAATATCGTTGAAAAATTTTTGAGTTAGTAAACCTAAACAGTCACCGTGATATTTGTTTTGTGTGATCATACATTTACGATTCTTCGTAAATGGGAAGGACGATTTTTATGTAACCTAACCATGAAAATTGCTACGAAGGGCACGTAATTTTAAGGTGAAGTTTATAATCTGACCGTGTAGCTATAGACGTGTCAAGATTTTTATTGTTATTGTAGCCGTTTGAATAGCGAAAAGTGAACGAGTTAAAATTTCTTTTTAAAGAGAATTCATAAATAAACAATTGTTATATATGGCGAGACTGCTCTATCACATTATCAAATAAAATTCTGGTCGAAGCAATTTTATTAAGTTCGAAAATTAATTGGAGATGAAAATTTTACAGACCTCTCAAGACAAGACCACAGGAAATAATAAAGAAAATTGAAAGTTTGGCATTGACAAATTATAGAATTACAGTTTAGGTTGTTGTGTTAATATCAGTGGAGTGGATTAACAGACTCCTCACTGTACAAAAGGAATTTATCAGACGAGAAATTTGCCAGTAAAATTTGAACCACGCACTGACTTTTATTTATTTTATAAAGAGTTGGTCTCTTCACAAAAAAATAAGGAAGCGCAGTTTTCAACGGAAAGATTGATGCCAACAGTACATAAAAAAGGGGCAGTTCAATTACATTGGCCAACCAAATTTTTATTTTAAGTTAATAACTGACCAAATTAAAGAGCATATACAAAGTACGAATTATTCGAAAGCCCTAGTATTGAGTTAGTTCTGGTTACGGAGAAAATGCAGGTTGGTTGAGTTTCATAGTGTGGTCTACTGTTCATCTATTATTTCTAGGTTCACTTAAAGGCAAATTACGTTTATTAACATTATCATTATATTTGAGAAGCCATTGAGGTAAAGATAAATCGTCGTCTTCGTTAAAATCATTAGCAATTCTCCAGGCGTGCAGTTGAAAACAATTGCTTATTGTTTCCTGCGAAATTTGTTGTCTAGTTTTGCTAATGCTAATGCTAGTTTTTGCAATGATTTTTTTAAATATTTTTGTTTTCGGGATACATCGTAATCCCAGTTGGTGGGGATTATTCATAGATTCGTCAAGGATCAGTGTGAAAGCAGTTTTATAGTAAATATTGTAATGGAAACCTTTACCCATCCATTCCGATAGGTCATGCTATTTTTACGAAGAAAACTTACAAAAAAATTTGTTATAAAAGATAAAGTACGAAGACTATTTCTAGAAAATTTGTAAAGATTTTTAAGTTACTGAAATTATTTTGGGTATGCAATCAGGTTACACCAAATACTGTTGCTTTTTATGTTTTCGGGGGACTTAATGTAATAGTTTCATTAAGCAGAGTAACCACTACGATAGAATTTTATACCAGGAAAAGATACTGTCTTATGAAAAATTTTGTTAAGGCACTGGATCAAGAAGGTGCCGAATTTCAAGTACTTTTAACAAATGTTCCCAAAAATAACAAAAGAAAAACGAAAAGAAGGTATTTTTGTTGTACCTCAGATACGAGAAATAGTAAGTGATAGAAAATTTTAAATAAAATTAACAGGACGGCAGAAAGCTGAATGGGTGTCCATGGTTGAACATTTTACTGTTTTTTTTGGGGGAGGAAACAAACAATAAAAAACAGATTACAAAATATTGGTAATGGACATGATACAAGCATTTCAAGGTGCTGGTTGCAATATGTCCTGTAAAGGCGTATTCTGCATTCTCACTTAGACTTTTGTTCTGAAAATATTGATGTTGCTGATGCGCACAGCAGACATTTTGGAAATGGAAAAACAGTATCAGGCTGTGGATGTTATTTACAGAGACAGTGCAATATTTCGTCATATTTCCAGTTGTAAGAATTTGAAATATTGTAACAAAGAAGTAAGAGGTAAAGTGATTATCTACCTACCTTTTATTAAAATAAACGTTTCTATTTTCTATCAAAATTAGTATATCACTTAATGGCTAAACTAAAGTTTCAATTTATTGGTCGGTGTTGCTGGCAGTGTTTTTAAACAGACAAAATCATAACGTTACCAGTCAAGGGAAAAAGTCTCAACATATTAAACTGTTACACGACAACTGTAGGGGAACGGAAGACAGTCTTATGAGCACTTCAGAAGAAACTGGCAGTATGATCTGCAAAACGTCAAGAAATACATTTGAACCAAGACTAACTCTGGAAGAAGATTTTTCAGTGGAAAATGCCTGAGAAATTCTACACTCAACCTGCTGTATGAGGTTTCTATGAAATCTTTAATTAATTGTTAATGAAAAAAAATAAAATATTACTAAGTATTGATAAATATGTGATTGTTACATACACGTAATAGAATTTAGAGTCTGTGACTTCCAATTAACAATATTTTGATTTAGATCTGCAGAATCGATATCAATTGGATTCGCACAAAACACTTTTCTCTATAGCAAATTTAATAGTTTTTATTCTATTAAAAGCTTTTTCAACTTACGCAGCAACTTTTCTGTTAAAAACAAATTAATTTAAATTTAGCTACATATAATTTCATATTAATTTTTAGTACTATTTTATGTTACTCATTAGTGTTCAAACGCATTGGAACGCGTTCAAATAATAATTAAGCTCGTATTTTGACTTACAAGTGGAAAGTTTATTGTTTCTGTTATTTAATTCATATTTAATTAATCACCCAGTATATGTACTAATCACAGGCAAGCACCGTCAATTTCCTTCCAATAATTCAAAGAATTTAAATAGCGTGTCAGAACTATTCATGATACAATTTTACTAGAATTTTCGTATATTTTTTAATTAAGCTTTATTATGATTTATCGTTTCCTTATTCGATAATAATGAAGTAATTCCAACAGTTTTTGTTCTTTCGGAAATGTACATGAGCTTCCGAAATAGTTTTGTCATTCAGTCGAAGTTCTCATAGTTTGAACTGTGTTTTTATTGGCGTTCATTTATTGTTTCTCAGCGGTGCTCAGTTAATTTTCCACATATTTTCTCTCTTCCATTGCTTTAAGACATTTTTTAATAATTGTTTGTTAAATGTAAACCATTCTTTCTATATTCCATCGATGTTCTTCTTGAAATGTTTGTGCAAAATAACAGTCTAGCAATTGATTCTTCTGTACCCTTGTCACGATCACATCATTACCGCCATACAAATAAAACAACTGAAATAAATCTAAAAGTCATAAAATCTGTTGATTATGCTATTTGTTAATATAATTCCTATCATCCAATGTGGGTTTAGGGGCTTCCACCTTTAGGTGGTTTTGCTATACGTAATATGATGCTGAAACATCATTAAACAAGTTATCTTCAAATATGTTACCGCTAGTTGGAAAAATATGGTCATCAGTATATCAAATTAGTCTGTTTTGCAAAAGAATCTCTTGAGCTATTAAATTTTGTTTTAAAAAATTATGTACTAATGAAAACTGAATTTTTCTAATATTAAAATGTGTAAAAATAATTAAATTGTGAAGCAACAGATGAAAACATAATTTGCAGTGGTTGTATCAGCAGATGTCTTTAACCAACTTGCGTTTGTCAAAGCAGAACAATAATTAGTAGGTAAATTTATAATTAATGAATAAAGGGAACATGAGTGGTCCTAAATTAGAGTTCTGTGGAACATCTAAGTATATATTATGATAAAGGCGAGATAGGAAATAACATACTTGTTTAAATATGAACGTATAAGTTTCATTGTTGCTTTGGTGCAATAGGAGGGTGGTCCCATAAGTACCTGGCCTGACCTAGAGATGGCGGTAGTTGTTTGAAAAATATCACACTGTATTAGAAAGTACACAACCTATAAAGCATATGTTTCAAGTTTGAAGACGCCACTTTGTTTAGTATTTGTTTGGTAGCCATCAATAGTGAAAGTTTTTAGTGAATTTGTAAAAATGGAGAAAATTTGTCATCGTTACGTGATACAATACTTTTATTCGAAAGGCCTCAGCCCAACCGATATAGAAGCTGAACTGGATTCCACTGTGGGTGAGTGCTCCTTCGTTTACGACAGTGAAATATTGTGTAGCAGAGTTTAAACGTGGCCATACGAGGCTGCCAAGACGAGCACCGCAGTGGTCGACCAAATGAGGCGATGACTTCAGAAATTGTGAAGAAAATCCTCAAAGCGGTACTGGATGATCGTCGACTGAAAGTGCGCGAGCTAGCAGACATGATAGGCATTTCAAGTGCGGTACATCGCATATCATCTGAAAATTTGGACATGAGAAAGCTGTGTGCAAGATGGGTGCCGAGTTTGCTCACACTCGAAAAAACAGTGTCGCGAAGATGTTTCAATTGAGTGTTTAGCGAAGTTTCACAGCAACAAAGCAGAATTTTTGCGCTGTTTCATAACCATGGATGAAACATGGGTCCATTACTTCATACCCGAGACAAAAGAACAGTCAAAACAATGAACTCAAAAGGGAGAACCGGTATCGAACTCCTTGAACATCGCTGGGAAAATTATACAGAGCTGAAAGGAGATTATGTTGAAAAATAAATATATTTCTTTCCAAAATTTTTGTGTTTTCTTTGTTGGGTCGGGTACTTCTGGGACCACCCTCGTATATGCGTAAACAATTAGTATTAATACAGAACTTGAAATATTTCAAAAATGAAACCGTGTCGATTAGGTAATCATTATGGTTTAATGCTCTAAATTCTATCATCGATAATTGCGTTTATCTCTTTTTTAAATAAAACTGCTAAACTATAACATGTTTTTATAGAACAGGAAGTGTAATTATTACAAAAATAAAAGATAATCAAATATATTTGACGAATGTCTATAAGTTTGTTTAATCACATAGAGTTGCTTCGGAATACACAATTTGCATAATCACACTTAAATTGTTGAACTAGGAAACCATTTTTCATAGGATAAATATGAACGAACACTAAATATCCCGCAGAGAGATACAAATGGAATAAAAGTGATTTCATTGATTCATTTTTACAAAATGGGTAGTGAATTTAATTGATACTATTTTTATAAAATGCGTAGATATTAATAAATAAATAAGAAGTGCTCCTATAGAAGCTTGCATGTTCGAAATTATTTCTCAAAATTGGAAAGTTATATAGTCTGCAACTGTGTCCACTAATAAAAATATGTATTCATCTATGAATGACAAGAGAAAGGATCCCACTTTAACTATCCAATATATATGTTAGGCAGCTCGACCTCTGCGCAAAAGAAAATTGAGATATTGGTTCATATTTCCTCATGAACGAGGGCCATAGGTCTTCCTACTTGAAATTCAACATGTAGATTCGTACCTATAGATAAAAAGCGAGTTTCAATAGCAAACATATTTTACATAATATGACCGGTGACGTATATACATACGTAACCGATGTCAGTTATGGAACACCTGTCACTAGGAAAATATTTTGATTTTTTTCATGCTCCAAATTAAATAATATTGATTCCCCTAGAAATGTTTTCTATGGAAACTTGTACATAATAAAAATATATTTCATTTACAGCTGCTGTATTATGTACATACAATTGTAGTTCATTTTGTTTCTTGATTCATATTTTGGTTTTTTAAAACAATGATTTATATAGAAAAATATAAACATTCAATTTCTTTTTTATTAAATTATAAGCTCCTATAGACATTTAAAATAAATGCTCAGAATCTGATTATTTTGTCACTTATCTTCTATATTTTAATTAAAAATTAATAATGAAATAATAATATATTATTATCCTGTGCATTTCTACATATTTTAATGGAAAATAATATTTTGAAGAAAAAATTGTTACATTACTACTTTAAAGCTACAAATAAAAAAATGATATATATATAATGACAGTTTTGAATAGAACTTTTAAAAATCTTTTCAAAAAAACCCACGTGATTTCGAGGCTTTGAAAATTTTACCTATGTAAAAGGTGTTCCAATAAGACATTTCATTTTCAATAGCCCGCCTTTAACAGTTGTCATGATTCAACCTGTAACTGCTTGACAGATGACAAGTAAAAACTATGCCATTGATAAAAATGGAACGGTATACGCTTCAACAACGCATTGAAATTACTAAAATTCACTACGAAAATGTCGTGCACGTCGCTCAAGAATAACTGAGAATATTGCTGTCGTAGTCCATAGTGTTGAGGAAAACCCAGGTGTGTCCATTTCTCGTCGATATTTGGAATTGGGTATTCCACAAACGACTTTACACTGTATTTTGCATAAAAGCTTAGGTCTTGAGGCCTTTAAAGTTCAGTTAGCACAAGCACTCACGCCTACCGACCATTAACAACGTCGTCTCTTTGCTGATTGGGTCCTTGAAATACATCAAACTGATCCAGAATTTCATCGAAAAATCATCTTGAGTGATGAGGCCCGTTTTCACCTCGGAGGCTACGTTAACAAACAGAATTGTCGCATTTGGGGCTCGGAAAACCCAAGAATTATTGTTGAAAAACCTCTCCATCCTCAACATGTGACTGTTTGGTGCGTTTTTCGATCTGGCGGGGTCACTGGACCTTACTTTTTCGAAAATGAGGCTGGAGCAACTGTGACGGTGAATGGATTGTGCTATCGAACGATGATTAATGACTTTGTATGGTCACAATTGGAAGATATTGATGTGGACGACGTTTATTTTCAACAAGACGGCGCTACAAGTAACGATACCATCGCTCTTTTGCATGAAAAGTTTCCCGACTGTGTGATTTCTCGAAGAGGCGATGACAATTGGCCATCTTTAGTCTTTTTTCTTTGGGGCTACGTGAAAGATAACATCTATGCCAATGACCCACAATCGATTCAAGAGCTCAAGGATGGAATTCGTGAAGTCGCAATTGTGCGAATTGTTGATGATTCATTTATAGTAAGGGGTAGGTTTTTTAGAAGCGTAGAACTTTAAATTGGCAATACTGTTTTCTGTGACAGCCGATTTGACAGTTTTCAGTTGTTTTGGAGTTAGTTTGGTTTGGCAATTCATCGTGAATAGACTCACGCCGGAGCAACGTTTGCAAATTGTTCAAATTTATTTTGAAAAACATGGTTCAATTCGAGAAACTCATCGGGCATTACGTGCATTTTATGGTGTTTATAATCATCCATCAGAACCATTAATTCGAGAAACTATGGATCGTTTTCGCAGTACGTTTACTCTAAACGATAATACGCATCCCGTAAGACAACGTACAGTGCGCACACAACAAGCGATTGATGGTGTGTAGTAATACATCAATTCTATATAACCACTAACTTTTTCGTGCCTCAATTGCAAGGCATTAATGTTGCAGAGCTGTGGTTTCAGTAGGACAGCGCCACATGCCACACAGCGTGCGATATAATTAATTTACTGCAAGAAACATGTGATTAGCGATTAATGTCACGAAATAGACATGTTAACTGGCCACCTCGTTCGTACGATTTGACGCCGTTAGATTATTTTCACTGGGGATATGTAAACTCGCATGTCTTCACCGATAAACCTAAAAGAATCGAGCACCTGAAAGCAAACTTTCCGTAGAGTGTACGAAAATTGGACATCTAGATTACAAGTATTTGCCGACAGTCGCGGCGGCCACATGCCTGATATCATACTCAAACATTAATGCCATAAAATTATCTTTTTAATATAGTCCAATTCATGGATATTAGAAACTTTTTTCTTTGTTTTATTTCAATTTAAAGTTCTCTGCCTCCAAATGCAACCAAATCATCCAAATGGCGTAAGATGTAAAATTTCTTTCACACGCCTTTATTCTATCGTCGGTAGTTTTGCAGTATCTGTAAATTATTTCGAACTATTATTCATGCTCCATAAAATACAGTCCATATAATTTTATATAGGTTTGAATGAAACCTCGCAGTAATAATTTACATAGTAAAAAACATACGATATTTTTGGAAAATATTTGTAATTCAAACGCACGTTTTACAATTTCGTGAAGGCTATTCACTCTATTATAAAATATGTAATTGTGCGCCTTCTATTCTTAACCATTTTTTCTACTGTTTAGTGCACCGAAACCATTAAAATCGTAGGCTATTCGCCGCAAAACGCAAACATCCTTATTTTTATTAGCATTGCGGTTATTATTGTTCTATTTATTTTAGCGATACTGTTCCAGGCTACACACAATCATATTGCACGTTATACACGGATTATTATCGATCATGGGGAAAAAAGGCATTATTTATGACCCTTTTTATGTTGACTTTTATGTTCTGTTAGGCTCAGTTAATGCAGTTTACAAGGTGAACTGATCTATTTATTATACGAAAATGCAGTATAATTATTATTAGTGCGTTTATATTACTTAAAAATACTTGCTTGTGCAATAAGTCCTTAACATATGAAAAAAATTGTAACGAGATTTGTCTGGAAAATAATTTTGGAAAGTACTTTCTTTTTTTACCTTGGATTGTCCCTCTCTTCATGTTATTTCAAACTGTAGAGTTGGGCTATCAATTAAACAGAATCTCAGTTTTTAGTATTTAACACTTAAATTCTTGCCGTTCCTATATTTGTTATTTGTTCTATTCAAGTACTTGCTGTTCTCTTTCTCCATTTCTTCTTACTCGCATTTAAAATTTTCTATTACTCTCATTATCTATTGTTATGACGTGCTGGTGCTTATTCAATTGCCTTTACATTAATCTTCTTTATGATTGCTTCTTGATTAGTAACTTCCTTGATCATATCATTGGTGATTCTATCCTATTTTACCTGGTCAGTTATTCTTAATCCATTATCATTATATTGATCTTTCTTATATGCTTCTTTTTAATTGTGCAGTTTTTACTTGCATTCAACGTGGTCTGATCTACTCCACTCTTTTCGTAAAATGGCCCTATTCAATATACAGTAAATTTTGTTAATTTCTTCGTTCTATTTGTTAATTCTTGCTCTATTTTATCAGTTACATATAATAGTTCCGAAATATGTATTTGATATTGTTTCTAATTTTTCAGTTTTTGGTTATGTGTGATATAAAATTAAATACGTGGAATACTTCAGAAGTGGAATATACTTTTAACTTAATCCAATCTTTATCTTTTACATCATGTTCAGGGTATTGATGGCTATATGAACTTTTCTCAATCCCCTGCCGTCAGTAACTGCAATTTATGCTTCTTTGCAAATAACCCCCAACTGGTGAAACTTATCACTATACTCCCATTCAATGGTCTTTGTATATTCATCCATTTTCCATTCATTTTTTTTTGTGTTAAGCATATTTTTAAAAAAGAACTAACGAAGTTGATTGCTTTTGATCGTAGCTTAATAGGAAGGGAGCGAGGGAAGGTGAGGGAGGGCAAGCATGATTCAGACAGTACAGTAACACAGTTATCCAGAAAATAATTACAAAATCGTCTCCTACCAACTATCATAATCTGTTCCTGTATTACATTAGTGTATTTCGTTGATGAGGCAATGAACCAGATTCGTTATAAAAAGCTTCTTGAAACTGTCCTGGTTCCTTTTATAAATATATTAAATGAATAAGGAAGACCGTACATTTATGCAAGATGGGACGTCATACCCATCTGCCAAATGGGTTAGGTATGTCTTCTTTGGCCTGGATATTCACTGGATTTAAATTCTATTTATAAAGTCTGGAGCATGCTCAAGAATATTTTACATTTACATTACCTAATTTAGCAGTAACGATTTTGAAAGAAAACATCAATTGAAATTGAACAGAACATTCAAGGTTGCAAGAGGTTGCTATTTCAAATATGTAATCAAAATGGAAAAAAAATTAAGCAAATTTTCTAAGTAATAATAAATATCATGCTTTCAATACTTTATATAGTATATATTATATATATATATGTATATAGATTTTTTTTGTCAGAAGAACTTTTGAAGTTTGACGATGCCTTTAATTCAAATGCCTAGTATTGTGCGTTTAGATGCAGAAACAAGAAAAATATAGAAACCAAAGCTAAAATTAAATATTAACAGTTCTTTCCCGCTAAAAATATACTTTTCCCACCGCCCTTCGAAGTCAATGAATTAAGTCGAATGCTATGATTTTCGGTCTCTCGTTTTTGGCTCGAATCCACCTACTTAGTACGTAATCTAAATTTTCAAATGTGCTATTTAAATTATATAAATATAACATACAGTATTAGAACATGATGTGAAATGTCACTACCGTACCGTGTTAGTAACCGCAAATAGACGACCTAGGTCTATTAAAAAAGGGAACCGCTGCAAGTCGGGCACGTGTTTCTTGCTTTGTAATATTTGCGCCTTCATCTCTGGAATCATATCGAATTTGAATGATATTAGTCAGTTGTTTTATATTTGAGAACATAATATTTCCGTTACTTATTGACAAAACAAGAAAAATTCTAATGTACCTAGTCCTGCCATAAATATTGTTACCATGTACGTTAAACTGCGCGTTTCGTACATCGCGTTTCGTACACTGTCATAAAACCTTCTCGTTTCGTACACTAACCCGATAAGCTGTAAAATTTGACTTAATCATATTCTCGTTTCGTACACTGGCCATATGGCGACAAAGCAGGTAAGTATAGCAAATTAAGAATTTCTTTCATAAAGTGATTTATTTACATTACATAATATTACATATATACATATATTGTCAAAAAATATTAGGGAAATAATAACTATATTAAAATAAGTTATAAAGAGCAGTTTTATAGAGACTTACACACGTTTCCCGATTAAAACAATAATTAGTCAAATTTTACAATATAAATTAGACGTTTTAATGCATCCAGAATTGTTATTTTGCCTTCTAAATAATCACTAACAGTTTTATTAAGAAGGTTATCTAAGTCACTATACTTTTTGCATCGTTTTGGTGTAGAAAGGTAAAGCTCACATCTTCGTTGTACGATATCGTAATAATTTATTTCTTCTAACAGCACAGTCATAAGTTCATAAACATTAGGATGTGCCTTGCCAACACGTTTATTTAAACGGTTATGCCACCCTTCGACTGAATTCATTGTAACACACCCATATCGAAGTACCTTCCAGCCACTGCTCCACAAAATAGTCATTGAACTTGGTAAGAGCCTCCATGTTTGGTGCATTTTCCATTATTTGTAACCACGCATCACTTACATCTTCTTCTGGTAAATGTGCCAATGCTGCACACATACGAATGTGATCCCGTACATCCTTTCGTTCCTTGTAATGTGTTACTAACTCCAATTGTTGAACTTTTCTCCAAATCGCTTGGTTGAAATGAAAGTTGCATCCTTTTATAATAACTCCGGGAAAAACATGTTGTAGGGCATTTATCGCAGCTTGCTCGAAATCAATGTGAATTTTCATGGGGTTAAGAGTTGGTATCTTTTCTCGTAGTAAATTGAAAAGTCTCTTATAAGTAGATTCTTTCCGATTTGGTAATAGGGCGTAAATGACTGGGACAAAACATGTTGTGTTTGTATCACTGGCCAAGTCCATGTGGATGGTGTAAAGTTGATCAAAAAGCGAGCAACAGCTTTTAAAAGTTCCATCCATAAACAACTCGCTACTTTGCGTAAGCAGGTGTCCTCCATTGCTTGCAAAAATTATAATTCTGTCTTCGCATCCTTCGGCATCATCTACAAGGAGAAATGGTTGCATCGACACTGGGATGACAATATCTTCTCGTTTTTTCGGCAGACTGCTGATTCCCAACGCTCTATGTCTTTCTCTGTAGAATCGGTCTTTAACAGATGAAAAGTCGGGACTCAAGTTGATAATACCTGGAACTCATCTCGACTGTAATTAAGTAGGATTAAAATATTTCGGACCGCACCGTTGTTATAAAACGATTGGACAAAGTGTACGAAGCAAGAAACCATAAAAGTGATTATTACTTCGGTGTACGAAAGAAGAAAATATCAGGTAAATTTTAATAGTGCACGAAACAAGAATGCACGAAACGAGAAAATACCGTTAAACTTCACATACGATAACATGAGATCATGCACTGACAAGACAAAATTGGTATTGTGGAGTCTTTCAAAAATGAAATCATTATGACAGATCTTCATGATGTGAAAAAGCGATTTTTTTTCAATTTTTAAATCTTTAAATATAAGCTGTAGATTTGTCTGTCGTGCCATAGATCGTTTTAACGAAACATCAGAAATTAATAACTGTCGCTACGGAAGGAAAAAAATTATGGTTATAGAAATGCAGATATTGGAAAGAAGTATGTCTCACATTATCGAAAATGGTTTAGAAGGCTTTCAGAAGAAGTATAAGGCCCCTTTTCCCCGACACTTAAAGAAGATAAGGCTAGAAAGATCCAAGATGCAACTGGAATAATATGCAGGAAATAAGCATCGGAAAATTTTATTTATCGATGAGAAAATATTTATAGTTGAATAATTTCAATAAGCGAAATGGCAGTGTGTTACAAAAAGATATCACCGCGCTTCTCTCATGGTTTTATAGGAAGTTAGCTAGGAAGGAGTCATAGGTCAGCTTTAAACTAACAAAGTGACATCTACGAGATGTGTATCAAGTCAGTCAATGCTAGGTTATTCAATGGAGAACTTCGGGTGTATCAATAAGATTCAACTTCAGTACATAAAGCAATAACAAAACAAACTTGCCTCAAGAACAACTTACTTCATTCGAGCTTCTGGATGGTCATTAGGAAGTCCATATCTAAATCCTTTGAATTACATACAAATTGTGGTTTGAACTAGAAAGGATGACCTACAGTAAAATACATTTAAATATTGAAAGCCTCAAGTTTCTCTCTGATAGTAGCTGTCACTAATTTCGTTATAGCCCTAGTGCGTACTGCAATCGATGTCACGCCGTTTAAAGGTGTGTGTTAAAGGTAGATGATTTTGAATAATTTTTGTATTTTTCTTTCCAGAATAAGCCAATACATTTAATTTGCTTCATTGAACATGTTTGTTTTATTAAATCATAGTGTTTTCATTATACATGTGACAGTATTTATGGTATAACTAAGTGTTGTAGGAAATTGTTCACTAGTTCTTTCAGTTTGAGGTGAAAATGATGATTGGAATAAAAATTAAGACAATTTTAGAATTTCTATCAAATTGTACGTATTTTAAATGATGAATTTGATGTGAGGTCATTTTTTTTCTATTTTTTAACAAGTTCTTGATTTATGTTCCTTTTACCATATTTCGTAGTTTATGTACTAGCTTTTCATTTAATTTTTAATGTACAATAAAGAAATAAGATGTAAGACCTCAATAATTAATCAAAAACTTCGATTTTGGCAATAGCAAACGTGTCGGAATATCTATAGCAGAAAAGGGAAAGAGTACTCAACTAGCAGTGAAACAAGGCGGATACGTTTTAGTGTGAGATTGCAGTTTCGTATTTTCGTGTTAAGAATTGATTCTGAGGATTTTGAGAAAATAAATGTGAAAGGTAATGGTGGTATTGTAAAGAAATACTGCAGTTTCAGTGTGACAGACAGTAGCAGTAGTTGAGCCCTGAAGATGTCCCATACGAGTGGGTACGAAACGTCGGCAGTTATACCAGTGACGCGGTTCCAGTCCGGAAGCCCAGGAACAGATAGTACTGACAAGTAGTTCAAATGTTAGTTAATTAATCATAGATTCATATTTTAACACGCCAGTGGCCCTAAAATTTCGTAGTGTGTGGATTTATATCTGCTTGAAGAACAGAAGAAGGAACTTTGGAAATTAACACCGTAAAGTTCTAAAAATATTTGCTATATATTCTTATACTTTTTACATAGTTTTAAAATTACTTGCTATATCACAAAAAAAATAGGGCAACAAAAATAGTACTAATATAAAATGAAAATAAACGCGTTCTATATTTAGATCATGATAGATCAAGCCATTTCCATTTTAAAACAAATTTATGTTATTTCCAAACGGTTTACCACATACTTTGGCAAGTTCTCAAAACGAACAGTACAATGGAAACTTTCTTTTTCACTAATTTTTTGATTTACATAAACCTACATTGTTAGACAGTTTAAAAAGAATCGTATCAAAGTAATATTTCTCTAATTAAATTTACAGATAGATATGATAACTTTATTACTTAAAATACGAAATTACGTTTTATTTATTATTTCTGGCAAGATACCGTGCATAAAGTTGCATGATTCATAGGAAAAAAAATAAATGTACTTTTTGAAAAAAGACCTTTTTTTAATTTCGAAAGATGTATGTAATTACTGTTTCAAAGTTGTCCAAGAATAACATTGGCATTTTCATGCATAAACTTTTTTATAACTCCTCTTGTTTACCAGTCTACCGTATTGTAATAAGTTATTGATTTAACATGACGTTTTATATGACTTGAGTAGATTGATTCTACTGAACCCATTCCCACAATACAAATATTATTATTTTATAATTAAATTAGAAGCTCACAGTACACACTATACATTGCTCAATTTAGTCGCAAGATCGTGATTCTCTTATCTTCTTTCTTGCTTTGTTGGTTTGCGTGATTTTTTAGCTAGCACATTGGAATGCTGTGACACTCTATCATGGTATTTGATGCAATATTAAGCTATGATATTTTTATCAGAGGCAATAGAAATATCTCGTTAAATAACATAGTTGGGTACATACATATCTCGCGTCTTCGATCATGTCATGTATTACCTTATTTTGGAATTGCTACAAGATTTCCATGTTTGAGTTACTGGCAATTCTCCACAACTAAATACTTTGCGACCATATCGGCTGAAAGTCAGCTTTATACACCAATAACACAGGCCTACGATGGAAAAATTGTTTAGAATATAATCAGTGATTTTTATATTTTGTACGCTGATTACGGAAAAAATAATAAAAAAATTCAATCACTCGCAGTTTAGGAACAAATTTAATTAGAAATTATCGGCAACTAAACATTTTAGACAAGTAACCATTACAGTCTTTATTATTAATAATTAATTATTAACTGTCGTTTTTCTGCAATTTTGTTTGTGATAGGAATCTCTTCTTTGCAATTAGTCTTCATGTAGTCTGGACTAACAGGCCCGGAATAAACAATAAAACTTATTGTAGAAAAAATATATACATATTTAATGTTTTGTTTATATTAGATTAATTACATACAGATATGTGAGGTTAATAGATTGAAGCAAATACTCGAAGACTTCTGGCACCGGACAATATTCAGTGATAATTACTCTGGACACAAATATCAATTTCAATAAAAACAATTTGAAACACTTAAGTTCGGAAGCGGTTTTGCAGTAGTGTGGGGTTGCATATCGGCAATCAGTATACTTTATGGATTTCTTCATCTATTTAGACCTTCCTAGGCAACATATACAAATTAGAATTAAATCATAAGTTTACGGTCATACGGGACGAATCATGAAAATCGAATGATCCAAAATGTGTTAAGGATATTAGAAACACCAGCCGAATCTTACGGCAGTAACTCTATTGAATATACGCTATCGCTCATAAGTATTTGATCACTCGCATTTAATCCGCAAATTGTAACAAAAATCAAAATTGAAATACTAATATCTTTTTATTATTTACATATATGAAAAATATATATTTATACATCCAAAATAAATTGTTGTACAATATAATAATTTATCTAAATTTTAGACTCGTCTATATGTCCTCCTTTTTTTTAATCACTGCAGCACACAATCGAGGCATTCTTTCGATTAATTTTCGTAATGTCTTAGGTTTTATATTACCCCATGCCTCTTCCAGGTTCTTCCACATATTAACAACAGATTTTCTCACCTCTCGGTCAAGTTCTTCCCTCAGCAACTCAATGGGATTTAAATCGGGACTCTGGGGAGGCCACGCCATAACTTTTATGGTTCCGTCGTTCTCCAACATCTGCAAATATTCCCGGCATAGTTTGGAAGTGTGTTTCGGGTCATTATCTTGTTGAAAGATAAAATTCTGACCTGAAATTTGAATTCCAGAGGGGATTGCGTTTTCCTCTAATATACGCTTGTACTGTTCTTTTTTTTGTATACCTTCGATTTTTACGAGATCGCCCACATTTGATCCAGAAAAGCAACCCGATATCACAACTGAACCTTCATCGTGCTTAACAGTAGGAGCTATTCATTCTTCCCGGGCTCACCCCCAGACCCCACGAAAACACGTCTTCGTGAATCGAAGATCCTGAATTTGGATTCATCGGTCCACAATACTTTATTTCAGTCTTCTGTGGTCCAATTTTGGCGATCACGTGCCCACTTTAAATGTTTTTGCTTGTTTTGCTTGCATAGAAGCGGCTTCCGCAATGTAATTCGTCCATGAAGACCGGCTTCTTTTAATCGCCGATTAACTGTGGAAACACTTATGGATTTTCGACGAACAGTATTTATTTCTGCTGTGATTTCACGGGCTGTTTTTCGTCTATTTCTCTTGCTTGTTACCACCATTACCATCTTCTGCTGAGGTTGTTGCCCTTGGTCGGCCTTTTCGAGTTCTGCTCAACACACTTCCACATTCGCGGTGTTTTTTCATGATATAACCAACGGTGGGCTGATTTAATTTAGGTTTTGTGGCAATTTCGCGGTTGCTTTTGCCAGTTTTATGGTATGCGATTATAAATGATCGTGTGTCTACACTTAATTCTTTCCGTGTAGGCATTTCTAATAGATTGAATTTCTTCGAAATACACGATGTTATCACTATGAGCACCTCACAAAAACTAACTGCAATTTTGCCAAAATACCCAAGTATAAATACTTAACAGTTTACAATAACATCCTACCTTAAAATAAAATCATAACAATGGAAAATTTCCAAGAATTTGGAGATCTAATCCCTTAAGTGCAATTATTCTATCTGGAGTTGTACTAGGGTATTATCAGTCATTGTGAATAATAGGATAATCGCCTAATTATTTTTGAATAAGCTTTTATAGATTTGAATGTTTACTATGAAGCTATTTCTTACTACAGAAATAAATTTTATAATTACAATTTTTCTATTGAAACTGTAATGACGAAATATTTATGAGGGGTAGTGTACATATATGTGTATATAGTAAGAATTGGAAACTGCAGAAACGTAATCAATAATTCATTAAAACAATATTGATGACTCGAATAAAATCAGTTCGAATTTAACAAAGATATTGTAATTTTTTCTTTCAGGGTTAGCAACAAATTGGAAATCAAGCAAACACACAAATATGAATAAACTTTCAAATGTTTTACTTTTATTTACTTTTGTAAATGTATGTACGTGTTCGCTTTCCACATTGTAGTAGTTATAATTTTGCTTCTTAAAATACGTATATACTTTGTTTTTATAATGACCACTACGTTGTAGATTACTGAAAAACATTTCTATTAATGTTTTTCAATTTACTAATTGAACTACCTTAATTGAAATAAATTGTGAGAATGTCTAATAATACAAGGTGGGCGGACTATATGTTTACGAAAGATTATTACTAAATTTGCCAGAGAAAAAAGAATATGGATAAAACGAATGATCGTTACATTACTAAAAAAAAACCTTTATGATAAATATAGGAAACGTAGAATTACCACTCACGCCATCTTTCAAGAAATACACTAGATGGTGACGGGTCTGTAGCACGTGTCCGACTGTAAACAACAACAATAACGAGAAGTGAGAGCTAATGTGATTTGTTGTTACATTTTTCTCTTCTGCTTGTTGCTATTTTGGGAATTCGTCATACAAATTGGCAATTGTGTATAACAGCTAGAAGATGAAAACTGCGACGACCCACGCCGGTGTTTGTGTGCTGAGGGTGTGTGATTACAAAGCATGTCGCCGAATAATTCGAGTGGCGTTGTTTTAATGACGAGAAAGCAAAATGTTATATAACATTTCAAACGTTTATGGTATGAAATGTTCCATATAAACTATTATATACAGCAGTAGTTTTAAACTACTGCTGTATCTTTACATGAAGATGGTGGCGTAATGGTATGGTCCGAGATAAGTACTGGAGAGATACAGTGCCGTGCAACCGAATTAGTACCACGATATAGATTTCACGTTTTATAATGAATTATATAAAATTAAGAAGTTATTTTGTGAACAACATTTCTAGACGGCGGCCGTCTAGCAAGTAGCAGAAACAGGTTCAAGCCTGCTCTAGCGCAGAAATTTTTAATTCATTTCGGCAATTGTAATCAACTGTGGCATATTTTCATATATATATATATATATATATATATATATATATATATATATATATACATATATATACATATATGATAAGTTTTTAATTAATACAATATTTAGTTAATCTACCCTTCACCTTAATTACAACAATTCTTCACATGCTAACATATCGCTGCATCTAACGGCGAAACTGAATTATCTCCAAGCATTCGCCATATTTTGTCTTATTATGGCTAATGTTGGATTTCGAGACGAGTAATCATCCGTTTTAGACTACTCTAGACTTTTTCAATTGGATTTAGGTCTGAAAAATTATCTGGACATGGCAAGACCTTCAAATTCCTTTCGGAAAATCATGACTTGTTTATATTAAACCTAGTTCATCGTCTTAGTCTCCAAATAAACAGATCCAAATCCCAAACAGTACTAAATCTTTACAGCTGGAGGATCATTTTAACGGCGGCGCTTCTTTAATGCACTTCTTTTACCGTTTCTAACCGCGATTCATTACGAAGCATCACGTTCAAAGAAATATGTATTCGGTTAAATTCCAAATTTATCACTAATGTGTAAAATTTTAAGTACTTAAATGAAATTAATGGTACTTTTTCCGATCATCAACCATGAGATCTGTATACAATCTCATCTACTCTAATTTCACTTCCTTAATTTTTGTCTGTCAATTTCGAGTTTTTGCAGGGCGCCGATTATAATTTCTTTTTAAAACAATCGCGAGTTCGTTCCGATATGTTTATGATGTCTCCCTGTAGACTGCTAAGGATGTCTCTAAGAGACGCTGTGGATTTTCTAAACTATTTTATAATACGATCTTCGTATTTTGCGGTTTCGAATTCTTGGTTAACGAAGTACATTCGGTCGATGTGGAAAATAATTTTTTTTTGGATTAATTTCGTCACCTTGTCCACTTTATGACGGGAAACATATTAACTCCTTGCTAATTCCCATTGAGAAAACTTCCAATTCAATAGTCTCTATTGCGATCCTTTTGTCATTTGAAATGTTTTTACGTTTTCTCATTGTTTAACATTGTACGTCCAGCACTTACAAAAAAATTCTTTTAAATTTTATATCCGGTACCAAGTATTATCGCCAACACGAAAGAGAAGATAGAATAAGTAATTAGATATTTTCTTTATTTAGTATTCAATTTTTATTGTATATAACCTAATATATATATCTAAGAACTACAGGTGGCTCTAATTCAGTTGTTCTGTACTGTATATAAATGAGATTCTATAACCCATTGTTCTTCCGTATGCAACAATAGTAGGAGAAGAATTTATTTTAATGAATGATATGCAAAGAAAAACGTCGTTTACATACCTGGTCCAAAAGTGTACGCGTTTAATATGTTTTTAGTTGCTGTGTTACAGTTTCTTTTCAAATTCTGTTCCATGAACATCCGCCAGAAAGGACTTAAGACTAACCATGGACAATCCGATAATCTGTTTGTAGTATTATTCATTGCACTGGAAATAATTTTGTTGAATACATGCGTTTAGCATTTCTAAAATTTGAGGTTTTCACCTCTCATCTGCTTTGAAATTGTTAATCAGTTTGTTAAAATCGTTATTAACTTGTAAAGTATTGCCATAAGCTTTTAACATCAAATTATTCAGGATTTTAATATATTTAATTAGTATGTATTATATATATATATATATTATTATGTTATTATAACATCAATAAGGCATATTATAATGAGAATTAATTCAATAACAAGCATTTAAAGAACACAAAATTTTTAGTCACTGAATTTAAGAACACGCTGTATATAGATTGATGTTTAAACATACCGAGATTTTATAAATGTGTTGAATAAATATGCAGAATATTATTTTATTTAAATTCTAATCACTTACCTGCAAAAGCATAACAACGGATACATTCAATTTTTTTTATAAAAGTTAATAGGGTCTTGATAATGGTCTTGATATAAAATAAAGCCTTATATTATCTGCTTCTGGGCTTCCGGGCTGGAACCGCGTCACTCGTATATCTGCCGACGTTTCGTACCCATTTGTATGGAACATCTTCAGGGCTTTATGAAACTGTTAAGGTCGAACACTAAAAGTGTTGCCAGTTCCCGAAATATGTATAAACGGCTACCCTCGTACTTGTTCAGATGCATACTGAAACCAAAAGAATTCCGTGAAGTTAATTGTTTTAAAACTTTTATAATTTTTATGAAATATCCGATAATAATTTTGAAATATCTTTTTATATTTTATCAGCCTTTATGTAGCAATATTATATTAACGTAACATTAGCAAAGTTAATATAATAGTTCAGAGACGATGTTTTCATATTTATGTAAATGTTAAAGACGTAATTAATTATAATGTTCACCAGTAATTTGTTTTAGCTATTAAGAAAAATACAATTACAATGTTCATAAATTCCATAGGTTATTATAAAAAAAATTCCACGGTACGAAGCGTTTTGAATAAATCATTTTTAAATCATGTACAAATCTGTAACTTGTCAATTACTCCACCAAGATAATTTTTATCTGTAATTTTATGCATTAGTAAAGCTATTTTGTTTGCAGAAAGCGCTTTAATATTTTGAAATCTAAATAATCATACAAATTCAATAAGATTTCAGTTTGGATTTTTGGAGTTCGTGTCATTAAATTGACGGCTGCTTTTTGAAATCGTCACTAGAAAGAAGGCTTCTTATTTTTACAGTACGTTCAAGATTTTAACTAAAAATAATGGTATTTTTTACCAAGATGTGAAATGTACATGTACTTCTCCTTCTATGTCGAATGAATCTTCTATTATCTATAATCACTTAAACTATTAGTTCTTTGCTTTATAATCTAAGGCCAATCTTTTCATTTCCTATTCGCCAGACACAAAAATAAAGATCATCGTCACAAAATAAGCATCAGTTATGACACCACCTCAAAAAATGATGGCGAGAGGCAAAAAAAAGACTATTTTTTGTTTAGAGGCTGGAAATTCATAATAAATGATACAAAGAGAAGAGAGTTGAGCTACTCTGGACGCATAATAAGAATGGATGCCAGAATAAATTACAAAGCATTTGCAAGAAGCATGAGCTAAAGCAAAGAAAGAAAGCTTGTGAAGAACTGAATCGAAAGAATAAAAACTCTTTCGATCCATTTCTTCACAAGCTTTGTTTTTGTTTCTTTAATATCTTTACTTAAATAATTATACATAATCTGCATCCAAATTGAACCTTTAACTACGTAACAGACGACAGACTTCGACAGAACAAAGTTAGGTACTCGACAGAGGGTGCAAGCACCGAGGCCATTACCTTTTATGCTGCTATTGTCGCGATGTCACAAGACGAAAAAGACGCGTCAAAAAGCACGTTACTGACTCATTACTAGGGCTATTAATTACAAAATACTGGAAATAACTTCAAATGAATATTATGACCATAATGGTACAAATCTAACAAATAAAATAGAAATAAAACATCAAAGAAATTTATAACCCTTCAATAGTATTGATTACAATCTTAGGCTAACAAAGAGAAGAGGCTGATAAGAGTAACAAAGAACAATAAAACGAAAATTTGCCAATAATTATTTCCGAAATACTGCAATTCTACGATGTACAGCGGTGTCTGCAAAATGGGAGTAAAAGTAACAATTTGTTTTGCAATAAAATATTTCCAAGTCACAATACTATGAGCACTAATCATTAATCGCCAAACCTTTCATTAAGATGACAGCGTAAATCTGAACTTAACACGAAAAACGTTTTTCTAACCTTCTGTATAAGTTGTTGTGTTCTTTCATTATAATGCAATCTTTATTAAATCTTGGAAGAAGCACTTGGGTTGCTATTATCATTGCCGACATTTCTCATTTATTCGTCAAGTGATTTTTAATGATCTAAGCGGTCGACTATGATCTGGTGTTGTAATTATAAAATAGTTTTCACAGCTAGTGATCATTTTCACGGTCCTACTGCGTTTTCTATGTGATAAAAAATAACCCAGTATTCGCTCTTTCTAATAAATGAAATGTCCATTTCTATGTAAGAAAACCTTTTCAGAGATTTTGGATTTATATGATTTTGTTGTATGTAATGCGCAAATTGTCCGTTGTTTATCAGACACTTAGTTCGTGCTTAAATCCAAACGAAAAATGAAAAGCGAACGTAGTTTTCATTCTATGAAAGAGATCTTTTGCCCAATGATGAATGTAACTAATAATACAGATAATGTTTGCTGTTTATGAAATAGGCTTTAGCACACGTGAAGGTAATAAAAGTTGTTTTATCGGAGTTTCGAAAATAATCAAGTAAATGCGTTTTAAATAACTAAAGTAAGAGTAAATTAAACCCCACTAACAACCTAATATGTGGATTTACAGGTTTAATTATACAATAAGAACATTGTACTTTATATTCCCTGTGAAATTATTACTGTCTTTCAATTTTTTCGACGAACGTGTAAGTAAAAGCCCTTTCCAAAAATAATAATTTGGCGGTTGTAGCAAACAATTTATGTTGAAGAGGAAATAAGATTCTAAAAAATCAAGTGATCATTTGCAATGTAATTAGACTTAAGTTAATTTATTTTCTCTTGTTGCTCATGGTTTAAACATGTTTAATTACTTCATTTTAGAAAATTGTTAGCTGTAGGTGTTAATATAACGGGTGTTGACATTTTTTAACAATTTATATTTTTGATTAAATAAATCGAACGTCGAAACATCAACAACTTTACACCACTCGTTCAGAGAATTTCATTAAAATTATTGCTATACTCCTAAACGTCTACCGGTAAATTTAGTTACCTGCTGCTAAAAGTTCTTGTAAAAAAACTGGACTAGTATCTATTCGCACATGATCGCTTGGATATTGCATATTAACATAAAATATAAGTGGGTCTTCATGCGTTATTTCTTCTTTTTATGCAAAATTATTGATAGAAACCTAATTTTTACTAAATATAAATTTAAGTAAATAAAAAGAAAAATGTGGTTACTACGAGGGAGCGTTTTTATATTCGCGGAATGGGGGACAAGGGGTGGAAATAAAAAACCAAATTATTTTTCTTTTTCAATATATTCACCTGCAAGACGGATACATTTTTCACATCTTTCAATTAATTTATTTATACCCTCATAAAAAAATGACTTCTCTTTATCTGCAAAATACGACGAAACTGCCTCCTTGACTTCATCATCGGCAGTAAATTTTTTACCCCGCAGCTCTTTTTTCATTTTCGGAAACAGGTAATAATCACTCGGGGCCAGGTCTGGGCCGTAGGGTGGGTGATGCACAATTTCGAAGCCCACCTTATGCAGGGCAGCTAACGCAACGCGGCTCGTGTGGACGGGCGTGTTGTCGTGCAAAAGCAGAACACCTTTTGTCAATTTTCCCCGTCTTTTCTCTTTAATGGCTTCTTTTAGTCGCTCTAATATTGAAGCGTAATATTCTCCGGTTATAGAAACACCTTTATCTTTATAATTAATCAACAATATTCCTTCCGAGTCCCAAAATACCGTTGCCATGAGTTTCCCAGCTGATTGTGACACTTTAAATTTCTTGGGAGGTGCTGTGCCCTTTTTATGCCACTGCATGGAGTCTTGTTTGGACTCAGGTTCACAATGATGAACCCAAGTTTCGTCTCCAGTAACAATTCCACTCAATACACCATCCTTGTCTTCATTACAGAGGTCCAAAAATGCACGCGAACACTCTACGTGCTGTTGTTTTTGCGGCGGCGTGAGCATTCTCGGCAGCCATCTTGCGCTGACCTTAGACATGCCGAGATGATCGTGTAGGATTTTAAAAATTGTTGTATCGGATACTCCAACCATTTCTGCGAGTTGTTTCTTCTTTAGTCGAGCATCTTCGAGTACAATTTGTTCAACTTTTTGAATAAGTGCTGGCGTGGTCACCTCAATGCTCCTGCCCGGCCTCGGGTCGTCTTCAAGGGATTCCCTTCCTTGTTTAAATAAACTATGCCACTTGTACACCATGGTTTTTCCTGGACAAGAGTCGCCGTAAACCAATGACATCTCATTCATTATGGTCGCGACTGATTTTCCTTGCCTGGTAAGGAACTTTATAACGGCACGATATTCGATTTTTTCCATATTTCACTTTTCACTCCTGATTATGTTACTTGGTTGACGATAGCTCAAAGACTAACTGTCTAATAACAATGAAACTTCGTATTTATACTAATCATGAGTCGCTGCACAGGCCACGCCCCCAATGCGCCTACTCACCCCTCTACAACCCGCTCATTCCGCGAATATAAAAACGCTCCCTCGTAGTAAGGAGCGAATCATGATAAATTTTAATACAATAAAACTTTGTAAAATTGAACTATAGTAAAACAATATTTTATGAAAGGAATTAAATGGAATTCCTTTAAAAGATTAAAGGGGGGGGAGGCACACCGACTTTTACTTCATGACAAATGGAGCTTTCACTGTGCAGAGATATTTGGATGAATTTCTGATACCCATTGTTCTTTCGTATGCAGTGGCAGTGGGATAATATCGATGGGGACGATAATGCTGCTCGTATCCATTGATCTTGCTAACTCCCCACATGGTAATCCAATAAAACACGCTTTGGGGTATTGTGGGAAGGTGTGTTACTGCACGAAATATGCCACCTTCAATCATTATCAATTGCTATCAGGGAGGAATGGGATATTTTCCAGGAAATGTTCGACAAACTATTCTGGTTTATATTATTAATATGTCAAACAATTTTAAATGATGTTGGAGATTATATATCAGTTTATATATTTTCTGTAAGAATTATTGTAATAAAGCTTGTGTGAATTGAACATTTCTGTATTTTTTTCTAAACCAAAAATTCAATATACTCTCATTCAAATACTCTCTCAACTAGATTATATTAAGTCTTTGTCACGCCTCTATCAACTATGGTCGATAGCTACATCCCAAGCTCGAATTCCTTACATGTGAAGGATCCTATAAGCTACTTCTAGGACAGTAACTAGCTAGTATTTCGGAGAATTAGGGAGGGTTCTTTGTAGAAAATGGTCTGAAAAGGCGTCGTCAAGCTATTAAATTTCCTAGAAGTCATTCGCTAATACTGAAGTAAATGATAAAAAAATAGTTTCAGATTACATAGCAACTAACCAATGTTTGAGAAAAGGATGAGGAACGAATACAATATTCAATATAGCAAACAACTCATTTATTAATATGCATTATTTTCCTTGTTTGTGTAGGTATATAGTTTTGGTGGAAAATGGCAGTGAAACAATTAATA
Source organism: Dermolepida albohirtum (assembly GCA_031893035.1). Taxonomy (NCBI): domain Eukaryota; kingdom Metazoa; phylum Arthropoda; class Insecta; order Coleoptera; family Scarabaeidae; genus Dermolepida; species Dermolepida albohirtum. The sequence continues at coordinate 1,110,755 of JAVIWB010006070.1, forward strand.
ATTAAATAGATATAATAATAAATAATTTGGATACTTCGAATACATATTCAGGGCTTACATAACTATTATATTCATTATAATATAAAATATATAAAAAAAACATATCTTGAACTGTGTGAGGGTCACGATTAATTAAAATGCTACTAATTATGAAATGACTTAAAATAACTTGGAAGGTAGATACGACAATATTTAGATTAAATTAATTAATTAATTGCTGCAACAATGAAGAAAGCAAACAAAATTTTAATAACCAATATGAAACTATGAAACATTATATGGCGTTAGAATAATTCTGAGGGGATAATTAAAAATACCAGAGATGATGTTTAAACTGAATTCGAAACAATTTATAATTCACAAGAATCATTTAAAAGAATTTTAATTAGTTATTCCTGGTGTTAAATAAATAAAAGAATACTTTATGAAAAATTCACAATAGAAGGATAAGTAAGTGAATAAAAAGTTAAACTAAGTCCAAGATAACTAAAAATTAAACTAGAAGATTATGTAAGGATAACCTTCTAGATTACGAAAATGTAAATAATACAGGGCCGTAATGAACTAAGTCAATTAAATTGCAAGTTAAAAAATGAGAAATTAAATTGTAAAGCTGTCAAGGATGTGAAAATTATTATCCCACTGTATTACCATATTGATACTGAGATATACAGTGGTGTATGATAAAATATGAGCAAAGTAATAAACTATAGTTAAAAGCCAAAATAAACAGAAAGGCAAAATAAACCCGTAACAACTTGCCTAAGCAAGTTGAAATAAAAAAATATGTTAAGATACTTGTTCATAAATATCTTAGAAGTAAAATATGATCTTAAATCAACTTTTTTAAAATTTATTATCGTTTTTATAAAATATCCGTTAATTGTAAATCTAGATTGTGACAACGAATACCCTAACTTATATGCTTAGAAAAACTGTAATCGGAATAAAAGAAGTGAGACTCAAATTTGAATAAAACTGAATATATGAGAGTAGGATAAAGACAGCGAAGATATAATAAAAAAATTCACGAATATAAATTTATCTTCCACATATCTTTTAATTTGTCTTTCCTTCTGTGTAGATACATATTCCTACATGTGCATATTAATTAACTGTTACTTCGCTATTGTCATTTGTTCACGTCGTTATTGTATAATATTGAATTATGCGTAGATGTAGCTGATGCAATTTTATGAAAATCGATAACGGGGTCAAATAATATGATCTTGCTTGTAAACATCGCGTCGTAAGAAAGATAATTTTATACTTTGCGTGGACATTTGATTCTTTTGATTCGCAAGGAACAGAAAGACTAATTTTCTCTCTGTTTACATATAAACAGGCTACCTGGAAGACGTATGTAGTTAATTGATATATACAACAACATACTTAGTATGGCAATTAAATTATTACAATCCTTCTTGTTCAAGTGTTCATTTGTTGTGAGATGTCTAGATATTAAATTCCTTTAATTTTGTCTATTATTTGATTGTTCATTCATATCTCTATTTTAGTACAATGTTTCTGTCATAATCAAAAAGGGCATAATTTATAAACTAATATAAACCGTTAACATACAATGGAAATAAAACGCGACTCAAAACCCAACCCTGGGACCCTTACGTTAATACTTTGATTCCATAGGGTTGCCGATTCTATAATAAATGCTGAATCATTCATTACTATAAAATATGTAGGTAGTAAAAACGGTATTCTCCAAGGTCTTGCATTAGGCCCTTAATTATTTGCTATTCATGTATACGATTCGCCATATAATCTTCATTGTTTGTATGTGCATAAAAATAATAAATAATCTTTACTCTTTATTTTAGTATTTACATAATACTCATATTCATTAAGTGTTCAAGAATAGATATCAAAATATACCTTGGAAATTAATTAGTTAAAAGCACTGGTTTGGTTAAGAGTTGAATTTTTTTTAAATAATCCATTCTCAAAAAATATTTTAAAGGATGTGTGTGAATATATTTTTAATCTCTTTATTATTATCTGATTTATAATTATTTGGGACTAAAAATAATTAAAGACAAGGAAAAATTATAATCGAACAAATATTAGGAACTGGAAACTGCTTTAAATTTATATAAAATATCTCTGCGTAAATTTTTGACATATTTTTTTTTGCTTCAGGTATGTTACAAAGAACATTTATGTCAATAAAATTGATTTAATAGCTGTAATTGGTAAGTATGAATATAATAGCTTTTGATTAAGAAGTTTCTTGGGCCTTCGCAATCGCTTTACGGATTTTGTCATGCCGCCATAGACTCGGATAAGGTTATAATGTTAACTTTTTATTAAGTTAATTATTGTATTGTTATTAATTAACGAATAGCTAATTTTAGAACATTTTCATTTTTAAAATATCATTTTTACCAAAGAAATTAAATTGAGACCAATTTAAAATTGATTATATTTAGCATTGTGCTAATTATTAGTTAAATGATACCGTGAATAATGTCTGGTATATTCTCTTTTCAGTCATATTTATCTGTTGATGAAGAAATAAAAATAAGCTAGTCTTGGTCTCTTACGATTAGGACACAAACAGCATATTGAGATAACCGTATTCTAAATTATATAGTTTTATTTCTAACACAAGCGTATTCGTATAATTTATTATATTTGAATAGATACCTAATTTTAAGAATAACTTGTTTTTAAACGTTTAAAATTCATTGTATTTACAGGTCAAACTAGTTTATCTTCTAACGAATTCCTACGTAAGTTACAATTACCGTAAAACAAGAAAAAATTCCAAATTTATACGTCTTTTCAATATTCATATGTATGTATTACGTATCTACTACTTTTGTATATGAGAAACAAGTTTATAGATATATAAATTGTACATGTGCAACAACCATGCTTTACTACGTCAAGTTTGTGACGACCTTCACTCTTAATAATGATTCATCTTACACACACGGTTATGTAAGCGTATGAAGATCCCCTTAAGCTACTACTCTTCAATTAATATAATTCAAAAAATATCTTTTTCCGTAAAATTGAAAGATGAACTATGCAGCCGATTTAAAAATTTGCATATCATGATTTAAAACAACGCACAACGTGGACTTATTTTGTATACTTTGCAAAAACATTTGGACGGAGAAACACGCTGTTATGTTGTGCAAAGTTGTAAACATAAAATCCTGTGAATCATTTGGAGTAGTTTGTGGAATTATCTCGATCGTAGAAGCACTGGAATATTAAAACATCTTAATATTATAATATTTTGGGGAATTCTATTAATAGTCATTTCCTGTAATGATTATTTCTTTAAGTAACTTTAAAAGTACAGTATGGCTCTAAATGACTGAGGATAGTTTAAATTTGTCTCGTCATTAAATTTTTCGACTGTTGGTAACACTTGAATTTTGTATGTATCTTCGTTAGTGTCCAAGAAGATGGCTAGTGAACAGTTTAAAGAAAGCCGTCAGATTCTAATTTTTATAATCTTGCAGACTGATTCTCAAAACGATTAATAACTACAAACAGTTGAGAAGTACTCAATAAGTATTCAAAAAGTTAACCATATAAACATAATAAAAACATTTTCTAAATTAATATCAGACTAATTATTCGACATGTTGATATTGCTATCAAAGCTGCTTCAATTTTTATTAAGTGTAGACTCGGTTCTACTATGTTATCAGGACTTTTGTTGTATGTAGTTTCGACTGTGTATATATTCAGCAGCAAGAATAACGCGTCCTCGGTTTCGGTTTACATCGAGAAATCTTCAGGACATACTTAACTTCAGCCGGTATTGTACTGAAATTGGAGAAAGTCTGTTGCAGATAGGTTGTTGTTTGTCACAGTAGCAGCGTTGTGGTTTCGGTAGAGTTGTTTGGAAATAAGGGATTGATTGCCAATTCATGTAAGGGATCACAGTCATCAGGGTTTAGGCTATCGATGTGCTATAAAATATCTATTGCTTCACGTATTTTTCGGCTAGTTCGGGACAGGACTTGGAATTTTGATATGCTGGCCAGTTTCAATCTTATGTTCTGCAAGTGCAGAACCACCTTCGCGAAGCAACCTAATTCAGCACTTACGTTCTGAAATACGAGTGCCGACAGGTCGCTTTGTTTCGCCAATATTTGAACTGCTGCACGAGCATGCGTATGCCGCATACGCCGATTACGGAAAAAATAATAAAAAAAATTCCATCGCGCACAGCAAACAAATTTCACTTGAAATTATCGACAACTAAGCCTTTTAGGCTAGTAAGCATTACAGTGTTTAATCTTAATAATTAAAATTAGGCTTAGATTGGCCGTGAGAAATATTAGTCGGGTGGCAACACTGAGTAGCTATCAAACCTTTGTTCGATCCCCAGCGATCCTACAGCAGAAGAAGCACAAAACGAAGTTTTGATGGGAAGCGAAACCGATACTACAAGGATTATTAAACAAGAAAATCATTCAGCTTTATTAATTATGTATTGTTTTTATGAAAAATGTTTGGTTATTTACGATTTTAATTAAATGTAAAATAAACACACATTCTATTTTTTTAACTTACTATTCTTAACATACATCTGGCTTTTGCGAGAAAATCATATGTGATTGAAAAAAACAGTTGTCATTTTTGAGTACAGCACTGAAAAATGCAAAAGTTCAATTTTTAAAAAGTATTTTTTGCAGGCCTGTGTATTTTTAGTATAAAATCAATAATGGAAATAATTGAAAATTATAAAAGAGGCTAAGCTAAAGCACACGAAAATCAAATATTAACGAGTTGAAATATATTTAACAATTAAAATTATGTTTGGCCATGATAGCTTTCCTCAAAATGAAAAGTACACTAAAAGCAATGGCAGCAAATTCAAATCATTCTCACTCATTTAAAATCACATTGTATATTCGACTGCTAATCTGAAACAAGAGATTTATTTTGAATAAATTCTTGTGTACTTTGCACTATATTTTATCAAATCAAAATCATTTATCGTCAAGTTTGGTCATAACACTGACTCAACTGAAATTATTTATATGGATCAATCTTCTCTTTATAGGAATGCGTAAATATATGTTATTTAATAATAGCTAATTAAAAAGAGTTTTCCTAAAGATTTAATTCAGACGACATTTTACAAGTCTATGTGGGCTTAAATATATGATATAATGAAATAGCTAAATCTATATAACAAGTTACTGGTGTACTGTTGTTAACTTTTCTTCGTTCACGCATAAGTCTTCGATTTTGATTTCTCTTATGGTACAGCATCGAAATAGACTTTGAAGATTATGCTTTGAAGTTACATACTTCGTAACTTCACAATTTCACTTCTACCTAAAAGGGAAAAAAATGCCCACTTTCTCATCAACAAACAAAACTGTCTGAAACAAATGACGATTTAATCTCTTATATTCATCGCATCAGATTTCTCATTTTGTACTTTATCGCATTATTAATAAAGTCAATATAGTTTTTAATATAATTTATTTGATATATTACAAGTAAATTTCCATGTTATTGCAATATGTCATTGTAATAGAGCATCGTAATCGGCAATAATTACGTTATTATTATTTAGTTAAACATCGCTTCAAATAAAACCGCACATGTTGGTCATTTCCACGCTAGACTTGATCAATATTATTTTTATATCTTTTAAAATTGTTCTTATAATTATTTACTAAATATAGTAACATGATTCATAATTATTTTGTTATGTAACCGGTGTTCTATTCCTTTTTGCTTTAAAAATTATAATTATCAATTTTTTTTGTACAAAGTACAATCTTAAATAACATTATTCCATCTGAGTTGTTCATCGTTTTCCGCAAATGAGTGTGAATAACAGACAGTTTACCTTCTTCAACATTACATATTTATCATGTGAATTCAGTTCTGCTACGTAATTCGTTCCATTATTGAATCATTTCGTTCTTGTTAACTTGTTACATAATAATTATTCGTATTAATATACATCTAATTTCGACATAATTGTTGAAATATGTATATAAATACATGAATTTTAAGAAACAAAAAGTTTTGTTAGTTAATATGAGTTAGCAAATATACAGTCGAGGCGACATTCGCTTTGAAAACATGAATTTTAGGTCAATTGGAATTAAAAGAATATGCAATTATTTCCGAAGTTATACCGATACGTAATGTGATTCGAAAGAAGTGATATTAATATTGCTGGGTAATTGTAATGAATTGCCTGTAAAGATGGCAAAAATAACTGAGACAGTATGCTTAGTATGTATGTACGTATACAGTATCGTTATTGTTATGTGAATACAGCATGCAGGTACTCACCTAACTATAATCTTCTGTATTTATCTAGTGTTGGACACAAGCTTCCTCGAATTCTTTCCCCAAGTCCTTATCTCAAACAATTTTTTCGTTTTTCTGTAGCCTCTTTAACATTATTAACTCACCTATTTAAAGGTCTTCCCACACTTGGGTTTTTGTTCCAGTTCTCTAAGCTAAATTAATATTCAAAATTTCATTGTTTTACTATTATACGCAGCTATGTGTAATGTTTATTTGGGAATTTGTTTGTATTAGATTTTAGATTTGTGAACAAATTTTTGCCGTTCATAGCATATTTGAGGCAGACTCTTCCCAAGGTGTAGAATTTGACGCTGGATATTCTATCCACCTAGAGTTAGTTCACCGATTGTTTTCAAATTTGCCACTTCAGAGGAATATATAGTCATAATCTTCCACATTGGTAAAGAGGATTGGAAGATAATGGGGATAGAATATTAGGGAATTTATTTATAGTAAGAGCATAGGCTGCTAATGGTACCAATATTAGAATATGGTTCTTTCCGGTATTCTAGTGTAAATGTATCATTTTCCTGAAGCAAAACTATTTTTGATCGAAATCATATAGATATATCTATAGCAAAATCATAAATGAATAAATCGTCTAAGGAAAATAAAATACAAATATTCTGAAGAAAAATCTGACTTAAACATAATATAATTATAAATGAAATACGAACTTTCTTAGACGCTATAGAACCATTACCATTTTTTTTATGAATTGTGTAGATTTTGTTTGCGGTTTCGATATGTAAATTTATTTTGTCCAGATGGGACTGACGCTGGAGATATAGGACTTTTCCTTGTTCCCTGTCTTTGGTTTACTTTTTTTTCTGACTGATTTTTTTGTACGTCTATTATTTTATATGTATCACATTCTTCCATGTAACATTTCATATTCTACACTACAGTAACCCTTTTTCTAATTGTTTGGAAATCAAATACGTTTTATCATTTGACAAGCGTTGACTTCCTTATCGTGGGAGTATTAATTAAGTATATTAATGAAATTATACCAAAGATATCACAAAGTATCATACAGAAACAAGTGGAATATGCTTGAGATAGCAGTTGTCAGAAGGCAGAATTACATTTTTTATTGTATATAAGTTAAGCTTTCGATTTATTTATTCAATTTTGATCAAGTTCAATAGACATCAACAAATGGTACAGCAAGTATTTAACCGTAATACTACTGGTACAAATTTATTGTAATAAGAACTTTTTGAAAGCTCTTTGGATAACTTTTTATTTTGATGTTAAATCATGACTTAGAAGAAAAAGACAGAAAATAAAAAGCATATTACAGTAATACAGGGCGGTCAGAAACTCACTGATACTGAACTGACGTCCTAACACAGAAATGTTGTACTGTTATTAGTTAAGCCATACGAATTGCTTAAAAGAAGTGTAGATTTGGCAACATGGTTTAAAACTATCAATAAATCATTTAGAATTATATAACAAAATACGAGTTTTCAAGTCTAATGAAAAAAGTAATAATTCAAGACAAAGCTGTAGCCTTTGTGGAATTGAATTTAGGACGCTTTACAACATATCTGGTGTAATTAATTGGATTGTGGCGTTAATTCTATTTATTATGTCCTATTAGTTGGTCGGCGTCGCATAAACTTTTTTCTTCAAAAAAACTCGAACAAAGGTCAAGGGGATTCATAGCTGGTGACTTTGCAGGCCAGAATAATAGTCCATTTCTCTCTGTCCACCTGTCTGAAAACGTTCGTTTAACCACGCTCTTGTAATTCTTGCATTATGAACTGGTGCACTGTCGTGCATGTAATATATGTTGGCTCTGTTATTTAAGGGAACATGTTTTTTACGTATTCATTTGGATTTTGTCTATTCGGAGGAAATATTGGTCTCTACAATTTGAAGATTTAAGATGTCTAGTCATACATTCACAAAAAACTTTCTCTGATGCCCAAATTCTTGAATAGCTTTAGGATTAGAAATTGTGACTGTTGAATACACAATCTCTTGTGAACATGTATTCGTCACTCCATAAAATAAATGATAAAATGTTCAGATGTTCTTGGTCTACTTGCATCACGCTGGCTGGACACAAATGTACTTGTTTCACGAAGTCTCTGATCCATTCTTCTAAATGTATTTGTAGATGGGTGAATACCATATTGCATATACGTCTTTTGCCAAGTGCGCATGTCCATTGCAAATATCAAATACATATTAGCCGATGTGTAGATACATTATATATTGCTTGAGATATTACAAAATGAGGTAAGTAATGTAATGCAAAAAAAATGACCGTTAATCTGACAAGCGACAAAGTTTGACAAATAATTATTTTTAAATTACCGACATTAATCTAGGCCAAGGCTGCCATGTGTACTTTAATAATGTTGGTTTCGTTTGCCTTAGTGACTGACAATGTTGATATCCTTATTAGGAGTATCAACTAAGAATTAATCATAGAATCGTCCTACCTGACGACTATCTGTGAATTTCTGACCATCGTATATGTGTAGAGTTTCTGTCAACATATATTCCAACGCTACGATATTGTGCACAGACACATATGTACGTTTAAAAGTAATTACAATCATTGTTTGTTTTTTGGCTTTATGTAATCTGTTAGTTAATTGCAATTAATATAAAATTATTATAAAATAATACTAAATAAAAGTCCATATATTTATGGTTTATGCCGAGTTTTATGTAGTTTTAAGCCTTGACGTTTATTAATTCCGTATTTATATGAGCATATATTTAAATTGAATAATTTATGGATTGCAGTCAAGATATAATTGTTTTGTTAATTGCCCTAGACAAGTGTAAGTTTGTCATAAAAAATATTATTTACAATATACTACTTAGTTATTAAAGAAAATAAGTTTTATTCATTAAAATTTAATAAGAATATACATTTTTGTATTAATTTAAAAAAGCGATCAATTTATTTCTGATATTTATTAAGTAGTGAATAATTACTTGGAGGAAAATATTTCTCGAAACAATTGCAAGTGTTTCATATCGTACGACACATATTAATATATGTATTTTGTGAATCCATTAATTCATAATATCGTCCGATCACTGTACACCCTACTGAATAGCATTTACGCGCATTTTTACAATAATAATCTAACTCTTTTTTAAAAACTAAATCGTCAAATATAGAATCACTTTCTTTTTGGTGTGCTGCAAGACCGAAACCTAGGTTCTATGCTTTTATGACCTTTATCTGCCATGATGTAAATACAATATCAAAATTTATTATTACAAAGAACTTTTCCGTCAATGAAAAGTGTTAAAATTTGTATCGTAATTTAGAACTAATCTTGCTTCAATAAATCCAGCAAAAATAAATGATTTTATCGTATTTAAAATTTTTTTAATTTTTTAAAATTTTTAAGATTAATATTTCTTGAAACTATAGATTTTGGCCGTTAATATTTCTCGTCCTTTTTCAGTACGAACCCTCAATGCCTCTGTTTCTTTTTTTACTTTTGTCATCGGTAATTTACCCAAGTTATTATCTTCACCAACAATTTACAGTAGGTTTAAGAAATTGTTTTTCAAAATTTGTAGTTTTTCTTTCATAGACTCTCTATTATCGCAAGTGACAAAAAGTACTAGGAAAGTTTTGCAATACAGCTTTGTTTATTTAATTTTTTCAAAGTAATTTCCTCTACATTCAATACACGTCTCCATCCTCCAAAACCAATCTTTAAACTAGTTCTGCCAAGTTTCACTAGGGAATAAAGCGCACTCGTTGTCTCAAGCCCGCAGAAGGGAAACTGGAAAACCGTCTCCTTTTTAGCTTCATTTTCACATGCGGGAACAGTGTAAAGTCGCAGGGAGCAAGATCTGGACTGTAAGGAGGGTGCTCGAGAAGTTTCAATCCTGTCGTGGTCAAATATTCGGAGCAGGCTTCGGCGCGGTAAGCTGGAGTATTATCGTGATGGAAGAACCAGGTGTCCATTCTTGACTTTGGCCGCAGGTTCTTCATAAATCCAATCTCTCGGCACCAAGTCACACGTCGTGTCATCTGCTCTTTAGTCAGTCGATGCCGCACCCAAAGAGAACAGTTTCTTCACGTGCAAATGATCATACAGAACCGAACGAATTGCTGGTGAATTTAGGCCTGAAGTACCCTCTATCCGTTGGTAGGTCACTCGCCTGTCCTCGTCAAGCATTTTCCTCACAGTAGTAACGTTTTCCTCCGTAACTGACGTTCGTGGTCTTCTCGGCCTCTCAGCATCCTCCACAGTTAAATTTTCCCTTTGGAATTCTCTATACCCCTGAATATCGTTGTGCGATGTGGACAAACATCACCTCGTGCAAGAGTCATTTCTTCGAAGCACTGGTCTATGTTTAAACTACGCACGGAATTATAACGCAAAACTGCCCTGATCTCATTGCGTGACCACGATGCCATCGCAAGCACTTTACACTCTCACTCTGCTAATGAATAACTGATCCCATCGACATGGCGCGGCGGCTACTATGCACATATGGACATGTCTCAACATGCAGCAACAAGCAGCTTCCCACGATTCATTGTTGCGTCATATTGCAATACTTTCCCAGTACCCTTTGTATGTACATATGGTATGACTACAGAGTATTAAAACAAAATATGGTAACATCGATCACAATCGGTTACCGCTAAATATCAATGCTATCCCTTAAGACGGACCCCCACATTTCTGTCTTTAAATATGTAAGTTCTTAACATTAGTTGTGTTTACATATTTGAAAGCGATGATGTATGGATCCGTCTTAAATGACAGTATTGGTATTTAGCTGTGGTAAGGAAGAGACTGTACTTTTCCACAGATTGTACATGTCGTGGAAACCAAAAAACATCCGTACGTATACAAGTTACAAGAGTTACAAGAAAATATTTCAGATAAACGTAGCTGCTTCTTCATATTAACTTCTAGAGGATCTGGCATTATTTTGCTCATTGGTTAAGAGCGGCTGGATGACGTTTCCTCACTAGATAACTATCTCTTTACAGCAGCTTATATGTATTTGTTTCGGAGTTCTTAGAGGACTCGAAACTTATTTTCGCGTATTTGGTACTGCGAAAAACATTTAATATTTTATTTTTTAAGTTATTGTTCCAGTTAATTTTAGTATCTTTTTAAACGTCCGGTAAGATAATATAGAACTACTTATTTTAATACAGAAATATTTAAAATATCCTTTAATTTTGGATTCATATCGAAATTAGATTAATTCTGCCTTATCTTCAAAACGAAATACTGAGAATTGTTTTTGTGTCTAAACAAGCTTCATATTGTTGAGAAAAAGACTTGATAATTGAAAAGTAAATTATTATTATCTCAAAACATCAAAGCACACGCCAAGAATGTTATTAATTCTGTTATTTTAGTAAACATATGTTGTTTGTTTAGTTAGTATTACGAAAAATACTCATACATAACATATATATTTTCGTTTATTTTCTCCTAAATCGACGATAATGAATTGAAGAATTTAAATAGAGAATACCTGCAAAATAAGTAGTCAAAAAGAAAGTGCAACTCTTGATTTTATGTGAGACAAGAGATTCGTGTATTATTTTTTTAATTTCTTCTATGCAATCCAATAAAGTGTACATACTGTATTCGAAAATTTAAAAATACACTGCAGGCCATAAGTTTGGAATCAGTTCCAGTAAATTCATAAAAATTAAAATTTATCTATGTTACGTTCGTATTACTTTGATATAAGTAAAAAGGATTATTCTTAAGTACATTATAAAGCTTTACATAAAAGATGTAGTTTTAAATGCATTAATAGTTGGAAAATAACCAGAGATTAAGGAAACTCTGCGTGCGGTATTATTTATTCGAGCAGGTAATATTTCTGCATAATGAACGATTACCTGGAATGGACAAATTTTATTGCAGACCCTTCGGCATAAACCTTTTGTAATTACATTTAGTTTTTATATTTATAAGTATTTATACATTTTGAAGTAATGAGAATATTTTAGTTGCTTCGTATCACTTAAAGTGTGTAGACACATAAAAGTGTGTAGAATCAGTAAACATCGTTTGATTATGGCGAAGAGAAAGCAGATATCGCTAGAAAAACGTGTAGAAATTACTAGTCATCATAATCGGGGAGATTCTATACGGGATATCGCGAAAAGAATGAAGATATCGTACAAAGGTGTACAAAATACAATTAAAAGATACCAGTCTACTGGAGGGTATACGGACAGAAAACGATCAGGAAGACCAAAAATTATAACTCCTGCAGAAGATCAGACAATTATATTGACGTCGAAAAGAGATAGAAGATTAACGGCCTCGCAAATCCGCGGTGAGTTTAACAGGGAGCGTGAAACTCGGATCTCTTTAACCACAGTAAAAAGGCGGCTCAGAGCGGCTGGACTGATGGGACGTGTAGCAGTTCGCAAACCGCTTCTACGTCCGCAAAATAAAATAAAAAGGCTACAATGGGTTAAGTTACACAAAGATTGGACAATAGAACAGTGGGAAAAAGTACTATGGACCGACGAATCAAAGTACGAGGTCTTCGGTTCCAGACGTCGGATATTTGTAAGAAGAACTGCTACGGAAAAAAAGTTACCGCAATGTGTGGTGCCCACGGTAAAACATGGTGGCGGTTCTGTAATGGTTTGGGGATGTTTTTCTTCGGCTGGTGTAGGAGATCTGGTGAAAATCGACGGAGTTTTGAAAAAGGAGGGTTACAGACAGATTCTCGAACACAACGCTGTGCCCTCCGGTCTGAGATTACTTGGAGAAAACTTTATATTCATGCAAGATAACGACCCAAAACATTCTTCTCATTTATGTAGAGGATATCTCCAACAACAGGAAGCTGACGGTGTTTTACAAAACATGGTTTGGCCGGCACAATCGCCAGACCTCAATCCAATACAGCTGTTGTGGGAAGAATTGGATAGAAAAGTGCGTGAAAAGTGTCCGACGTCCCAGATTCACATGTGGCAAGTTATACAAGATTCTTGGGCAAATATACCCAATGAAACCCTTACAAAATTAGTGTCTCGTTTACCGCGATTGTGTGCTGCCGTCATTAAAGCAAAAGGAGGGTATTTCGATGAAAAGTCCGTTTAGTTGGTAATAAAAATAAGTGGATGTAAATAAATAAAATTTGCTTTTTTTCCTGCTTATTTTATAATAAAACGTTTTGGTATATTAATATTGTTTTATTTTTACAATGTTTGTTAAAGCCACTACAATATTTTCATTATATTCAGAAGTGATTCCTAACTTATGCAAGTGATTCCAAACTTATGGCCTGCAGTGTATATCGCAGTAGAAGCTGATGTGTAACCACGAATCTGTATTGCTCCCTCTCTGTTTCCAAGGCATTTAGAATGAATTTAATTTAAGCATCTTACTGCTCGACAATATAAGTATTAACTCAATCCATTCTTGCTATACTTAAACGTAATTTAAACACATATATGTATGTATGTATGACAGCGAAATTGATATATTAATGTTACATTGTATGTATCAGTATACACAGATTTATAAATACATGGTTTGCGTATGCTCGTACTGCCAATTTCTGTAAACGTATGCGTTTATATGAGCACATAGGTAATTTATAATGGCACACGGTTCATGTATATACCCTTGGATGGCATCCAAATACGCCGTTGGCTTATGCGACGATAATTTTTATTAGAATAATCCTTCGGGGTCAAAATTCTGGCTGTCGGTGAAAGTAACATTACGCCGACTAATATAAATTGTATGTTTTCGATATGGTGGACGCGCCTTTCCAATGCGATAAATGTGCGTATAAGAAATTAATAATTGGAGTGGAAAATCGTATTCGTTTCGAAATACATGCACTTGTATTCGCTTGTGTTAAATATTTTGTGTTACGAAAAAATGTCTGTAGCAATTGAACGACCTTGGATCTTTTCTAACTTTCATGTTCGAACGTAAGTAATGTCATTCTTTTACTTTCTTCTAATGTATGTTACGTAGGGACTGTTTTACGGAATGGCTAATTTAATTTTACCAATGTTGACTTGTGGGGTTAGTTTTTGATTGGCAGACCCAAAAAGTAAAATGTAAAAAATTCTCGCATATCCAACTGCTTATAGTACTTTAAAGCAAGCCGTACTATTTATATACGAGTAGTAGATAGATCAATACTATCATGATTTACAGCCTAAAACGTCTATAAATAATCCTAAGAAACTTTATGGAGATACGGGAAAAAATTATAATTTCTCAAAAATACATGCCCTCTTCGAAAAGAAACCGAACATTTGATAAAGAAAATAAAGCAGGGTGATCATAATTATTCAAACCTTTCATTTTAGCTAACAGACTTTTCATCATATGCGATAGTGGACTTATTACGGCCAGTTAATTTTTAAATCAAATTTTTTTATATATCAGTTTTTGGAAAACTGGTAATGGTCGTGGAACTGTCCTTTGAACGTTTTCATCAGCTTCGTATTATTTTCTTTTCGTCGAGAAAAGTCGAAGGAAGAGAAGGAAGTCATAGGGTGGTAAAGCAAACGAATGTGATGAGACACCCAACACACAAACTTGATTTCTGTTCAAAAAATATTTGATAAAGGTTGAATGATGAGATAGGGCATCATCATGCCAAAATAACCATCTAATTTGCGTATGAAATTCATGTTGTCGCGACAAATTTCCGGCTATCAGTCGCTTTAGAGCTTTCAGATAAAACCAATTAAGTGTTTGATCAGGTAGAGCGAATTCTTTATGGAATTGTTAAAACAAATTATTTTTGTCCTTAACTTCTACACTGTTTTTTTCGTCTAGTTGTCTTGTTTACTGCTCTGGTGCTTTGTTTTAAATTGATTCTCGAAATACTACATTAATTAACTTCACTTCTAGTGAAATAAACAAACGCAATGAACAGCTGATATAGAAATCGATTTCTTTTGGAATGGAATTTGTAGAAGTAATAAAAAAGATTATGTATCTTCACTTCAAAATGTATGTCAATGAATATTCTAAGCAATAAGTTCATATTCGAATAGACAGTTTGGTTGAAATTTTTAAAGCATGAAGTGGAAAATCAAATATGCAAGAAAGATGTGTCATAATATTTGGTTCTGAACGCTAAAAATAAATTTTTAAAAAATACAATATGTTACACAGAAAAATAGTGATTCCTTCAAAAAGGAGCTATCATTACAGTCAATTGTTATGTACAATTGACTGCTAAATTAAGAAGAGAAAGAAAAGACATTTTGTATTGCAATGACTGCAAATCGCCAAGAAACTTCGATGTAGTTAGTTAACCACTACTGAATTATCTTAAAATTTATGTCAGAAAAATCTTTCAAGTGACGAAGAAGCTACAGTAACCGAAAATAAATTGTGTGCGATCTTTTTCAAAGAAGTGGTGATTACAGCTAAAGAATTTGAAACATGACTAAAAATCGTATATCAATTGCTGCGACGAAACTATTAATACCTTTAGAAAGTAGACAATGGAAGCCAGTAAACAGTTTGAAAGTACGTTGGAGGGACAATTTTAAGTTCAAGTAAAACATTTTCAAGTGTCCAGGGAGCTATTTATTGAAAATGAATTGATTGCAAGTAATAGGATGATATTTTTAATTTATATTTTACAAATGTTTAATTATTATTTTCTATGTAAAGGAAAAGTGCATCCATCACATTGTCATTTTTAATAAAGATCTTAAGGCTTCCTCTATTCATTAATTTGCATGAAATCAGTATGGACCACCTAAAATAAATTTCACCATCTTACAGATGAGTAAATTGCCAAGTACCCATGAAACTTTGGCCGCTCTAATAACTTAATAGCTGTTTTTTAAAATTTTTAATGAAAATATTTTTAATACGCTTTTGTTTTTAGTATTTGGCAGCTCTGATGGACGATAATTCTGTTAACAAACGGTATACGTATTCTTCCTTTTACAGATGGATGAGGGACAGAGTTAGATTACTGAGATACTTCTGCTATTTATTTTCAGATCGTCTTCATAAGTATACCAAATTTTGAAATTACATTCAGCAATTGTACCACATTTTTCTTTACGTTGCTCTGCCCTCTATATATACACAGTCTATCGCAGAGAAAACCGAAATTTTTCAAAATAGTAATTCTTAGTGGCGCCATCTATTAAAAAAATATGCGTCGGATTTGCTTTTATGATTCGAAAGGCATAGTGCACAAAGAGTTTGTACCAACTAGTTAAACAGTCAATGCTGTATACTTTCTTGGTGTTATGAAGCGTCTTTTGGCGCGTATTCGTCGTGTGCCCCCTCAATATCGTGAAGATGGTAGCTGGCGTTGGTTACATGATAATACAGCATCTCATTGCTCGACGCTTATCACTTATTTTCTAACTATAAATGACAATTTAACCATCAGCCGTTCACCGGATTTGGCCCCCTGTGATTTATATCTATTCTAAAAACAACATTTGCCGATGAAAAAATAGCGTTATGCCGGCGTCGAAGCCATTAAAAAAGCATCGACTCTAAAAATTCATTCGAGAATGTTAATTGACGTGTAACGTTTTACACCGTCGATTAACATTATTGAAGGCGAAAGTGACTAGTTAGAATAAAATAAATGAATTTTACCAAAAGAGTAAGCTTTTGTTTTTATTTTAAAAAAGGTCTTACTGATTATCTAACTACAAATGGCATTTTAACCATCAACCATTCACCGTATTCACCGGATTTGGCCCTCCTGTGAAGGACATCTCTAAAGATGAACTTAAAAATTTATTCGACATGTTAATTAACCGTGCAAAACGTTGCATTGAAGCCGAAGGCGACTGCTTTGAATAAAATAAATGAATTTTATCAAAATAGTAAGCTTTTCTCTGCGACAGACTGTAGTACAAAAAGTATATGTCTACTTATTTATGTATATAATTTATAATTCTTTGTGTTCGGAAGAAATTTGGTTTCTCTTTGTGTCAGAATAAGAAAAAAAATAAACTAAATAAATGTCTTTAATTACCACCACATTCTTTTAACGATGTAAAGGCTGTCATCATATTTTTCGAAGCGAAAAAATCTGAACTAATGCACAATACGATGCATGTATGTAGATATTTTTAAAACGAAAGGGAATTCTCTGCGAGTACATATGTGTGTTTGTATGTAGGTCCTTCAGTCCCCCAGGTAATCTTGTTATCTAGGCCAACATTTCCATTTGCGTGAAGGACGTTGCTTCATCAACTACTGATAGTTGGTACTTTGGTTGTTTTCCAGCTAACCTGTCGAAATCTACTTTTGTATTTCCTGTACATTTTTTCTGTAATATAAGTAGTTCTTGTTCAGCAGATATTAAGTAATTAGTTTTGCTCTCACATCAATAAAAATATCTAATAATTATGAAACTAAGTTTGAATTATTATTTCGTTTTTTGTTTTGCTTCTTATATTCGTAACTTACAGATTTATGTATGTACATACAAGTTTTTTAAAAAGCCATAAGTAAACAATTTTTATCAACTAACATTATTCAAAAAATTAAATTTTTGATTTGATTATATGCAGTTGTGAATGTTCAAAAAGGAATTAAAAAAATTAAGAAATTGGTATTGAAATTTTACTTATTTAGCGCCCCTTTATCTTTCCAGCCAACAATAATATATTTTCCAACAACACATATATAATACTGTTGCATCTGGAGTACTATAGGGATGGAGTTCGAGACCTCTATTTCATAATATACGTCAAGATTACTTGAAATTATTTAGCAGCGTCTTCGATGTCGGATACTATAAAACATTCCACACGAAGCTTTTATTTGCTGTTGATGTAGTAGCAATAATTATTCGTTAAATCTTGGTATATTCAAATTATTGACCTTTAGTTGGAAATAACCAGTACTACATAATTATAACTTAAACTGTCTAAATTCGGATTGAATTAAAGGAATTGAAGATTTAGTAGTTACATTCGATTCAAAGTTGAAGTTTGCTAATGATGTGAAGGCTCGACTACTGCAAAAGACGTATTACAACTTATTGTATGCGTTGTTGATCTGAAAATATAAAAACATTAAGTGCTTTATACATTGTTTTAGTTAGATTTTGTTTTGGATGTGTTTTTACTGTCTTATCGGTTAAATAGAGATAGCTTAATATGTTGAGCTTCTGAGGATTCAAATTGCATAACGTTGAATGCATATTCTCTTTGATTTCGCTTATTCTGCATTTATATATATTATTAATATTTCCCTCTACCTGTTGATATGGGAATCTTGAGTGTGAAGCAAAATTTAATTGCCACTCATAATTCCATGCTTTTAATC